>MU968511.1:820114-1000945 GCA_034641835.2 Pinus albicaulis | reverse complement strand
ATTATATATATTTTTAGTTATAGCTAAATTTGAAATAGATTAAACTAGAAATTATTTCAAATATAATTATTAAAAAGAATATTATTTTTGAAATACTAAAAAAAATACATTATTCAATTGAGATGTAAATTCCACTCTATATGGAGAGTCTAATAACATATCATATTAAAGAAAAACATTACCAACAATCAATAAATGAGAAATATGATGGCCAACTATATAGACTATATAATGCTTTATTCAATCAACATGCATGCCTTACAAGTATGAAGTTGTCTTTAAGTGTTACTTTTTGGAGTTTCCCTCGGATTTTTTGCACGATTCTCATAGAAACAATTGCGGAATTTTTTCGTTGTTGTTGTTGTTGTTTAAAATGGTTTTTTGATTGCATATATGAATTCAACACATTGGAAAACTCCTTGGGAACTTCTATTGTGCACATTTCACACATTAAAATTGTGATTTCAATGAATCTCTACTAGATTCTAGACAATTCAATGTGAAAACAAACTGAAATTTTTTTCAAAAAGTCACACTTATAGACATCTAAATGATATGATCATAAAGAACTTGTAAAATTCATAATTTCGGTTAGAAAATAAAATAGAAAACTTCTGAAAAAGTCACACCCGAAAACAACTCTAATAAGGACTATCACGGATATCTAAATAATATGATTGCAAATTACTTGGAAAATTTCCTAAAAATTCACCAATGCATGGAACATCACAATTTTTTTATTATAAATTTAGGAAGATATCAATATATTGTATATATTGTGGCATAAGTTAATAATGACACTTGGATGCTGTGAATTGACACTCTTTCTTTATTGAAGTGAAACCATGAGAAAAAGCTATATAATTCAAATAAAATAAGAAACAAAATTGATCTTACAAATTTTTGTAACAAAATATTGCAAAATATCTTTATTCGTTCTATAATCAATAAGATATTGACTATTTATGTATTTATGAGGACATCCAAATATAGCTCCAAGAAGGAGCAACATGAGATTTTTAATTGAAATTTATGATTTAGTTGAAATGAGAAACACATGAATTAAACACTCTTCTAAAGATATGGGTTGTAGTGTAGATTGAAAATTATTACCTGTAAGTTAAAATTAAAATTTTAATATATATATATCTAGATATATTATAATTTTATGGTAATAATTTTTTTATGTATGTAAATTTATTTTTTCTTTGGGTATATCAAAATTCGAGAAAACTAAAATTTCTTAAAATAAGAACCTTACTTACATTTACATTGTAAATTTTTAAAAATAAAGATTTCAACTCCACTTTATTATCTTTGATATGGTACTTGGTTAAGGTAGATTTATGATAATTATACACATAAACATGTAGTGTGTCAATAAAAAACTAAATGAGAAAATAATTGGACATCTCTTTCATTTTGATTGACACACCGTTAAAATGTTCTAATCATAATTTTTATTTTGAAGTATTTATATAATATATACTTAGTTTACATTGAGATATTGATTTAAGAGTAATATTTAGTGAGAATTTTTGGACTTTTCAATGTTGACGGACATATTCAAGGTAAAATCTTGTAAATTGTTTTTTTTTTTTTTTTTTAATGTATATGTGGATTTAACACCTATAAAAACCCTAGTGAACTTGGATTGTGCATAGAACTTCCATTGTGCAGAGTTGTCCAATAATCTTGTGATTTCAATATCAATCTTGTGATTTCCATAAATTCCAACTTGATTTTAGATAAATTACTAAAGACAACTGGTATTTATTTATTCTACTACCCTACACCCATATATTCCATATGTCAACATTTCATAATAAGGAAATAAGTATAGGTATCCTTTATTTTGAGATACACTCCATTAATTGTTTTTAATCATAAGTTATTTTTTTGTCAATATTTTCATATAGTAATTACACTCTCAATAGCTAATATTCATCTTTTTATTAATATATTTTAAATACTAATTTATATTAAATAATGGAGTTACACATTCCATTATTCCATAAATTAGAAAGAGCATATTAATTAAATAAAAAATATCCTTCATTTTATTTATTTATAGTTGACGTTAAATTTCTTTTTGTCATTAATATTTTTTATATTCCATTTATAAACATTGTATTAATGATTAAAGAATTTTCAAGTAATCCTTATATCATAGTGTTTAAAATAATTATTAACATAGGAAATCATATTTTAAATACAATTAGTTTTTTTTGGGTATGTGAAGTTGATATAAAATTATTTTAAATAGTATCAAATTAAATTGTTTTTATTTCTATCTCTATATAAATAAATATAGAGTTTGTATTGGAATATATTAGTTGATATGAATATTCTAATATCTCGTCAAAGGTTTGTATTGGAATGTTTTTAAATAAAAAAATTAGACATCTTCCTAATATTCAAAAGAAAAAAGGTAACCATTTCTTTTAAATTAGTTTATATCTCACAAATTAAAATAAAATTATTTTAATTATTATGGATATTGAAATAATTTATTTGTTTATAATTACAACATTAATATAATTATAAATATCATATATCAATTTCATCCAATTAAGCACCTTTCTTATACTAAAGAAATAAAATGCAATTTTTTTTTTTTATGATTATTATTTTTTTTTTAATTTTTGTAATGTAAATACATTTATTATTTGTGGATGTAATATTAATAGACAACATATAAGTATACTAATCCATGTCATTTGGTGTAACGATAAACAAGTTTAAGTTTCAGTACAGGATAAATATGAAGTTATACTAAAGGAAATATTATGATTAAGTTTATTTTAAAAGGAAGACTTTGGTTAAGTGATAGTTAACGAGTAATTAATTATTACAGATCTAGTAGGGTAAAAGAAATTTTATTTTTATACCGGTTAGTGTATGTGTGATTGTGACATGGAATATATTAGTTGATATGAATATCCTAATATCTCATCGAAAGTTTGTATTGGAATGTTTTTAAATAAAAAATTACACCTCTTCCTAATATTTAAAAGAAACAAGATAAAAATTTCTTTTAAATTCGTTTATATCTTAGAAATTGAAATAAAATTATTTTAATTATTATGGATATTGAAATAATTTATTTTTTTATAATTACAACATTAATATAATTATAAATATCATGTATCAATTTCATCCAATTAAGCAACTCCCTTGTATTAAAGAAATAAAATGCAATTTAATTTTTTATTTTTATTTTTATAATGTAAATACATTTATTATTTGTGGATGTAATATTGATAGACAACATATAAGTATACTAATCTATAGATAATTTATCAAAGAAAAAATAAATTTGGTAAATTTTGATAGGAACATCTATTAATTTTCTTTTTCTTTTTTTTATACATATCTAATACATACTAAAAACCTTACATTCAAATTTTTCTTGCCTTTTCACGAACACAAAATCTGTGAATTTAAAACAAATGTCTAGTGATGCTTAGGAAATAAATGAGAATCTTCAAGCATGTGATAAACTCCCAAAACATATCGTGGATGAAGTTACATATGTATATGAGAAAGAGAATGAGAATGTTCAAAAGAGACTTGTTCTGAATCCTGTTACATTTCATTATGAGGAGATGATTGATAATATCATACATATTATTTAAAGTGTCCATGTTAATGTTTTTACAGAGATTAAAGTTCAACTTGTTGAAAAGAAAGTTGTCGCCTTAATTTCAAATTTCCCTATATATGATGAATATGATGATTATTATGATGATTACCTTCATGAAAAACAAATTGTATCTCCTTTATCCTAAAAATCTCATTTTAAGAACTCTAATGAAATCACTCATATTATATATCACATTAATAACATTGGACATAAAGACAATTATTTAGGGTAATTATTTTCCTTTATGTTTTTCTTCATTCAAGTTGCTAAAGGAGAAATTGAAAATCATAAACGAAAAATAGGAACTTGGACCGATGCAGAATCACATAGGTTTACTCAAATACACTAATAACATTATAGATAAGTAGGAAGATTTTCATGTCTTCCATGATTTCATGGCCTTGTATATGGAAATTTTTGTCAAACCAGATTCCCAGCCACTAAATTATAGGGATTTTGAAAATGATGATTGTAAGGATGTTCATTCTGAAAAGAAACGAGAGATATTTTCTTTCTTAGAAAGTAATCCATAGCAATTTTCATATGAATATATTCAACCTCTTTAGGAAAACCATCAAATTGAGATGCATGGAAGAAAATATGCAGTCGAAGGAATTTTTTGGCTCGAGGGGTCCTGAACCAGGTTCAGAGTTAACATGTAACCAACAAAACCCTCTTACTACTAGCCCTTTCGGAAATGACCTACTTACACAGGCCAAAGTCTCACCCAAAGCTATATGGGGGGGGTTTGGAACCAGGTTTCCACACCGCGAGAGAGAAATAAATGAAGTGGGTTTATTAAAAACTATCTTATTACACAGTCTGTCTCGTGCACCAGAAACACTAACCAAAAACCCTAGGTTAATTAACAGAGGTTAACCCTACGCATGCGCACAGACAGTAGATCCAAAATCCCTTTAACCCTTCTATCAATATAATATTGAACTTTTACGGCAATAGATCTATGCAATTATAATTCATCAATATTAAAATGAGTACGCAATTGAACTGATCATAGATAATATAAATCATATGCAAGAAACAAAAATGATACGTAAGACAAAATACAGAGCGAATAACAGATGCATTTGGTACACAGAGTTATCAAAACAGATATTTATTCATCAATTATTCACATAATCCTTTCACAGTTCACAGAAACCTTTACCATTCTTTAGATCTACTCCCACAAAAAGCTAGTGGGGTCTGCACACAACCTGACTAAGGTTTCCGAGCACACAACCAACAAGAGCCTTTTGGACATGAAATTATTATAGATTTACTTTAGAGTTCCATCATCAAGAATTAACATTAATAAAACTGACTTATCCTACTCGATCTATATTTCTACTGATACTTCAGTGTGCGCTCATACTATGGTCCTCAAACCATGGTTTGAGACCCCTGGGTTTACCCTTTAACCCATTACAACATATAAAGGGACTTTGACCCGCCCCAAAGCCCGTTGACTCTTCATTTCTTAGTGCACATGACCCAAAACTACAAAAAATACTATTATTTAACCCAAAATTTTAGTCTTAAGGGACACCACTCCAACAAAATTACACATAAAATTGATATTATTTTACATTTTTGTGAGATGGGTTTGCAGGAATTTGAGTGTCCCTTTGTAGTCTTTTTATAGTGAGTAAGCAGGCCCAAATTTTCATATTTGATCAATAATAAATTTATTTTCAATTTTTTATGTGATTTTCAAGAATGTATTAAATTAAAGAGTGATGGATTTATACTTGCTAAAGATAAGAGTAAGAAAGGACAATCTACTTAGGTGGAGCAAGGAAAATAGCACAATCAAGGAGATATAGTATTGGAGAAACTACCTGACAAGTTGTATTGGAATTTTTGTATTATTTAATCAAACATTCATTCAATAGGTAAGCGTAGGATGAGTGTGCAATAGGCTTGTTAGCCAAAGAATTATTTTCTGTTTGGTTTTTAGTGTGATTGTTTGCAACAGTGTAAAATTTATAGTTTGAGTGTGGTTTAATTTCAAAATAGGTTGGTTGTAGGAAACAAGTTATAGGTTTGGAAAATGAATTTTTTTCAGGTTGGGATCAGGACTTTTGTCTATAGGGGTTCTTACTTTTGAGAATCTATGATCGACAACGTCCTCGTGGAGCTAGTTTTTATCATAGTTTTAGTCAATTAATTTTTTTTAAAGCACTCACAAAAATACTCTCACAGTGTATTTAAACAGGGTTAAAGCTTTGGAAATTAAAGTGTTAATATTCTTGAAGCCTATTTTTCAGGAATTCAACATTAAAAAACTCATGGATAGTTGTTGATAAGCCACCTCATCAATTCAACTTGAGGATTTCCTTCAGCATCATAAGGAGTAGGATTTTGTTGGCAGATTTATAGCAGACTCGAAAGTTTGAAAAGGGATTAGGTGACATCAAAATGAGTGAATAAATATTATTTCTAGTTTTCCAGAGTACAAAATCAATGATCAAGTTCTATATTTGAAGAGATTTGACAAATAATGAGATAAACAGATGGAAAATAAATTAGTGATAGATTTCTTTCAACTTCTCAGGAAGAGTTCAAGGACTAATAGTTGCAATCACTCAAGACAATCGAAGATTCATTAGAGTTTTGGAATTATTTTGTAGCTTTATTTTACATAATCATAGGAGATTATTTTTTTTGGATTTTAGGTTATATAAACTATCATTTTGTAATGAAAAGGGTTTGGACCCAAGGACCCTTTGGAGAACATTGTATCAAATTTTGTTTTAGATTAATGAAGCTTGACAAGAAAGAGCATGGATTTTTGTGATATCATGGATTCATGTGATGTATTTTTCCATTCTATCATATTCCTTATGTATTTTTTTTCTTCTCAGTTATACCATTAATGTATGGAATTATAATATTTGTATAATATTAAATGTTACAATATTTACCATTATTTTTGGTGGTTGGTCTAATATATCTAAATATTTGTGCCCATTTCCTCTAAATATGATCTTGGATTCATCCTTCATGCCCAATTGGAGTGGATTGTTATCCCCCTTGAACTATCAGCTAAAATGAAAATTGTCTAAGGAAAATGTACCTATATTTCCTATGAGATATGTGTACTTCACAACGAGTTCCTTGTTAGTTTTCATTAGTTCTCAGCTTTTGAGACTCTGTGCCCAATGATTTTACCTTCCCTTTTCAAACTATTTTTGAATAATCCAATCATATCTAGTCATTGTTATAAGTACATAACCAGTCATATTTGACTGACTTGTAGAAGTGACCCCCCTTCTTATTGAAAGGGATACTTTTCAATTTAAAACATTGGTTAGAGGTTACCTTATAGTTTTTCCCTGATAGCCAAGGTTTTGTCTAAGTGATAAGACCATCCTTATAGCACTAATATGATATTTATAAACTTTAATGTAGTGAAAATAATATAAAAGTCACTTATGATTTTCTCTTAAGGCTCGATGCGTCATACTTACTCTCTTGATTGATTACATGTTGTCGGTCTAGGGTTTCTCAGGCACAACTTAAGGTCTAGTCATTAAAAACTTGGTTTTACATGGATGGCTCTTGAAGCCACATGTTGTCTATGATAATATCAAGACAAAGTACAAGACATTAACTTAGTTAATTCTCCATGGTTGATTTCTCTAAAACTCATCAAACAACTTGAATTAGGTAGATGGGAGTTAGGGTAAACAACCAAAATTCCATATCAGTTGTTGGTAATTCACACATTTCTAATTCTATGGAGGGTTCCTCAATTTTTGAGGGCTTTATAGTTTTGCAACCAGTGAGGGTTTTTATTTATTATTCATTGACTAAAACATGATTTTACTAGTTACCATCATCAAGTCAGAGTCTAACCTTCTGCATTAATTTTTCCGAGTGGTCAGAGTTGCAATTATTCTTCATCCACATTTTATAGTTTTATTTTATTTTATTTTAACTGGCTCTCTAACCATACTTATATCATGTATTTTGTATGCCACAACTATTTAAGAGGATGCCACATTAAATATTTTGATTCTGAACCAATGTAGTTCAGGTATGGAAGACACCAAAGTTCTTTATATACTTTCCTGTTATGTTTTATGCCCCCTTTTTACAAATTTACTTCCTATTTCTTTTAAGTTTTCTTGCTCAATAATGTTGTGTCAGTTGTTCTTGTTTTTTGGAGGTAGGTAGGTTTCGTGCTAACTTCAATGTGTTCTAAATGGAATAGTAACTTTCATGCGTTATCTAATCATGGTACAATTGTATTTTTATTCTTCTTAAGGTCTCGTCTAGAGTGTTAGGTCCTCTGTCAGTTTAATGTATTTTTCTCTCACATAAAAATGTTAGGGTTTGAACCATAAAGTTTTTTCTCCATGACCTTTTCCCCTTTCCTAGAGATGATGAATAATTGTATATCTAGAGTCTTGACACACAAAAGATTTTCCCTAGTTGTCAGAAGGGAATAATTATAATGTCTGTAACCTGGACTCTTTTTTTTGCATAGTGGTTATCCTCAGTTGAGATATTTGGTGATTGTAATGTTACTTATTGAATGAAAATAGGTTGTGCTCATATAAAGTTTTCCATTGGGTTCTCTTTCTTCCATTACTTACATAACACACCTAGTTTTCTCTTGTCATTTCTTACTATTTCGTAATTATGTTTTCCAGTTTTCATGGAAGTGTTATCACAAACTTATCCTATTAAAATTCAATGAGATTTTTATGTTAAATAAAAAAGTTTTTTTATAGTGAATTTTCAAATATTTATTCTCAGGGTTTATTCTATTATTATTTTTTATTTGTTTCTATTATTGTTCAGTAAAATGGAAATATATTTAAGTTTTTCCAAGATGGGTTTCCGCATAAAAATATTATCACAAGAGTTCTCTGGTGAGGTGAAATTAGGTTCCTCTAGTTTTTTCTCAAGTCAAAAGACGTCAATTTCATTTCAGCAAAGGCATGCACTTCATGACTGCTCCAGTTAGTGGATTTTTTTGTGTCATCTGGATCTAACCCCACCAAAACATTGAAGTATACAATGGTAATTCTTAGTGAGGTCTTGGTTATTTTCTTTGTTTAAAAATAATAAATATAATATTGTTTCAGTAACTCATATAATCGAGCCTTCACTAGACTCAGGTCCTTACTGCTCCTAATTCTTTCTTAATTGGTTTCTCCACCCCAATTTGACTCTTTTATCAAAATTAGTTTATAAATGAATTATTTTCATGGAAATATTTGGTTAAACCTACCAAGAGATTTGTTATAAGTTAATTTAGACAAGGTACCAAATTAATTTTGTCCTTCAAAATTAGGCAAACAAATATTCAACACAGAAAACACAACACTAGTTTATACAAAATATACACACTTACTCTTTCTTACTACAACATTCATAAATTTTATAGAGAATAGATAGGCTAAATACTATGAATTCTACTTATCTGAATTATTTTTCAAAGATTCAAGTAAACCAAACTTTGAAAATTATCTTCTAATAAGAGTGGAAGTTATGTGTCCATTGTCCCCAGATCTTGTCACTTCCCCTACATTTAGTTGACAAAAACATTTTTCACGTTGTTTCACAACAATATAGAGCTCCTCAAAAAAATCTAGAACTAGCATATATTGAGCTCAAGAAACCCTCCTTCAAGAAGTGTCATGCCTTAACTTGAGAACTGGCAATAATTTTCTCTTTTTTGATTCAAAGTGGTTCCGCTTCCTTCGAGTTGCTAGCCCCTTCTTTTACCCACAAGAGAAATAATTGCCATTAACTGTCATGAAGTTGAAAATTGATTTTGATAACCACCAAATCCTTTTTTAACCAAAACAATAATATAACCTTATTTTTTTTAATGTTTACAGTTTCGCTAGGTTTCTCTAAAGTAAACGACATTAAATGTAAACAATTACAATATCCAATGGTTTTACAATTTTGTATCGCACAAATTAACATGAATTTATGTTAATTATTATGAAAATTGAAATAATTTATGTATTTATGATTATAATACCTATATTATTTTAAATACCATGTCTAACCACAAATTTTTTTTTTAACAAAAATAATAAGATAACTTTTTTTTTAATGTTTAAAGTTTTACTAGATTTTTCTAAATAAAATGACATTAAATGTAGATAATTACAATAGCTAATGGTTTTACAATTTTATATCGCAAAAATTGACATGCTTTTATGTTAATTATAATTAACATTCAAATTATTTATTTATTAATGATTATAATACGAATATTATTTTAAATACCATGTCTAAATTTCATGATTTACACATCTTTCTCATACTAAATAAGTAAAAAGAGATTTAAATTTGTATCATTACAATTTTTAATTTTTTAATGTAAATGGTTTTATTGTTTTTTAATGCAATATTAATGGAAAACATATAATGACACTCATTTGAACAAGACTTCTTAATGAAAAAAAGAAATTTGGAATTTTTTGTTAGCAATGTGCTCAAACTTATTGTGATAAATTTCATTAGCTAAAGACATATTTTATTTAGAGGTAACAAACAACTATGTATGTGAGAATATATTATCAATTAATACATTCAAAATAAATTATAATTGGACAATGTTTTGGACTTTTTTCCTCACAAATTTTAATTTAGTTTTCCTCGAAATGTGATAGAGGTTTTACAACATATTGTAGGTTTTAATTCACTTATACATTCAAAAATTCATTTTTAAATCTAAATCAATTTCAAAATCTAAATCTTACTTAAAATTTTATGACATAAATTATAAAAATATATATAAATATATATAAATATATATATATATATATTCTAAATTAATTTTTGAAACATAATAATATACTTATAATTAAAATAAATATAAACTATTCAAAAAATATTATTAGTAAAAATGTCATAATCCTGAATCTCATATTAAATAATTGAATCATTATTAGAAATTTTGACGTAATGTCTTCAATCGTAAACATAATATATTTAAAACAAGCAAGAAAAAAGAAATCTTTATTTCATATGTTTTCTTCATGTTTTGTAACATTGTATTAAATTGTTTTTATCAAGTATATATATTTATTAGAGATGCAAATTTTTTCTTGAATTTCAATATTTTCAAAATATGATATACTTTTTTGAAATAGATTTACTATATTTCTCAAAATGACAGATTTCAACTCCATATATAGGGAAGAAATGATAAATATTCCAAATGACTAAATCTCATATATTGAGAATTAGTAAATCACATGTATTTCAAATGATTAAATCTCTCTCTCTCACACACACATATATAAATTTATTTTTTCTCCTCCTCTACATATCTAATAGATAGAAAATTATATATTTTATTATAATTAATATTAAAATATTTTTTAACATGTTAATTGGAAACTTTATATCGAAATAGAAAGGATTCTACATTTTTCTAAAATTAGAAGACAAAAAAAATAGTTATGAATAAAACTGATTTCTTTCTTTTCAATATATATATATATTTTTTATATCAAATACATTATTAAAAATAAACATTAAATTTTGTATTTATAATTTTTTAAAATAGTGGGAAAACTTCATATTTGAGTTGTCAAAGAAGATGACATAGATTGCTATCTCTTAATGAAAATGGACTTATCATTATTATTCAAGGGAAACCACACCACCTCTTATCATCCTCTTGGTAGATAGTAAGAGTGAATAGTTTCTTTATAATTATCATTATCATGTTTTTTTGTTATATTTAATATTTCTTAAAATATTATATCTTAAATTTTAATTATCTTCATATATATTTAAGTTACAAAAAATATTTTATATAACATAAAAATGCTAAAGCTAATTTTAGGATAGAAAATGGTTTTATTTATTTATTTATTTCACTACTTCACATTAAATATATGTTTTTTTATGAAAAATTAAATATAAAAATAAATATCATATTATTAATATATAATATTTGTATATAACCTTAAATTTTAGACTAGAGAGAATGTGAAATTGAAATTCAATGCTTGCAAATCTTTTTTTTGTTTAATATAAAATCATTATGTCTACTTGAGATAAAATATTATCATAAAATTATATAATTCATATCGTTCAACTTTTTGACCACCGCATATGAAAGAGAAACAATATTACATTATAATTTTATTTTATTTAAATTATAAAAAAAACATTACTATGTAATTTTCTTTTATGTTAAATTAAAAAAAATTAAAAAATTAAAAAATTAAAAAATTGAACTTACACATTTTCAATTTATTTTTATGTTATGTTGTTTTTTATTTTTTATTTTATTTTGTTTTTAAATATATTTTAAATTTTAAATTCTTACTTTGACGTATAGTGTTTTAAAAATATTAAATTCTAATGAAGATATATTAATAATAATAATTAAAAAAAACATAACACAAAAACTCGATAATATTGTAAAACAAAAAACAATAAATGCACAAAAGCTTGAGAATAATTGAAATTCAAATGTAAAAAATTTGATGGTCACCTAATCTTCTTCACTTAGAAAAATACAGGAACCGTCACATCAAAAAGTTTAACCAATAAAAATAAAAATGAGTTGGCTGAAAAAATAATATCCGTTGGAAGAAGTGGGAGTGGATGACTTGCCTAAATTAAAAATAATTATGATGGATGAGTTGGCCAGAAAAAGACTTTTGTAAGAAGTGGGATTGAAAGCTATAAGATGGAAAAAGATAAAGAAAATGGAAAAGGAGGTGGAAGAATAGAGAATCAGGCATATCATCTTTTCTTTTTTTTACTTCAAGGGAAAAGAAGTTGGAAACACCTATAAATTTCAAATTTCCAGTCTTTAGTTCTAGTGCTCTATTGATTGTTTTTTTGTGGTATGTTTTGTGGGAAGCAACTCCATTTTTGTTCCTTTGTGAAGTGTTTAATGTAGCAAATCAAACACTCTGTGTGCAAAATTCAATGTCCAAAATTTGTTTGTTGACATGAGAGGACGGAAATGGATTTGGTATATTTCATAAGATCAATGTTGTTTTTTGATTAAAAGGAACCGCCGAGGGGAGAGTTTGTCACCGGAACTTGGAAGGGAAGAGTTGCCATGTTCCAATGCACTATTGTATTGTAGTTGTTGCTACCCAAACCCAAACCCAAACCAGTCTTAGGGCTATTCTTTTTTACAAAAAATTTGTTGCAGGTACTTTATTTATTTCTGATGTGTTTATTTAGATTTATTGTAATTTGTTGTCGATGAAAACTTGTTGTTCCCATTTACTCTCTACTTTATTTTCTTTAATTAGTTTAACAACTCTCTATTTCATTTTCTTTATTTAGTTTAACCTCCCTCAAACCTTCCTTCAAGTCTTCTTGATTTTGATAATCAGGTTCTCTTGGTTGATTTGGTTTCCAATTTTGTTGGCATTCAAATTTGTGTTAGTTGCAACCACAATCATTTGTAGTAGGATTTTGAGAGTCTTTCTTAGGTTCGGCTTCCAGAACAAGAATAAACTCATTTTTATATATCATATCCTTTTAATATCATGGCACTGTAATTTAGTGTAAAATCCATTGAGTTCTTGATACCAATTTCAACCAATCCACCTAAGATCGAGATATGGATTTTGAGGGTCTTCCTTAAATAGTTCATCTTCCAGCAAAAGTGTAAACTCTTTTTTGATTGAGTTGTGGATACCAATTTTAACTAGTCCATCTAGAATCAAAATCTTAAGCGTTAGATCATGAGACAATACTTGTTTTTTATGAAATTCAATTACTTGGGAGGTTGTTCACTATTATTCATTTCCATTTTTGATAGTGGCCCGAAATCTAGAACATAGGCAATGTGCAACCATACTTCATCTATTCTGTGTAGTCCCACACTGCAATCAAGATCGTAAAAAATGGTTGGAATGTTGAATGGATTTCATGTTGGCTGGTTATTCAATGTTGGAATCTCATATTACGATCTGAGTAGGAAGACATTAGATGAAATTTCATGTTCAGCGCATAAATATATTCTCCCAACCTACATAACATCTGTTATACTACTATCATTCCATCAATCAACATAAACACTACGATTAAGATCTTATAAAGTATCCAGATTTTAAGTTGCAATGAAGTTGATCATGGATGCCAAGATAGGCTAAAAAAATGCACAAGATTGAATTTTTTTGTTGCGGGGTTTGGTTTAGTGGCACATAAATTTTGAGTTCTAGGGTTTGGTTACGTGGTCCAATAGGTACACATTTTTCCAACATTGAAAAGCATAACTTAAATCAAGGGATGTTGATTATCAGTAAAAAATCTAACTTCAATCTAAAATTATATTCCTTCCCTTGGTGTCCACAATAAATTGTCCACATTACTTTTTCCATCTAATGCTTTCAGAGTTTATAGTAATTTTATCTCGATCCATGATAATTTTATTTCAACACACAACTTGATATGCCTTTTCGGTAACAATTTTAATGGATCTCAAGCTAAGATGTATGGATCTCAAGCTATGATTTCGAACCTAGTTGTATGGTCTGTGCAATTCCTGCTGGCTGGGATTGAAAGCTGGATGTAAGGGTAAATGAATACTGACAACGATGATATGCAAATCATATTGTTTGTAGGGCGGTGTCATTGGTAGAGATGAAATAAGAAGTTTCTCTATATTGTATTTGTATTTGCATTGAATTCACAATAATAAGTGTTTCTATATTGTATTTTTGTTTGCATTGTATCTGTATTTGACTAGTGAAATGTATCCACTCTAAAATCTCTTCAGCGATCGTTAGGGTCAAAACTATAAATATAAGGTTATATTTTGGAAGATGGCTCGGATGAAGAGTGGTTGCCAAGAGAATATATTATTATATTTTTGAAGTAAATCTAATGGGACTTTTACAAACTCTTTTAATATCTATATCTATATATATATAGCTAAAACCTACTTTAAATTCTAGCAGTTTATAGTATATTTAATTTTTTTTTTGTTTCCATGTGAACGAAAAAATAATTAATCAATTTCACATTAAATTAGAGTGAAATATTATACTGATATTAAATAAACCAATTAAAACAATTGGTGTGAAGATGATTAGAAATATAGAAAACATCCTTTTGATTAATAACCTTTATGTTTTATAATTAATATCCTTAACGAGTTATAGTCACTTTATTTGAAGTTACATTTAATTTACTATATAGGAATATGGTGAGGAGAATTCAATTTAAAATTTATCATGATATATATAAACTTTCTCATAATTTTTTTAAAATAAATTTTCTTTAAGGAGAGAGAGAGAGAGAGAGAGAGAGAGAGAGAGAGAGAGAGAGAGAGATAAGTGTAACACCCCCAAGTTCTATGCTTTTCAAATTAGACATTTGAACATAAATCCATAGGGGAGTGGACCCCAATGGATAATTATTATGTGGATATGGTTAACTACTTATTTATGAAAAATAAATAAAATATTGTGCATGCACTATGACCAGATGAGAAAGTGAGATCAAATGCCTAATCCATGAGGTGATGGAAAAGGAAAAGACTTTCCCCAAAATCTTTCAAAAATCCTTGAAAGAAATTATTTCTAATTTAGATTTTTGAGGAAAAATCTAAATTTCCCCAATGAAGAGGAGTAGGTGGGAAGAGGTGAGAAAAAGCTAGAAAAGCTGAGGAAAAGCTTAAAGCAGCTTTAAAGAGTCCCAAAATGGTAAGCCTAGGCTAAACAGGAATAAAGCATCCTGAAATTCGACTAATGAAATTGTGCTAGAAAGTATAGCTTAATAGTTTTATACTCCAATGATTAGTTTAGTCTCTGCTCGAGGATCTCAATGGGGTGAGTTCGAGACAACAACTTCTAAGGTTGGGTGGACAGGTCATATTAGTAGTATGCAGATGCTGGAACATTTCTCAGAGTCTCAGATAAACATAGCCATGTTTTATGAAATTGTGATGTTATGGTTCATTACGCAATTTATGAATTGTGATGTTATGGTTCATTATGCAATTTATGAATTGTTATGTTATGGTGCGTTATGCAAATGTTAGATTGATTAATGGTTCAGTAACTCATGTAATTGCAAACTAAAGCTATTGATAGCAGAGACAAATGGTTGGGGTGTAGGGATGAGTACCTTGTAGTCATGAGGTTAGAGATGATAGATCAATTGAACAACAAATCTAATAACCATGTATAGGTATCGTCACACATCTCTTAAAGAAATATTTAATCTCTGTATGTAAGAAATTAAAATGTTAACAAAACAAGACCCATTAACAAAGCAAGCAACAACAACAACTAAACCTATCATAACAATACTCGATGGCACAAGACCAATTTAATCAATAAAGGTAGTAGGGAAGAACACACCTAAGGATAGCTGTGGATATGTGGGTTCAAAAGATGTCACCTGTAATAATATGGAAAGAATTATAAAAATTAGAAATTTCATTACTCTATTAATGCATTGAGCATATAGCTGCTGTGACTTGTTCAAGGACGATCTAAACACATCATTTTCTAAGCTATCCGCTCAAGTATTCTCTACCTCCAATTGAGTGAAGCAAGAGGATCTGTTTCCTAGTTTTCCCATGGAACAGTTGAATCTGTACCATAGTGTCACACATGTTGAATGGTTGTAACAGAAAAATAAGGGGGGGGAAAGCCTATTGCAAAATCTATTCTGTGATAAAAGTTTGTGTGAGGGAAGATTGTAGGCATGTGTAAAAATACAAGGAACAGAGCATCTGTTTACTGTCCATAGAAACTACTGGGAAAGTAGTTGGAGCAATGGAGGTTAACTGCATAGAGATAAATGTATGCGAGGGGGCATACCCCTATACCTCGAGGCTGAAACTTTAAAATGTTGAGAACTTTATCAGGCCTGCAAACTGGGGAGTTTGAGTAAGGGCCTAGTGATCATCTAGAGTTGGACACAACTCTGAACAGAAAACCTGAGAAATACAAAGTAATATATATATATATATATATAAGTCTACTATATGGACTGGGAAGAGGGGAGGTCAAATGAAAAAAAAAATGGGTCTGGGAGACGTGACAAATGGTATTGGAGCCAAGTTCAAAAAATTGGGCAAGATATGTGCTCACAAAGAAATGGTTAACTGTTATAAATTTTATGAATATTAAAAATATTCCTTCAAGTATACAAATATACAAATATCTTGGATATACTTTCAGGTATACAGGTAACAGATGGTGATTAAGTAGAAACATTGATATGGGAGTAATATGAGGAGGCTCATATACCAGAATGGTTAAACCTATAATATGTTTAAAACTGGAAACCGATATCTCTCAGAAAAATAGTATTTCTATGTAAAATAATAGAGTATGAAAAAAGTTTATAATGACATATTTAACTATTGTTCTACTATCATCGTTATGTAAAAGAAATTTCAGCTTTCATAAAGTTAAGATACTGAAACCATATAAATACAGTAGAAAAGATCAATGCTGAAGTTAATGGAGAGGAAAGGGGAAAACGGTACTACCAGGAACATGCAGATGTCAAGAAAAGACTACAAGGAGTATAGAAGGATGATTTCCATTCTAAAACTGCTAAACTAAGTGTTCCTTACTGTGATGAAAAACAAGAGAAAAATGAATTAGCTACATATAAAAATTTAAGAGAATCTGGATGTTTGATTTTGGTACTACATTTAACAGAACCCATCATCAGGCCTTCACCTTTCAGATACTGTTTAGTTGTAGCCCAGAAAATCCATAGAGTAGATCGGTTTAAATCTGAAGTACTTACCCTCTACAGATGATTAATTCTGGTTTTGGCCATTGTAGGCACAAATGTTATATTGTATGCTTATGAGTCTGCTAGAGAAACATTATAGAAGTACTAGAAAGTACATGGGATAAATATAAACAGCTTGAAGTAAATACCATGAATTTTGACACTCACAGTTATGCAGGAAAATTGAATATTACCTTACAACATATATGTGTACAATGGTGAAATTTTATGCTCATATGTAAATGGAAAACTATATTAGTAGACTTTGAGTTATAGGATATCATAGAGGAAAATTAAAAGAGGCAAATTAGGCATGTCAACATTTTCGAGCTTTTAAAAGAAATTCTATTCTACTTAATGAATATAAAAATCATAGCAGTGATAGAGCATATTATGTTGTGAAATTCATCTCAGATTCTGGTGCTAAACATCATAGTCAAGGACTAAAATTTCAATTATGTTTTAAGTTACAATGACTATTGAATACCTATATATATAACTACCATAGGACAATATATGCGCATAGGTATAAAAAAAAAAAAAAAAAAAAAACAAAATAGTGGGACGGAACTGAAATTGATATGATACTCAAAACCAAAAAGGGGAAAAGGAAATGATATTAAAGTAGGGAACTTAAATTTGTGCTAACCGAGGAATAACGCTACTTGATAGGATCTTTATAATGGTTATAAGGGTATGGCTTTCAATTATATATCTGCTTTTAAAGTTCAGAACCATGTACGATGCTTACCAAAGACTTAGATTTGTCATACATCTATGTAAACATCTATTCGAATGCTACTGAATACATCTAAGGATACATAAGGTAAAGTATATATATATAGAATACCGAGCCACGAACTAAAAAGAATAACGATACAAGTATAGATATGCACAGTAACATTACGATGTACGTGTAGTGGGTGAACGAATGACTCTTTGACTTTCACCCATTGGCAACTTATAGCATGGTAAAAATGTATATATATATTTTAATAAGAGTTAGGAGCAGACCCAACTGAGTTTTTAAACAAAAAAACAACAATTCATATAGTTATGAGCGATATGGATCAACAAGAATATAACTACAAAACAATTACGTTAAGGGAATACCTATATGAGCCTACGGCCTGGAAATCCAGCGTATAACGATATTAATGCATGTGGATTATCCCAAAGTTCAATTATAAAAACGCAGAGAGCTAACAAGTTCGTTTCCATAACTCATATATACGCCGAGAGGGAAAACAAATAACTCGATCCGAGATTGCTTGCAATACATCACATAAATAAGTGAAACCGAGAAATAATCTGAAGACCGGGAGAAAATATGCATGCTCAGATTTCAACCCTAAAGACCCATTCTTAAACCGTATCCTCGTTCACGCTAATACTGTAGAATGTAACAGTAATTAGCGCCATTAGGGGTTGTTTGAATACGAAATGGAGTTCACAGGTTGGAACCCAGAGTTATAATTCACGTCTAACTCGAAAGCAGCAGAGAAATTTCTACCTACCATAGGGATATCCATTATTCTCTGAACAATAGAAGATCAAACAGTAAAATGCCACAGACGTGGCCATACAACATCATACAGAACGCGTAGCTGGGTTCCTATAAACATTTAACCCGATAAATTGACATGCAGAAAGAGTGATTTATCCTTTTGGGTACCGAGTATTCCAGAACGACAGAGTCGTCCCGGCGTGCTGCCATATTCATTTATATGGCAGAAACTATTATCCTTTCAAACAACAGAAATAAGGGGATGAAATCGTGTTCAGGGAAGAAGGGTACCCATAGAAGAGTCTGGCTCTTCATTCCGCAGGGTTGCGGAGTCAATAGCACCTGTACAATGGAATAAGGCAACACATAAGCTCTAGAATAACAATCGATTCGAACAACAGCTACTAATAAAATGAATGCGAGTTACAACATAAAACTGTAGCGCCGCAGCCAGACATCTGAGATCGGACATCGATCTAAGAGAAAAAATCGATTAAGGGCTTTTATCAGTTACGACGCGTACAGAGGGCAGCCTAAAAACCCCCATCACCTATCCCCTCTGCACAGATGATTCATAGCCGATTCAGATACAGCATTATAAAAGGACAACACAAACATCAGAATAAGTTACAGAATCTAAAGAAGGAAAAGCGTTTCCACTGACCTGGTACTCTTGTAGCAGATATCTCTCTGGAAGGATTCGCTCCCTCCAGAAAATAGATGGAAATCCCCATCAATCTCAACCCAAATGTATCGAATGATAACCGGAACGGGATAAATAAACAAATCGCTAGCGGCGAGATAAGCTAGGGAATGCAGCCGAGGTACTAGGTAAGAGAATGTGAACCCTAATCACGTTGCCCTAGACATCAGAAAATCCCAACAACGATTTGAAGAACCACCTGGCTGTATTGTCCGTGTGGTACCCGGTTATGAAAAAAAATCTTTCAGAAAAGACACGGAGCAGCGGTAGGCGGCCTGCATGGTACTGGGCCAAGAAGGAGTGCAACCGAAAGCGTTACATGTCTCAGAGTGACTAGGGCAGGACCTGAAATTGTCGGCATCAAGTACGCAATTCCTAGCGTGAGCTGCCGTCTCTGTTCAATAAACCATCAAACGTCAACATGATATTTCACATGAAAAACCAGAACGATTGAAACATTACACAAAAAGTACCAGCCACGTAACTGCAAGAAGCATAGTAGACAGGACCGCGCATACGATTGTATATCGAAAATTCACGCGGCGAATCAAACCGAATAAGAAAAAAATATATAAAGTAAAATACGTCGCCGGGTGTCAGGGGTAGGGTTTAGGTGTAAACGGAAGGATGCCGAGTCGACGTGGCGTGAAACAGAATCGCAAAACAGTCAAACCCCGCAAGAAAACGCGTTGATGTGTCTGCTATGTATTCCAATGGTCACGGCTCTGTAAATTCATCATCCTACTCAAGTATGAGAACGACTCATGGTAATGATACGCAGAGCTGCTAGGTACATGTGTCGATTTGGTAGTCAAATATAGATGTATGCTTCGAGTTACGTGGTAGGTTATATACACGGCTATGGATATATCTTAAGGAGTTACACATGTATATACTCATATCGTTACTCCACGATAATAACTAGGAGTGTGCTATATATATATCAATATATATATATAAATGCTAGAGATAGGAATGAAAGAGATAAGTGGGTTCGGTTCATAAGTCGAGACAGGGAAATATTTCAATTGTAAATGCGTTATATATGTATATATGTCTCGCGGGTTGTAAATAAATAAAATGTTAGGATAATAACATAAATGGATAACAGGATAACAAAATGTATCAAAATATGTGATGACATTTTGTATAACCATATGTGCCAAAATAAATGGGTAACAATATGTATGTGATGATTTTATGCACATAAGGTGCAGATATATATAGATGTATATATTGTAAAATATATATTGTAAAATATATATATAGATGTATAGATGTATGTGATACATATATATATGGTTTTGAATTTTCATAACCCATAGGTTACAGGGCATGTTTGGTAATAATGACTATAAAGGTATAGCATTCTCAATGGAGCGCTTAAGACTTAAATTATAATACTACAACTTTACTCTAGCTTGCCTAAATTTAAGAAGGATGGTTATTATTTCCTGGCTTAAATGAATATTTAAACTATTGGATGGACAAGACGAAACACTTAGGTATTGGTATATCGCTATCATTGAGTTAATAACCCATATATGCGCAAGCAAGTGCGAACTCAAAGCTATAATATATATGTAATATATAAATAAATATATATGGAGTAGGTGGTTATAAATGTATAATTGATATATGGGGAGTAGATGCTATGAATTATCATGGGAGAAAAAAAAAAAAATTTATAATGACAAATATACATATGGGTGGACGCACAGACATGAACCTAAGATGTTTTATTGGTATGTAAGTACTATATATATATATGTGAGAATATATATAGGTGAAATGTTTTATTTGTATGTCGGTAATACATAGGTATATATATATGGGTGATAATATATATATTTATATGTGTAAACCAAAGATGTAGATGTATGTGATTAAGAATAATATAAGTGGAATGTTCCATGGTTTTATAAATATAAAGATGCTAGATGAGTAGAGAAAAACGTTGTCAAGATGTTACAAATTATGTGTATATAATTGCACATATGATATTTATTACATACAAGTGGTTAATGTGGTAGTATATCGTTATATGTATTGACATATGATATTTATGTTATATAAGCGGTTGACATAAGTGTATCTCGGTATATGTATGGATCTATATGGGAGATAGATGGTATAAGGTATGTACGTATATAAGGGCCTTAATAGAGGCAATAATATTGTATGTGCAATAGGATTGTATGTGTTATAAATGTGATGTTGGAAAAGAGAGACAAGTTAAACTATTGGTTTCACAATTATTATCGAGAAAGAATATCTCTAAGAAGAAATGTTATAAATAAGTTTGGATAATTGGATGATCATTCCAACTAGAAATATACATCGTGAATTAAGAGAAGAGGTGAAATGAGAAAGGTTACAAGTACTTATGTAAGTATAAGTCAACGTAACCAATAAATATTCAAGGTCAAAAGTGGGATGAAAATCATATATAATTATTATAAGGGCTTGAATTAACACATAATTTCATAGGTGACATATGAAATTTAGATTTAGTATATATATGGAATGGTTGTTAAGGAATTTTAAAAGAAAAATTAATACACCTATAAACCCCACTAGAGTGTGGTGGAATTGAGTATAAATAATTATGTGGGCAAGAATATATATATCTATAGAGGAATTAACCTTCGGGATAAAGGTAAGAAAGGGATATATGTTCCTAATATGTATATAATACTATGTGTTACCATAGTTATTGGAACAAAAGAAGAAGGAAAGCTTATAGTGGAACATATAGAGAAAAGTGGGTAATAGAGAAATGACAAATTATATTTAATAGAGGTATATTAAATATAAATTGTACATTCTTAAATTCCTATTAAGAATATATATATATATATATATATATATATATAATAATAATAAATTAAAATGAAACAAATTTCACGTGGGACATAAGTTAAATCTACAATTAACATTATAAATATAGGTGATCTTGTTATATGTTATAATGTTAACTTTGGTTGTATGAATATAATATCTTCCAACCTGATAGATTAAGGAAGAAGAAATAATTCACTGAGGAAATATTAAAAGTGAATTCACCGTAAAAGCTGCAAGTAAAGGTATGAATTAGGGTAAGTCTTTGGAAAAAGGGGAAATTGTGTCAAATTCCATTTTGACGTTATCAAGTAGTAATACTTGTGAATGGGATGAATGATAGAAAATACATGCATTCACACTATAAAATTTTGTTGGTGTAAAATTTAGGTAATTTTCCTGAGTCTTAATTTCAAAGATAAGGGCAAGCATAATCATGCGTATGATACGATTGTTTCCATTCATGTATGAGTACTAATGAAAAGTTGTAAAATTGTTTAGCCAAGTGTGTAACAGGAAATTGTGCACTCTGGAAACAAGGAGGAAAAAGGTGAAGATAAATCACCTAGAAAAACAAGAAAGGATAAGTAGTGTACTCAAAGGGCACTAAACTATTATGAACCTGAACGGTTTGACTAATAACTGAATTTCTTAATTTTATTGAAATGCAGAATGTTGTTGTGGATTATCAATTGTATGTACCTGACATTACTTACATTGGTATGAATTGTGGACAGAGAAAACAGAATAAAAGATTTTCTAGACCGACTTCTTGCAAAGAAGTAGAAAGAAAATCAATTGCATAAAGCAGGAGAGTACTCTGCTGGAACTAAGCAAGAACGAAGAAGAAATCTTCGTCAAAGTTGAAAAAGTCAACGTTAAAATGTAACACCAAGGAAGGTGTTGGAAGGAGGGGAAACTAATGGCTTATAAACTAGCCTTACCCTTGCATATTAAATTTCATGATGAGTTTCATATCTCCTTGTTAGAAAAATATAATTTTTGTACATGATGCTTCTCACATTATCGATTGGAATGTGGTCCAGGTGGAACTAGAAGAAGAATTCCTTCCAGAGCCGCTTCAAATCTGAAAACGGGAAGAAATTGAATTGTGAAATCGAACAGTAGCTGGAGTAAAGGTGCAGTGGAGCACTTTACTGCTGAAAAGCTACATGGAACGGTGAAGCTAAGATAATGGAAAAGCATTCATAATTATGTGCAAAATCAACTAAGTAGATAGTTGTCAACACCGAGGACGGTGTTTATTTTCAGAGGGGGAATATGTAACACCCCCAAGTTCTATGCTTTTCAAATTAGACATTTGAACATAGATCCATAGGGGAGTGGACCCCAATGGATAATTATTATGTGGATATGGTTAAATACTTAATTATGAAAAATAAATAAAATATTGTGCATGCACTATGACCAGATGAGAAAGTGAGATCACATGCCTAATCCATGAGGTAATGGAAAAGGAAAAAGACTTTCCCCAAATCTTTCAAAAATCCTTGAAATAAATTATTTCTAATTTAGATTTTTGAGGAAAAATCTAAATTTCCCCAATGAAGAGGAGTAGTTGGGAAGAGGTGAGAAAAAAGCTGGAAAAGCTGAGGAAAAGCTTAAAGCAGCTTTAAAGAGTCCCAAAATGGGAAGCCTAGGCTAAACCGGAATAAAGCATCCTGAAATTCTGGACGCAGAATTGGAAACATGCTTTGGGGAAAGCATAGCTTAAATAAGCTACTCCAGAACAGATTGAGGTTAGTCTGTTCTTGGAGGATCTCAGCTTGGGGGTGAGTTTTGGAGACAAACGAACTCTAAGGTTGGGTGGACTGGTCATAGTAGAGGTATGCATGCATGAATTGGGAGAATTCTGTAAGTCCGTATTAAACATATCCATGTTTTATGAAATTGTGATGTTATGGTTCATTATGCATTTTATGAATTGTGGTGTTATGGTTCATTATGCGGTTTATGAATTGTCATGTTATGGTGCATGATGCAAATGTTAGATTGATTAATTGTTAAGTAATTCATGTAATTGCAAACCAAAGCTATTGATAGCAGAGACAAATGGTTGGGTTGTATGGATGAGTATCTGGTAGTAATGAGGTTAGAGATGATAGATCAATTGAACAGCAAATCTAATAACCATGTATAGGTATAGCTTGCTATCTCTTAAAGAAATATTTAATCTCTGTGTGTATAAACAGAAAATGTTAACAAAACAGTACCCATTAACAGCAAGTACCAAAGAACTAAACCTATCATAACAATACTGATGGCACAGAATTCACTGTAATCAATAACAGAAAGTAGGGAACAACAACCCTGTGATAGCGGTATGGGGTTCAGTATGTCAGCTGTGTTACCATGGAAAGAATTGTAAAAATTAGAAATTTCATTACTCTATTAAATGTAATTATACACATATGGAAGCAGAAGTTGAATCCTAACTAAGGATGAGGATCTAACACTAGGGATTCTAAGCTATCCAGTTCAGTATTCTCTACCTCCAATTGAGTGAAGCAAGAGGATATGTTTCCTAGTTTTCCCATGGAACAGTTGAATCTGTACCATAGTGTCACACATGTTGAATGGTTGTAACAGAAAAATAAGGGGGGGAAAGCCTATTGCAAAATCTATTGTGTGATAAAAATTTGTGTGAGGGAAGATTGTAGGCATGTGTAAAAATACAAGGAACAGAGCATCTGTTTACTGTCCATAGAAACTACTGGGAAAGTAGTTGGAGCAATGGAGGTTAACTTCGTAGAGATAAATGTATGCGAGGAGGCATACCCCTATACCTCGAGGCTGAAACTTTAAAATGTTGAAAATTTTATCAGGCCTGCAAACTGGGGAGTTTGAGTAAGGGCCTAGTGATCATCTAGAGTTGGACACAACTCTGAACAGAAAACCTGAGAAATACAAAGTAATATATATATATATATATATATATATATATATCTATATATATATATATATAAGTCTACTATATGGACTGAGAAGAGGGGAGGTCAAATAAAAAAAAAAATGGGTCTGGGAGACGTGACAATAAGGGAGAGAAAGAGAGAGGTAAAGGCGGAGAGGTGGAGAGAGAGGGAGGCAAGAAAAGAGACACAACAATAGAGAGAGGGGAGGCGAGAGAGAGAAATAGAGTGAGAAAGAGAGAGGTATATAGAAAGAGATGGAGGGAGAGGGGGAGAGACATTGCGAGAGAGTGATAGAGAGAGAGAAAGAGAGAGAAATGGAGGGAGGGAGAGAAAGAGAGAGAGAGAGAGGGAGAGAGTGAGTGAGGGGGGGGGGATAAAGAGAGAGTGGGGTGGAGAGAGAGAGAGAGAGAGAGAGAGAGAGAGAGAGGGAGAGTAGGAGGGCGAGTGAAAAGGAGAAGGAGTCGAAGAGAGAGAGAGGGGGAGACGAAGAGATAGAGGGAGAGAGAGAGTGGGAGAGAGAGTGGGGGAGGAGGAGTGATATGTAGTGGGAGAGAGAGAGGGAGAGGAAGAGGGTGAAAAGAGAACGAAATAGGGGAAGAGAGATAAAGAGAGGGGTTCTAAGAGAGAGAGAGAGAGAGAGAGCGGGGTGGGAGAAAAGGAGAGAGGGTGGGAGAGTGAGAGTGAAAGAGAGAGACAGAGGGGGAGTGAAAGATAAATAAAGGTGGGAGAGAGAGAGAGGGGGAAGGGGGAGAGATAGAGATATATAGGGAGAGAGAGATAGAGGGGGTGAGGGGTAGAGAGACAGGGTGGTGGGGGAAAGGAGAAAGAGTGAGAGTGACTGGATGAGTGACAGAGAGAGAGGGGGGGGGGGGGCGGAAGGAGCAAGAGAGAGGGAGGGAGAGAGTGAGAGAGAAAGCGAGATGGACTAACGGAGAGGGAGAGGGAGAGGGAGAGAGAGAGGGGGGGGATATGGAGAGAAAGAGTGAGGGAGGGAGGAAGGAAGAGAGGTAGAGAGAGAGAGAGAGAGATTTGGAATCAGAGAGAGAGAGAGGGGGGGAGGGAGAGAGAGAGAGAGAGAGAGAGAGAGAGCTACATATATATAGGGAGATAAATATAGGGGGAGGGGGTGAGATAGAGAAAGAGAGGGGTAGAGAGAGCGGGAGAGAGAGAGAGATGGGGTGAGGGGGAGAGGGGGAGAGAGAGGGGGGAAGAGATAATGAAGGGGATGGGGGGAGGGAGAAACAATGAGAGGGAGTGAGTGAATGATAGAGGAGGGGAGAAGGAGAGAGAGAGTGGGGGAAACGAGAGAGAATGACCAAGGGAGGGAGTGGAATACACACACACACACACACACACACACACATAGAGAGAGAGAGAGAGGAGGAGGAAGGCGATTGAGAGAGAGAAATAGAGGGCGAGACATATAGAGTGATAAAGAGAGAGAGAGGGAGACAGAGAGAGACATGGAGAGGGAGAGAGAGAGAGAGAGCGAGAGGGAGGGAGGGAGGGAGAGGTAGAGGGAGAGAGAGTGGGGAGGATTGAGGTAGAGGGAGAGGGAGAGTGAGAGAGAGGGGGAAAGGTGGTAGAGAGAGAGAGAGAGATTAGTGGAAGGGGAGAGAGGGGGGGTGGGGGGGAAGGAGAGTGAGAGAGTGGGAGAGAGAGAGAGAGAGAGGGGGATAGAGAGAGAAAGCAGGGAAGAGTATTGACAGAGTGTTAAAGAGAGAGAGGGAGAGTGCGGGATATATATATATATATATAGACAAATATAGACAGGGGCAGATGGGGGGGAGAAATAGAGAGGGGGGAGAGAGAGGGAGAGAGAGAGATGTGGGAAGGGAGATAGAGAGAGAGAAAGGGGGATGGTTAGAGACGTAGAGGGAGGTGGGGGATGAACAAGGGTTGACATATGGATAGATGGATGGTGGGAGGAAGGGGGGGAGGCTTGGGGTAAGAGAGTGGGAGAGGGAAAAAGAGAACGGGGGAGGAAGCCAGATAGGGAAGGATGGAGAGGTAAGGGAGAGGAGATATAGTGATATATAAAGTGAGAGTGACATAGGGGGATAAAGAGTGGTAGGGTTGGACAGTCAGAGTGAGTGGAATATATATATATCTGTGTGTGTGCATGTGTGTGTGTGTGTGTACATATATATATATATATATATATATATATATATATGTATAGAGAGAGAGAGAGAGAGAGAGAGAGAGAGAGAGAGGGCTGATGGGGGATACGATGTGGGAGAGTGGGAGTGAAAGAGGTAGAGGTAAAATGTGAAGGGATATATATAAAGAGAGAATGTGTGAGACAAGAGTTATGGAGGAAAAGAGATGGGGAGAGATAGAAGAGAGAGGGAGGGAGTAGGAAGAAATAAGAAAAACAAATAAAGGGATGGGGACGGTGGGAGTGGAAGTGGTAATTAGGGAGATCTACAGAATAATTGGGGGTACAATGGGGGAGAGAAAGAGAGTGAGAGACAAAGAGAGAGGGGGGGGGTGGGGATCGGGTGGGCGGTGAGAGGGAGAGAGGGCACAAGCAATAAAATTAGGGGGAAGGTGGAGGAGGATTCTTGAGAGAGGTGAAAGGGAGTGTGCATGCAAGAAAGGGAGAGATAGTGATAATGAGATTGGTGGTTAGTAATAATACAATAGGTTGATATCATTGGTTATAAAAATACCACGAATCTCCCCTTTTATACTTTTTCCTACTCAATAATATAAATTGATTTTATATTTTCTTTAATTTTACCCACATTCACTTAATAAGACTCTTTAATTTAATTATACATTGATACTTCCAAATATTACTCTTTGCACTTATATGATAGCTAAATAATTGTATGAATTGATCCCCATTTTCCTTATAAAATGGGCTATTGGAATCAAATAGGGCATTCAATCAGTGACTATTCGCAAAATAAAAAATTACATGGTCAAACCGCTCCAGGTTGAAAAATCATTAATCTGTCTCATCCATGCACTCTTAGTTAACTTTACAATTTTCATGCTGAAGTGAACTTATATCAATTCATTGCCAATTGTGCTTACATCAAAAATGGCTTCATGTGCCATCCAAGAAAGGCACTACTGTGAGGGTTGTAATTCAAGGGCACTACTATGGAGGCCATAATTGGAGTGGCATCCCTATGATATACCATACATAACACATTCCATTATTACTTGTATTTCTATTTGATTCTTGATAAAGGTGGTAAGTAGTCATGGAAAGTGTCACTCTCTTATCATCAAACTTCAAAATAGTTTGGAAAACATTCTATGGAGGTTTATGCCACTAAAATAATGATAAAGTAAAAAAAATCCATAATAATATATAAAAAAAAATAAAAAAATACAAGATATGGTTGGGAACATAATTAGCTCATGGGGAAAAACCTATTATGAGCTGTATCCACCAGATTAGCCATCACCTAGTTGTTAGAGCACTTGATCCTACCCAAATAAAACCAAATCCTTGTATTTTCCCAACCTTTATGAGAAATAAATCGCCATTTTTAAGTTGTATTAGAGTGGTGGAAATAGTATGCCAATAAAAGGGGTAACTTGTGTCTCCATGATTGATCCCTTTTTACATATGAACACTCTATATGTTGGAAATCAAGTAGTTGGCATCTTGGCTATGTCACCTAACCCTTAACTCTTTCCCAACGCATTTCCACCCTCTACAGTTGTGCCAGTGGACTAATGAATTGATCTAGGAATTTTAACTTCCCCTTGGGTGTTTGAAACACATAGTACAGTTATCCAAGTATTCATCGCAAATATAAGAGAGGGAAGGTCTATATGGGACTTGTTGTAGTGAGATATGTGATAAGTATTGGTTGTTACTATAACTTTAATTATGGTCCTTTGCATTGCCTCTATGATTTTATTTACCTAATGATCAATTTACATAAACTTTATTATAAGGATATTTTGTGAGATGTTTGACATCACAGTAGTAGAGGATGTTATAGGTGATTTCCTTACCTCCTTACTAGTGGACTAGAAGTTCTAATATCCAAAGTATAGAGAGGTAGATTTACTTTGATGATGCAGTTTTCAATACCTATAATATATAATTTGGCTAATAGATGGATTTATATAATGATTTACAACTAGAGGAATCCATAAATGTTAGAACATTAATCCCATGATTGTTATCATTGGAGATATTGATGGTGTGATGAGTGAATATGTGATTACCCTAGTATCCCATTGCCACTATTTGATGAGAATCACTTGATCCATAATCTAGATGATGACGGTGATCCTTGAGGTGACAAGGGATGGCTTCTATATTAATTTGGAGAGACAACACGTAGCTAGCAAATGCCACATCACCTTGTTTCCTCTTGTGAGCACCATTTAGGGAACATTTTGGTCATGATCTCCTGGAATGGAGATGCTTTTGGTGTCTTGAACATGATTATCAAGAAATTCCTGGAATATGGAACACCCTTTAGCACTTACATCACATTTTGAGAGATTCTTGAACTCATTTGATAATTTAACCATAATATAAGTATGTATTTACGTAATTAAAAAGAAAAAAAAATTAATATTACAATAACTCTTAATTTTATTAAAAACATATATAAAATATCAAATTACAATTTTTTTTTTTAATCTATTTAAAAGTATTAAATTATAATAACATCTAAACAAAATAATAATTTTTTTATAAAAAAAACAAACATCTTAATAAATAAAGTAAAAAAATATGATGACATGGTCATTGGTTCATTGTTTATGGAAACAAATATTTATATTAACAATTGTGGACTTAAATGGAAAACATTCAAAATACCTATATATATATATATATATATATATATATATATATATGATCTTAAAATATGATTGTATTGTTTCATAAATTTAGATTAAAAGTTAAAAGAAATCCATATTACATAACTCTAAAACTTTAAATTATATATATTTTTATTTATAGCTAAATTTGAACTAGATTAAACTGAAAATTATTTCAAATATAATTATTAAAAGGAATATTATTTTTGAAATAATAATAAAAAATACATAATTCAATTGAGAAGTAAGTTCCACTCTATATGGAGAGTCTAATAACATATCATATTGAAGAAAAACATTACCAACAATCAATAACTGAGAAATATAGTGGCCAACTATATAGACTATATAATGCTTTATTCAATTGGCATGCATGCCTTACAGGTATGAAGTTGTCTTTAAGTGTTAATTTTTGGCGTTTCTCTTGGATTTTTACCATGATTATGATAGAAAGCAATTGTGGATTTTGTTGTTTTTGTTGCTGCTTAAATTATTTTTTTGATTGCATATATGAATTCAACACATTGGAAAACCGTTGGGAAGTTCTATTGTGCAAATTTCACACATTAAACTTGTGATTTCAATGAATCTCTCCCAGATTCTAGACAACTCAATATGAAAATAAACAGGAAAACTTTTCAAAAATTCACACTTATAGAAATATAAACAATATTATCATAAATCACTTGTAAAATTCACAATTTAGATTAGAAAATAAAACAGAAAACTTTTCAAAAATTTGCACTTGAAAACAAATCGAATAAGTACTACCATGGATACCTAAATAATATGATTGCAAATTACTTGAAAAATTTCCTAAAAAATCACCAATGCATGGAACATCACAAATTTGTTATCATAAATTTAGTAAGAGATCAATATATTGTATGCATTCTGCAATAAGTTAATAATGACACTTGGATGTTGTGAATTGGCACTCTTTCTTTATTGAAGTGAGAGCATCAGAAGAAGCTATATAATTCAAATAAAAATAAGAAAAAAAATCGATTTTACAAATTTTTGTAACAAAATATTGCAATATATGCTTATTCATTCTATAATCATTAAAGATTTTCACTATCTATGTATTTATGAGGACATCCAAATATAGCTCCAAGAAGGAGAAAAATGAGATTTTTAATTGAAATTTATGATTTAGTTGAAATGAGAAACATATGAATTAAACACTCTTCTAAAAATATGGGTTGTAGTGTAGATTGAAAATTATTACCTGTAAATTAAAATTAAAATTAAAATAAATAAATAAATATATATATATATATATATATATAGATATATATATATATATATATATATTAATTTACATTAAAATTTTATGGTAATAGTTTTTTATGAATGTAAATTTATTTTTTGTTTGGGTATATCAAAATTCGGGAAAACTAAAATCTCTTAAAATAAAAACCTTATTTACATTGTAAAATTTTAAAAATAAAGTTTTCAACTCCACTTTATTATCTTTGATATGGTATTTGATTAAGGTAGATTTATGATAATTATACACATAAACATGTAGTGTGTCAATACAAAACTAAATAAGAAAATATTTGGACATCTCTTTCATTTTGATTCACATACCATTAAAATGTTTTAATCATTATTTTTATTTTCAATTATTTGTATAAAATATAATGAGTTTACATTGAGATATTGATTTAAGAGTTGTATTTAGTGAGACCTTTAGGACTTTTCCGTCTCAACGGACATATTCAAGGTAAAATCTTGTATTTTGTTATTTAAACTAGTTTTTTTACTATACATATGGATTTAACACCCAGAAAAACCCTAATGAACTTGGATTGTGCACAGAACATTGATTGTGTAAGGTTATCCATCAATCTTGTGATTTCAATATCAATCTTGTGATTTTCATAAATTCCAGCTCGATTTTAGAGAAATTACTAAAGACAACTCATATTGATTTATGCTACTACCCCACACCCATATATTCCATATGTCAACTTAGTGTTAAATAAGGAAATAAGTATAGTTATCCCTTTTTTTTTTATACACCCCACTAAAATTTTTTAATCATAAGTTTTTTTTTTTCAATCTTTTTATATAATAATTACACTCTCAATATCTAATATTCACCTTTTTATTAATATATTTTAAATACTACTTCATATTAAATAATGGATTTACACATTACATTATTCCATAAATTAGAAAGAAAATATTGATTAAATGAAGAATATCCTTCATTTTATTTATTTATAGTTGACCTTGAATTTCTTTTTTTCATTAATATTTTTTATATTCCATGTATAAACATTGTATTAAGGATTAATGAATTTTTACGTAATTCTTATATCATAGAGTCTAAAATAATTATTAACATAGGAAAACATATTTTAAATTGAATTAGTTTTTTTTTTTTTTAAGTATTTGAAGTTGATATAAAATTATTTTAAATATTATCAAATTAAATTATTTTTATTTCTATCTCTATATAAATATATATAGAGTTTATATTGGAATATATTAGTTGATATGAATATTCTAATATCTCATCTAATATTTGTATTGGAATGCTTTTAAATAAAAAAATTACACATGCTCCTAATATTCAAAAGAAAAAAAGATAACAATTTCTTTTAAATTATTTTATATCTCACAAATTGAAATAAAATTATTTTAATTATTATGGATATTGAAATAATTTATTTTTTTTATAATTACAACATTAATATAATTTTAAATATCATATATCAATTTCATCAAATTAAGAACTTTCCTTGTACTAAAGAAATAAAATGCAATTTAATTTTTTTATGATTTTTTTTTTAAATTTTTGTAATTTAAATACATTTATTATTTGTTAATGTAATATTAATAGAGAACATATAAGTATACTAATTTATAGAGAATTTATCAAAAATAAATAAATTTGGTAAATTTTGTTAGGAAAATATATTATACTACTATCCATAATATATATATATTTCTTATTAAATTTACATTTTCTCTTTTTCTTACCTATCCAATACATACTAAAATATATGTTTAATTTATGATTAATATTTAAAAAAAAATATATGTTAATTGCCAAATTATATTAAAATATAGAAAGGATTGTACATCTTTTTGAGATTAGATGACAAAAGAAAAGTTATGAATGAAACCCAATTATTTTTCTTACAATATTTTTTTAGATTGTTTTAAATTACATTATTAAAAATAAATATTAAAATATTTTATTTATAACTTTTTAAAATAGTGGGAAAAGATCATATTTGTGTTATCAACACAATTGCCATATATTGTTATTTCTTAATGCATGTGGACTCATCTTTATTATTCAAGGAAAAATACTACCTGTTATTGTTGTAAGTTGGTAAGAATGCATACTTTCTTTATAAAAATGATTAACAAATTTTGTATTATATTTAATATTTATTTAAATATTATATCTTAAATTTAATTATTATTACTTTTTTATATATATTCAAGTTACAAAAAGTATTTTATATAATATAAGAATGATAAATTTAATTTTATGTGATTTTTGTTTTATTATTATTTCTGTGTACGAGTTTTTGTGTATAAGGAAAACTAAGTAAATTTTAATTCATAAAATTATTTTGTGTTTTTATTTTGTAAGAAAATTGACATTTTACAATTTGATATTAAATATTGTTTTTAACTTTCAAGATTATGATTTAACACTTTTAACATTAATAATAATAATAATAATAGTAATAATAATAAATTATATCAAAATTTCAATTTTGTAAAAAAAGAAAAAATAATTATAAAACCCAATATCATATTATTAATATATAATATTTATATATATCTTTAAATATTAGCCTAGCTAAAACGTGAAATTGAAATGAAATAAGATAAAATATTATCATAAAATTATATAAATCTGATTATTTAATTTTTTGTGAGCTATATATGAAATGCAAACAATATTACTAAATAATTTTTCCTATTTCAAATTAAAAGGTAATTTGAAAGGCTTTTTTTTACTTTTAATTTGTTAATAATTTTTTATATTATCTTATTTCTTATTTTAATTTTTAATTTTTTTAAATACGTTTTAAATTTTAAATTTTGAATTATAGTGTTTGAAAAACTACCAAGTTATAATAATAATAATAAATAAAAAGCAAAAAAACATAAAAGCATAAAAAACAAAAAAACAACAAAAGCACACAAACTCTAAAATAATGGAAATTCAATTGTGAAAGAAATAGACCGTTAAGAATCTTCTTCGCTTAGAAAAAATAGGACAGTTGCCAGAAGTGGAAGTGGCAGACTTGCCCAAAATAGAAATAATTAGGATTGATGAGTTGGTAATGGGAGTGAAAGCCGTGAATAAAGTATATCTGTTGATCTGAAAAAAAGCTAAAGAAAACGGAAGTATCCGTTGATCTGGGAAAAAGCCGAAGAAAACCGAAGAGGTACAGAGAATCAGGGATATCATTTTTAGTTTTTACGTTGAAGGAAAAGGACGTGGAAACACATATAATTTGAAATCATTCCGTTGTGATATGTTTTGTGTGAAGCGCCTCCATTTTTGCGTGTTGACAGAAGAGGACAACAATGGGTTGGAAGCATTGTTGATGAATTCTTTTTCTATTCTATTGATGAGCACAATGAATTTGGCTCATCAGCTCCCGAAGATCATCAGCTCTATGCAATCAATGCTCTTTATTGATTCACAGGAATCGCTTACAGAAGAGTTTGTGACAGAATCCAGAGGGGAGAGTTGTCATGTTCCAATGCGCTCTTGTTGCTGCTGGTACCCAAACTATTTTTGGGTTATTATTTTTTACTACTGCAAATTGTTTCCAGTTATTTTATTTATTTCTGCTGTGTTTATTTAAATTTAATGTAATTTATTGTTAATGTAAACTTCTTGTTCACATTTACTCTTTACTTCATTTTCTTTAATTAATTTCACAACTCTCTATTTCATTTTCTTTAATTAGTTAACCTCCCTCAAACAGGCCTCATGGCCTTCTTCCTTTCTGGCCTTTTTTTCTTTAATTAATTAGTTATCTTGTTCGATTTACGTTTATTTTTGTGTTGGCTTTCAAATTTGTGTGTTCCGTTCCGCTTCGAGAGCAAGAATAAACTCGTTTTTATGTGTCACGTCTTTTTAATATCATGGTAGTTTATTTTAATCTAAAATTCATTGAGTTCTTGATATCAATTTCAACCAGGCCGCCTACGATAGAAATATGGATTTTGAGGATCTTTCGTATGCAGGTATAAACCTTTTTTTTTTTATTGAGCTATTGATGCCAATTTGAACTAGTCGACTTAGTATCGAGATCTTAACAATCTTTTTTTATGAAATACAAGAGTTATTTAATTACTTTAGAGGTTGTGCAATACAGCCTTCATTGCTATTTTCATGTGCAACCAAACTTCATCTATTTCGTCCAGTTTCCAATAGACTCGAACTGATGTATCGCTCCACCTTCCCAGCATCTTCCTTCCACATTCCTCTACATTGTATTTTCATTGTTTTTGCATTTGACTTGTAACATCCCTAAAAAAAAATAACCACGTAACTTATAAGTAAATATTACATTACTATTCTTTAACTGTTTATAAATATTCGGTTTAATGGAAAACCGATTCTTGATAACGACCAGGTACTCTTTATTTACTGGGTATGAACATGGGAAAGACGGGGTTGAAGGATAGATTACAAAGTGCTTTTATTTTTACTTCAGCCGAAGCTTCGGGCTGGATGGTTTACATGTTCGTCTTTGAGGATCCATTTCAAGTGCTGCTCATCACTACTGGAAGTCGTTCATTTGTAGGTGTGCAGAGAATTTGCCGAGGAGTGCCCTCTCATTTGCTTAAATCGATCTTATTTGTTGGTGTCCAATACCCCATTTGCCCTGCTGGAAACGCAAGGCACTGGTAAATCTTTGTTTTTCTTTCCATAAAAAAAACTCAAGAATTCAGCTAAGTTTGGTAGCAGCAGGGCCGAGTTCATTGTGTATGTTTTAAATGGTCATCTGACGCTAAAGATAGGTACACATACATCTTATTAATTTAACCCAGGGCGCTGGTATGCATTCCATTTTTCAAGCCTGCTGGATAAATGTGTATTTGTTCATATCATTCGCCATATTTTTGTTTGTGGGAATCCTTCCTTGTGCTACGCTCTGAAAATCACTCATTTGGAACTTTGTTGGAGTTATAACCAAATTTTCAGAAGCGCGACAGGTTGCGCGCAAACTGTTTGACATAAGTCTTGCCTTCTAGATTTAAATTGGTGAATTCAGGGTGGGCTCACTCCTAAATTCATCATGTATTGCCGCATCATGGTCTGTGAAATTAGAGTCTGATTTTCAAGCTGAAACATTTGATGAATTACTGATTTTGACGTTGCATGCTAATCGTTTGACGAAATGTGTGCCTGAAAACTTCGCATTTAATGCGTTTTCTGGAAAAGAATTCTACTAACCTTTTATAAAGAAAATATATCTATCTTACTGTTAACCATCTACAACAGTCTCCGGATGCGGATGTTTAGTTACGCGCAGAGGCCACTAGGCCTGGTTCTAATCCCAAGGCACTTCACTTGGGGTGGCCACATGGCCCCCCATGGTGCCTTAAATGCAGTCTTCATTACCCATCTGCGATGGGCATTTAAACCTGCTCGCCGCCACCTCCTGTGCCTTGGTCAGTGCACATGCTATCAAATGGTGCATTCCTGTTCTAATTCTCTAGATTGCTTCGTCGATGGCCACCGTCCTCTGTCGCCTTTGAGCTCGCTCTGCCCGGGAGGCTCTGCTACAGGTGGAGAGAGAACAGCTACAGGTCGACGGTGCGCGTTGCATTGCTGCTTGGAAACCGTTCCAGGCTTCCACTACACACACAGTAACTTCTGTCCGATTCATTTCAATTCTCAAGCTCCTCCTGTTTTTGTTGATCATCTTACTCCTTTAATTGCAGCTCCCTCCAGAGTTTGGGTGGATTCTTCTAAGAATTTCATCATGCCCAGACTTAGGCAGCGAATGTCTTGCAGGAGGGGAGCTTCTCGGGGCAGATCCATGGGCGAGCGCCCTCCTCATAGCCCCAATGTTGACCTCCCCTTGGAGCCTTCTGCAAGGCGTCCTGCTCAGAACTTTTCAGACCCTCCTGGTCTTCTCCGCGACTTCCATGCTACGGCGCCTCCTCTTTCTTTCCCTCCGCCCCTTGCTCCCCCTGCTCCTCCTTTGTCCCCGCCCCAGCCTCACGACGCCGCCTCCACTCCTTCTCCGGGCAGTAGGTTCCTCAGACAATCCACGCAACATACTGAGTTGCGCTTCGACTTTGCGTTTGACCGCCCTATCACTGTCTTCTTAACAGTTACGCTGAGCGAAGAACTCCCCTTCCCTCCTGCCTCGCACCCTAGTCACTTGCAGACTCCTTCTGCTCCCGCCTTTGTTCCTCCTTCTGGCCCTGAACCTGCTCCATTCATTCCCTTTTTTGGTGCTCCTACTGTCCCCGTCCCTTCTTCCTCGGGACCTTTTAATTTGCAGATGGACGCAGGCCTGTTAGGCGAAGAAGGGAACAAGATTGATGAAGAGGACCGGACAATCAGTATGGCTACAGAATTGTGGAGGAGCATACTGCTTCAGATTAACTGCTCACTCACTTCCATGACAAGTTTCCAGTATGAACTCTGCTTAAAACTTTTTGCAAGGTTTAGTGTTTCAATGATTACTCATAGCAGATATAGCTGCATGCATATTTTGTATCTTTCTAGCTTTCTTATGCTGAGTATAGTTAACTCTTCGCCGGTTTCCCAGTTACTGGGCGGTGTAATCACTTACAATCGAACTGGTTTCCCGTTTATGGGCAGTTCCATATCTAGACTGATAGTGGCAATCAAGCCTGGTCTCAGGCTTCTTCAGCTGAGTCGTGGCAGTTTTGTAATTTTATGTTCATAATAGAAATAGCGCAATTTAGAAAAAAAAAAAAAACCATCTACAACAGTAAGAGAAAGGTTACACTTAGCTTGTTTTTATATAAATACATAGAACAGTAAAAAATATTGATTTTAGTGAATTACCATATTGTTCTTATATGATATACCTTGGTAAAAGATTATTAGAAAATAGAAAGAATACTAATGATTTTTCTCATATTTCTTGAAATAAGAAAATTATATTTGCTATTTTCTAAAGAATATATTTATCTTGAGAGTAGAAGATAAGTCCATTGTGTTAATTCCTTTGCAAGGGTTTGCAAAGGTTACCTGTTAACTGTGCTAGTATTTAAAAAAAAGCAAAGGTTAGTTATGGTAATTACTTTAAAAAAGATTTTCTTGAATACATTAAAGAAGGTAACTCTTTAATATAAATATTTATATAATATTGTATAACAAGAAAATAGAATATGCATGCTCTTTATTTTAAAAGAGATTTTCTTGAATAGATTAAAGAGGGTAACTCTTTAATATAAATATTTACATAATATTGTATTTTCTTGAGAATGAATATAGAGGGTAGCTCTTTGAAATATTTTCGTGTGTAGGGAAGAAGAAAAGATAAGTTTCTCACATTAATATTCTATACATTAACCATGTTGTAAATAGTAATTATTTAATAAATCCGTGGATAGTTTACCATGGTATTGGTATAGATTAATTAATAAATCCATGGATAGTTTACCATGGTATTGATAAGCTATCTTAATATTTAGGAGAATATGTGAGTACCTTTATGATATCAAAACTAATATGTTAGTTTATGTTAGTTCCTTTGGAATAAGGTCATGCATAGGCATGAAAAATATGTATTAACTTTCATTGGAAAGAATATACATGTTCGTAGGTGGGAAAGATCACATGTTGTATTAAACTACATTGGAAATGCTTGTTAGTATAATCTTCGAAAAGAATACATGTATTTGTATGCTTAATTGCATAGTTTTACAGAAAAGAAAAACATATGTTTACATGCTCACTTGTGTTGAGAGTTTCTTTGGGAAGACTCGTGAAGGAGGTTATGTGCTTCGTTGTGTAAGCACTCCTATAGGGAGACTCTTTTGGAATCGATATGCATTTGCGTGCATGGGAGAAACGTGTAGTAATAGCTCAAGGGTTAGCTATTTTGATTGAATTATGTAAATTGCATGCACGAGCATCATAACTATGTATCAGTTTATTTTAAATATATGTTGGGGAGATGTAGCTATTGTCTTGCAGGAATGAGTGCAGGAATGAGTGCTTATGCGACGGAAACATTAGTTAATGTTAAGACTTATAACCAGCACATATGAGGTATGTGTTGTTAAAGGCAGAATGTCAAGGTACTTTACTTGCATGTCATGAATATACATGAGTAGATGGAGAAACTACTATAGTATAGATATGTGAAATGATTTATTATATTTTATGAATCTTGACATCAATGTATGTTGAAGGTAACATTAGCAGGGTATGATGGTGATATGTATAAATGAAATATTATGCTTAACCGGGTGGCAGAACCATGTCGATGAGAATGAACTACCAAATGATCCAGTGTACGATGGACCATTATAGGTACATCCATGCCATCAAGATATGAAGATATGAAGACCATAGGGTAAATGGTATCATATTTATTGTAATGGCTTTAAGCTAGATATTTGTATATTTCATTGTAAGATTTATAAACGATGGTTAATGGATGGTCTCCCTTATAAGCCATTGAGTGAGGGTTGATCACCCTCACGAGCGTTTAATAATAAAATTAAACATTTGCTGGTTTTCACCCTACGGGGTTTCCAAGGTGTATTTGTGTTCAATAATGTGATTGATTATTGTGTCAGGTTGATGATTTTGATTCCTTTCTTGTTATGATGTTCATAATGGCAAGTATGTGATGACTATAATAGTGATGAAATGAATGGAAGGGTTCATCATACAGTATTATCTTAATGTACTATAATGGAGGTTGTTAATGGTTAAGGAGCTTACTATTCTTATTCTAAAATTTACACTAGGAATTGGTAAACATTCTATGTGATGATGAGTAAGGAATATTTAATGGTGAATGGTTAGTTATCCATGCGTAACTCATATAAAAAAATTTATTTCCTTACATTTCCATGTGAAGTTAACGGTGTATGTTACATGACTCGTGAGATGTATCCACTCAGCAAAGCTCTTCAATGCTCCTTAATGTCAAAACTATCGAAAAAAAATTATAGGGTTATGTTTTGGAAGATTCTTAGGTTAAGACCATTTTACCCATTGCCAAAGCATATATTATTATAGTTTTGAATTAAATTTATTGTGATTTTATCCAGTCCTTTAATAAGGTTTTTATATATTTTAGCTAAAATGGATAAGCAATTTTAGCAATTTTATGTTTCAATGTCAATGAAAAAATAATTTATCAATTTATATTAAATTAGAGTAAAATTTAGATTAATATTAACTAAACTAATTAAAATAATTGATGAAAAACAATTAGAAATGTGGAGAAGATATTTTAGTTAATAACCTTAATTTGTTCTACTTTAATGTATTATGGTCACTTTCTTATGGTGAGGTGAAGTCAATTCAAAATTTATTATGAGATATATTTAAAGTGTCTAATATTTCCTCAAAGAATTTGTATAGATTATATATATTATTAAAGTGGGTTTTTTTCACATTAGGAACTAAGAGAGAGAGAAAGAGGGGGATAGAGAGAGAGGGGGGAGAGATATAGAGAGAGGGAGGGAGAGATGAAAGGAAAGAGAGAGGGAAGGAGGGAGGGACGGGGAGAGGGAGAGGGAGACAGTGGGGATGGAAACAAAGGAAGGGGGAAGAGAGAGAGAGAGAAAAAGAGGAGGGAGGGGGGGAGAGAGGGTGAGGAGGGAGGGGGGGAGAGAGTGGGGGGGATGTGGAGAGAGAGAGTGAGAGTCGGGGGAGGGGAGGCTGAGGAAGGAAAAGTGAGGGAGGGGAGGCAAGAGAGAGAATGAGGAGGGGAGGGGGAGAGATAGGGAGAGAGGAGAGAGAGTGGGGGTGGGGGTGAGGGTAAGGGAGGAAAAGTGAGGGAGGGGAGGCAAGAGAGAGAAAGGGGAGGGGAGGCGGAGAGATAGAGTATGTGATGTGGAGAGAGAGAGAGAGAGAATGAGGGGGGAAGGGATAGAAGGAGAAGGAAAGAGAGGCTGGGAGGGAGAAGGAGAGAGGGGGGGGGAGGGTGAGGGAGGTAGGGGGATGGAGGGATGGTGAGGGAGGGAGGGGGAGAGAGAAGGGAGAGGGAGAGATGGGGGAGGAGAGGGGGAGGGGAATTGAGAGAGAGTGAAAGAGAAGGGGAGGGATAGATGGAGAAGGAGAGAGGAGCGGAGAGGGAGAGGGAGGGAAGGGAGTACGGGGATAGGGAGAGACACACTGATGAGAGAGAGAGAGGGAGAGAGGGAGAGATAGAGAGAAATGGAGATAGAGAAAAAGAGAGAGGGGAGGCGAGAGAGAGAGAGAGGGGGAAGGAGATAGAGAGAGGGAGGAGGTTGAGAGAGAAATATAGAAAGATAGAGAGAGAGAGATAGAGAGAGACGCAAGAGAGAGAGGGGGGGGAGAGATATTGAGAGAGGGGAGAGGGAGGGAGAGGAATGGAGGGTGGGGGAGGGAGAGGAATGGAGGGTGGGGGAGAGAGGGGGAAGGCAGAAATGGAGGGGGGGAGAGAGAGACATAGGTGAGGGACGGAGAGAGGGAGGAGGGGAGGGAAAGAGGGGGAGGGGTAGATACAAATAGAGGAGAGATAAATAGAGTGAGGGGGAGGGGGAAGAGAGAGAGAAATAGAAAGAATGGGGGAGAGGGAGGGAGGGAGAGAGAGTGGGAGGAAGAGGGATAGAGAGAGGTATAGAGAGAGAGGGAGAGGGATAGAGAGAGGGAGAGGGAGAGAGTGAGAGTGAGAAAGAGAGAGAGGAAGGGAGAGGGAGAGAGAGAGTGGGGAAGGGAGATGGAGAGAGAGAGACGGGTGGGGAGGGAGAGAGAGAGATGGGTGGGGAAAGGGGGATGGAGAGAGAAAGCAACAGAGGGAGAGAGAGAGAGATAGAGAGAGAGCATGGGGAGGGAGGAAGAGAGTATAAGGAAATGAGAGAGAGAGAGAGAGAGAGAGAGAGAGAGAGAGAGAGATAGAAGGGTAGAGGGAGAGACAAAGAGAGAGAGGTGCAAAATGAGGCACAAAGAGAGAGAGGGGAGTGAGAGAGACAAAGAGGAGTAGAGAGAGATGGAGAGATAGGGAGAGATAGGGATATATAGGGAAAGAGAGTGAGGGGGTTAGAGAGAGAGATGGCAGAAGTAGGGCGGGGGGGAGGGTGAGAGGGAGAGAGAGGGGGGGGTAGGGACAAAGGGAGAGGGGTAAGGAGAGAGGGGGGGAGTGTGAGGGATGGAGAGAGAGAGAGGGGGGGAGTGTGAGGGAGGGAGAGAGAGATAGGAAGAAGGAGAGTGAGGGCGAGTGTGAGGGAGGTTCAGGGAGAGGTCGGGGATGAGGAAGGCAGGGGGGTGGGGAGAGACACACCGATGAAAGATAGAGAGAGAGAGGGGAAGAGAGAGAGAGAAAGGGAGAGAGAGAGAATGAGAGAGAGAAAGATAAGGAAGGTGAGAGAGAGAGAGAGAGAGAGACGGAGCAAGAGAGGAAGGTGGGAGAGAAATAGGTGGGGAAGGATATTTAGAGAGGGGAGAGGGAGGGAGAGAGAGAGAGGAAGAGATAGAGGAGGAGAGGAAAAGAGGGGGAGAGGTTGAGACAAACAAAGTAGAGAGAAAGAGAGTGAGGGGTGGAGAGAGAGAGATGGGAGGGGGAAGAGAGAGAGAGAGAGAGGAAGGGAAGGGAGAGAGAGAGTGGGGAGAAAGGGGGAGGGAGAGAGAGAGTGAGGGAGGGAGGGGGAGAGGTAGAAAGGGAGCATGAGGAGGGAGGGAGAAAGAGCATAAGGAAGATAGAGAAAGAGAGAGAGAGAGAGGAGGGAGAATGCCATAGGGAGAGACAAAGAGAGAGAGAGGGAGGGGGGGGAAGAGGGAGACACACACAAAAAAAGAGATAGAGAGAGACAGAGAGAGAGAGGGAGGCAGAGGGAGAGAGATATATGGTGAGAGAGGGGGAGAGATAAAGATATAGAGAGGGGTGGAGATAGAGAAGTTGGGAGGGGGAGAGAGAGAGAGAGAAGGGAGGGAGAGAGAGAGAGTGCAGGGGATAGGGAGAGAGAAGGGGGAGAGAGAGGGAGAGGAGGGAGGGAGAGAGAGAGAGAGAGAGAGAGAGAGAGAGGAGGGAGGGAGAGAGAGAGAGTGCAGAGGATAGAGAGAGTGAGAGAGAGAGTGACAGACCTGATCACTTCATTTTGAGATTCAACCTCAACCATCTATTCTTCGTTAGATGCTTATTTATTATTATGCCTGGACATAAACAATACTCTTCAGTTGATTTCTTCTTCATTATCACTGTCTTCATTGGATGGGTGGTTATCTTCTTTGGAGAAGAAACTCTTCTTAAAAAATGTCTTCTTGCATTTCTTGTTGAACTTCCTCGGACCTTTCTTTCCTTTCATAACAACCTCATTTTTTTTAGGACACTTGGCTACAAAATGCCTAATCTCACCATAATCAAAACTTATCAATGGAAGTTTACCTTTGAATTTCCCCATACCTGTTCTCATTTTTCGTGTGTAGTAGGAAAATTATTTATCTGAAAATTCTTCTTCATCTTCTTCCTTTTCGTCTTCCTTACAACTACAAGTTTTCTCTTTTGGAGTATGATTTTCTTTACTAGTTTTCTTGGATGCAGCGAATGATGTTTCTAGGTGAGATGTGTCATCCTCTTCTTCAATCCTCATTTCATATGTCATAAGGAATCCATGAAATTCATGTTTGCTAATATGGGCTAGATTCGAACTATATCCTAGGATAGATACCTTTGGGTTGAACCTTGGTAGAAAGGTTCTAAGGATCTTTCATAAAATAATTTTCATGTTGACAGATTCTCCCAAACCTTCCAATGCATATGTTATTTCACCAACACACTATAATTATGCACCAATATTTTGATCTTCCTTCATTTTGAGTTGCTCAAATTTTTCCTTGTAAATTAGAAGCTTTGTTTCTTTCACGTTTGAGTCACCTGCATATATATTCTCAAGCTTGCCCGATACTTCTTTAGCAGTTTTGCAACTTAGTACCTTAAGATAGAAAGATTTGATAAGCCCACTAATAATGAGATCTTTAGACTTTAAATCATATATCATATTTTTCTTTCCTTGTTCATCTCGAGTCACTGTAAAACCTTTGTCAATGATTTTCCATACTTCATATCCTTCTACTAGCAAATGAACCTACATTCTTCCACTCCAAAGTACATAGTTATTTTCTTTGAGCGGAGGAACTCTATTCTTGGTATACTCCATGATATCCTTCCAATTGTTAGACTACTATTGAAGGAACCAAGATATGATACCAATCGTTGGAAATACTAAGAGAGATGGGTGAATCAGTATTTCTTATCAATTAGCACTTTTAAATATTTTCAGAGCATTAGTTAATATTCAATTATTCTTGTTGTTTATGCAGTAACAACACTAAACAATAGAACACAATAGGCACATGAATTTTAGGTGGGAAACCACCTCCGAGTCAAAAACCATTGAAGGCTTTTCTAATAAATTCTTTAATATGTAGCCTCAACTGAAATGAAAGGTACAACTTCCTAGAATTATATTAAAGCATTATTCTTTACCTCCAACTCTAAGGACACCCCAAGGCCTTTGTTTCTTTAGTAGTCACATAAATGTATGCCCTGAAATCCTAGACCATCCTATGATCCTAAAGTGTTCACAGTCTCCAATCTGTAGGTGACTTCATGCACCAAACTAGCACCTCCCTGCCACCCTATAATGATCATAAATAATACAAGAGTGTGTACTCTCGTACCAGGGACATTGATCCATGATAAAATATGATTCACAATGATTTTATTGAACTAGACCAAGCACCCAACCATAACATTATCCAAAAATTACACTTAAACCTCCCAAAAGTGCCTCTCCAACTCTATGAACATTGACTATTTTACAATAATGACTCTTTTACAATTTTACAATGATGATTTTTACAATACTGACTTTTGACACAACCTGATACTTGACTTGAGACTACTTCTTTGAACACTAGGAGTTGTTAAGATATTGTCTGAGTTGTCCTATTGTTTACTCCTTCCTACACATGCATTAATGAACATGACCCAAACCAATATACAAACAAAATACTTACACTATCCTACAAACCATATGTCAGAGAAATATTCAAACTTCAAATGTAAATATGTTCAACATTTATGAACAAAACCCAATCAAACATACATAAAAGATACCTACAATGTCCTATAAAAACACATGTCAAATATGGTATTCAAATTAAAATTCAAAAATTAATCATACATACCTTATTGTAGCAGACTTACCCTTGATTGTTGATGTGTTGTCCTTACTGTAGTGATCCCTGAATGAATATTTTTTCTTGCCTTCTAGAAGATCGGTATTGAATATGTTCTATCTATGCAATTTCCAATCTCCAAGGTCTAAAATTGCAGCTTGTGGTAGCCCTCTGAGTACTCTTTCCAACGTCATAGGTATGATCAACATTGGATTCTTCAAGAAATAGTTATGCCCAATATCCTACGATGACCTGATTATAGAATAGTTCAGTGGAGTGAGCTTTTAAGAAGTGCCACATGTCACGGTTTCAAAATTCGATCCTGAAAATAATACGCAGCAGACTAAAACCGATCCTCTTTTTGTCACTTTTTACGAAATTTAAATCCAATGCTCAGACAAGAAGTTATGACGATTTTCTCAAGGTCACCTGTTTGACATGAAATTCGAGATCCTACAAAAACCCTAAGTTCCTGAAATCATATCTTGAAAAATATAGCAAACCAATATCTGAAATTCATTTGATTTAGATCTTATTTGGATCTTCAAGGGGATATGATAACATATTTATTGATGATGGAAACATTGCACAAGATTCGTCATGGGGCATTTCAGGATCAGGTATGGGAAAATGAGCATGGTAACAAATTACTGTGTAATATATGCCCCCTAAAGCATGAAGGCAGAGCATGGAGTGATGTCTAAAATGCTTTATGAACCAAGGGAAATAACATATAACCCCTTTGGAAAACCTTCCAAATTAAACATTTACAAGATATGGCATCTATTGTATAAATATGGCTAACCATATAATGTTACACTAGGCATCGAATGACACATGAGACCATGATATGCTCATAGCCACCCCTCTAAAGAGATAATAGAAATGGATTAGTGGTATGGAAAAAATCATCCATATAGATAGGATCATGTATACAATCATGAATACTTAATAACTCCTCCTAGTCTGGACCAAAAAATTAGATGTGACCCAGGGCCTTCACCGCAATCTCAATCAACCCAATTTATGAATCTATCCATGCGAATAAATGTGTTGGTGTCGAACATGGTAGAAACCACCTAATTACCGGTCCATGATGAAAATCATTAATTAGGAACTGTCGAGGAGAGATTTTGTCATAGGAACTCTGAAGGGGAAGGTTGTCATGTTTCAATGTGCTATTGTAGCTACTGCTACCCAAACCCAAACCCAAACTGTCTTTGGGCTATTCTTTTTTACAACAAATTTGTTGCAGGTACTTTATTTATTTATGATGTGTTTATTTAATTTGTTGCAGGTACTTTACAAGATATGAGGTATGGATCTCAAGCTATGATGTTGACCCTGGTTGTATGGTCTGTGTAATTCCTACTAGCTGGGATTGAAAGTTGGATGTAAGGGTAAATGAATAATGACAACGATGATATGTAAATCATCTTGTTTGTAGGGTGATTTCATTGGCGGAGATGAAATAAGAAGTGTCTCTATATTGTATTTGTATTTGTATTGTATTTGAATTTGACTAGTGAGATGTATCCACTCTAAAATCTCTTCAGCACTCCTTAGGGTCAAAACTATAAATATAAGTTTATATTTTGGAAGATGGCTCGGTTGAAGAGTGGTTGCCAAGAGCATATATTATTATAGTTTTTAAGTAAATGTAAAGTGACTTTTACCAAATCTTTTAATAAGGATTATATATATATATATATATATGGCTAAAACCTACTCCAAATTCTAGTAATTTATAGTATATTTAAATTTTTTTTTTTTGTTTCCATGTGAATGAAAAAATAATTAATCAATTTTACATTAAATTAGAGTGAAAACTTATACTGATATTAAATAAACAAATTAAAACAATTGGTGCAAAGATGATCAGAAATATAGAAAACATCCCTTTGATTAGTAACCTTTATGTCTTCTAATTAAGATCCTTAATGAGTTATAGTCACTTTATTTGAAGTTACCTTTAATTTACTATATATTAATATGGTGAGGTCAAGTCAATTAAAAATTTATCATGATATATATAAAATCTCTCATATTTTTTTTAAATAATGTTTCCTTAAATAATTTGTATAAATTAGATATAATATTCATGTTTTTTATTTTTTTCACTTTAGAAATTAGCATGTATATAATTCTAGAAAGAGAGAGAGGGGAGAGAGAGAAAGAGAGAGGGGAGGATAGAGAGATGGGAGGTGAGAGAGAGATATATATAGTGATAAAGGGAGAGGTATAGAGAGAGGGAGGGAGGGAGAGCGGGAGAGACAGTGCGAGAGAGTGATAGAGAGAGAGAGAGGGAGAAAGAGAGAGAAATGGAGGAAGGGAGAGAAAGAGAGAGATAGGGAGAGAGCGAGGGATAAAGAGAGAGTGGGGTAGTGAGAGAGAGAGAGAGAGAGAGAGAGAGAGAGAGAGAGGAAGGGGGAGTGAGAAGGAGAAGGAGACAGAGAGAGTGAGATAGAGGGAGAGGGATAGGGAAAGTGATAAGTAGGGGGAGATAGAGGGAGAGATAGAGAGATAGAGGGAGATATAGAGTGGGAGAGAGAGTGGGGGAGGGGGAGTGATATGTAGTGGGAGAGAGAGATGGAGAGGGAGAGTGGGAAGAGAGAGAGAAAGAGGGGGAGAGAGAGAAATAGAGGGAGAGAGCGAGAGAGGGTGGGAGAGTGAGAGTGAAAGAGAGAGACGGAGGGAGAGTGAAAGATAGATAAAGGTGGTAGAGAGAGAGGGGGAGGGGTGGAGAGACAGAGATATATAAGGGGAGAGAGATAGTGAGGGGGAGAGGGGTAGAGAGAGAGGGTGGTGGGGGGATGGAGAAAGAGTGAGAGTGACTGAATGCGTGACAGAGAGAGGAGGGGGGAAGAGAAATAGAGAGGGGGGAGAGAGTGAGAGAGATAGAGAGATGGAGGGAGGGAGAGGGAGAGAGATAGATTGGGGGTGGAGGGATAGAGGGAGGGAGGGAGGGAGGGATAGAGGGAGATTTCGAATGCGAGAGAGAGAGATAGGGGGAGGGAGAGTGAACAGGAGAGAGAGAGAGAGGGGGAGAGAAGTCGGGGAGGAATATATATATATATATATATATATATGGAGATAAATAGAGGGGATGGGGTGAGAGAGAGAAAGAGAGGGCAGAGAGATCGAGAGAGAGAGAGAGATATGGGGAGACAGGGAGAGTGGGGGAAACGAGAGAGAACGAGGGAGGGAGGGAGTGGAGTATATATATATATATATATATATATATATATATATATATATATATATATATATATATATATATATATAGAGAGAGAGAGAGAGAGAGAGAGAGAGAGAGAGAGAGTGAAGGGCATGGATGGGAGTGGTCTAGGCACATTGGGGGAGGCGCAGAGAGAGAGAGAGAGAACAAGGGGGATGGTTTGAGAGGTAGAGGGAGGTGGGGGATGCAAAAGGGTTGAGATATGGATATATGGATGGAGGGAGGGAGGGGGGAGGGTTGACGTGAGAGAGTGGGAGAGGGAAGGAGAGAGTGGGGGAGGAAGAGAGATAAATAAGGATGGAGAGGTAAGGGAGAGGAGATATAGTGATATATGTAGCGAGAGTGACATAAGGGGATAAAGAGTGGTAGGGTGGGAGAGAGAGAGTGAGTGGAATATATATATATATATATATATATATATATATATATATATATATAGAGAGAGAGAGAGAGAGAGAGAGAGAGAGAATGTGTGAGACAAGAGTTAGGGAGGAAAAGAGATAGGGAAAGAGAGAAGAGAGAGAGAGGGAGTGGGAAGGAATAAAAAAAAAATTAAAGGGAGGTAGATGGTGGGAGTGGAAGTGGTAGTTCGGGAGATGTAGAGTATAATTGGTGGTAAAATGGGGGAGAGAAAGAGAGTGGGAGACAAAGAGAGAGCGGGGGGGGGAGAGGGGTGGCGGGCGATGGGGAGAGAGGGCGCGAGCGATAAAATTAGGGGGGATGTGGAGGAGGATTCTTGAGAGAGGTGAAGGGGAGTGTGTATGCAAGAAAGGGAGAGATAGAGATAATGAGATTGGTGGTTAGTAATAATACAATAGGTCGATACCATGGGTCATAAAAATACCATGAATCTCCCCTTTTCTACTTTTTCCTACTCAATAATATAAATTGATTTTATATTTTTTTTAATTTTACCCACATTCACTTAATAAGACCCTTTAATTTAATTATACATTGATAGTTCCAAATATTACCCTTTCCACTTGTATGATAGCTAAATAATTGTACTAATTAATCCCCATTTTCCTTAAAAATAGCCTATGGGAATCAAATAGGGCATTCAATCAGTGACTATTCAAAAGATAAAAAATTACATGGTCAAACCTCTCTAGGTTGAAAAATCATTAATCTGCCTCATCCATGCACTCTTAGTTAACTTTACAGTTTTCATGCTAAAGCGAACTTATATCAATTCATTGCCAATTGTGCTTACATCACAAATGGCTTCATGTGCCATCCTAGAAGGACACTACCACGAGGGTTGTAATTCAAGGGCACTACTATGGAGGCCATAATTGGAGTGGCATCCTTATGATATACCATACATAACACATTCCATTATTAACTGTATTTCTATTTGATTCTTGATAAAGGTGCTAAGTGGTCATGGAAAGTGTCATTGTCTTATCATCATCCTTTGAAATAGTTTGGAAAGAGGTTTATGCCACCAAGATAATGATAAAGTAAAACAAATTCATAATAATATTAGAAAAAAATATAAAAATACAAGATATGGTTGGGAATATAATTAGCTCATGTGGAAAATCCTATTATGAGCTCTATCCACCTGATTAGTCATCACCTGGTTGTTAGAGCACTTGATCCTACCCAAATAAAAATAAATCCTTGTATTTTCCCAACCTTTACGAGAAATAAATCACCATTTATTAAGTTGTATTAGAGTGGTGGAAATAGTACACCAATAAAAGTGGTAACTCGTGTCTCCATGATTGATCCCTTTTTACATATGTACACTATTTATGTTGTACATCAAGTAGTTGGTCTCTTGGCTATGTCACCAAACCCTTAACTATTTCTCAACGCATTGCCACCCTCTACAGTTGTGCCCATGGACTAATGGATTGACCTAGGAATTTTAACTTCCCCTTGGGTGTTTGAAACACATAGTACGGTTATCCAACTATTCATCGCAAATATAATAGAGGGAAGGTCTATATGGGACTTTTTGTAGTGAGATATGTGATAAGTATTGGTTGTTACGATAACCTTAATTATGCTCCTCTACGATGCCTCTATGATTTTATTTACCTAATGATCAATTTACATAAACTTTATTATAAGGAGATTTTGTGAGATGTTTGACATCACAGTAGTAGAGGATGTTATAGCTGATTTCCATACCTCCTTACCAGTCAACTATAAGTTCTCATATCCAAAGTATAGAGAGGTATATTTAGTTTGGTGTTGAAATTTTCAATACCTAGGATATATAATTTGGCTAATAGAGGGATTTATATAACGTTTTAAAACTAGAGGAATTCCTAAATTTTAGAACATTATTCGCATGATTGTTAGCATTGGAGATATTGATGGTGTGATGAGTGAATATATGACTACCCTAGTATTCCATTGCCACTATTTGATGAGAATCACTTGATCCACAATCTAGATGATGATGGTCATCCTTGAGGTGACAAGGGATGGCTTCTATATAACTTTGGAGAGACAACACTTAGCTAGCTAAAGCCACATCACCTAGTTTCGTCTTGTGAGGGCCATGTAGGGCACATTTTGGTCATAATCTCCTGGAATGGAGATGCTTTTGGTGTCTTGAACATGATCATCAAGAAATTCGTGGAATATGGAACACTCTTTAGCCCTTACATCACATCTTGAAGGAGTCTTAAACTCATTTGAAAATTTAACCATAATATAAGTATGCATTTATGTAATTAAAAAGAAAAAAAAAATTAATATTATAATAATTATCAATTTTATTAAAAAATTATATAAAATATAAAATTACAAATTTATATATTTTTTATATCTAAAAGTATAAAATTATAATAGCATATAAATAAAATAATAAAATTTTTATAAAAAAAACAAACATGTTAATAAATAAAGTAAAACTATATGATGACATCTGTCATTGGTTCATTGTTTATGGAAACAAATGTTTATATTAACAATTTTATACTTAATCCCATGTGGTGTAGAACAGTCGGTGATGGGGTGCACTGTTAAGGCACTCCGTTCTGTAAGGTCACCGGTTCGAAACCCATGGGTGGAATGGAAGGAGAAAAAAATGGGAAGATTAGGACTAGTCTAAACGAGCAAAAAAAAAAAAAAAAAAAAAAAACAATTGTAGACTTAACTGGAAAACATTCAAAATACATATATATATATATATATATATATATATATATATATATATATGATCTTAAAATATGATTTTATTGTTTCATAAATTTAGATTTAAAAGGGAAAAGAAATCCATATTACATAACTTTAAAACTTTAAATTATATATATTTTTATTTATAGTTAAATTTGAAATAGATTAAACTAAAAATTGTTTCAAATATTATTATTAAAAGGAATATTATTTTTGAAATATTAAAAAAGGAACATTATTCAATTGAGAAGTAAATTCCACTCTATCTGCAGAGTCTAATAACATATGAGATTGAAGAAAAACATTACCAAAAATCAATAAATGAGAAATATAATTGCCAATTATATAGACCATATAATGCTTTAATCAATTGGCATGCATGCCTTACAAGTATGAAGTTGTCCTTAAGTGTTACTTTTTGGAGTTTCCCTTGGATTTTTAACACAATTCTGATAGAAACAATTGTGGAATTTTTTTGTTGTTTTTATTGTTTAAATTGGTTTTTTGATTGAATATATGAATTTAACACATTGGAAAACCCCTTGGGAACCTCTATTGTGCAAATTTCACACATTAAACTTGTGATTTCAATGAATCACTGCCACATTCCAGAAAATTCAATATGAAAATAAGTAGATTGTTTTTTCAAAAAATCACGCTTATAGACACGTAAATGATATGATCATAAATCATTTGAAAAATTCACAATTTAGATTATAAAATGAAACAATTTTGTTTTCAAAAGGTCACTTGAAAACAACTCGAATAAGTACTATCATGGATATCTAAATAATATAATTGCAAATTACTTGGAAAATTTCCTAAAAATTCACCAACGCATGGAACATCAAAATTTTTTTATCATACATTTAGTAAGATATTAAGATATTGTATGTATTGCGGTATAAGTTAATAATGACACTTGGATGCTGTGAATTGGCACTCTTTCTTTATTCAAATGAAACCATGAGAAGAAGCTATATAATTCAAATAAAATACTAAACAAAATTGATCTTACAAATTTTTGTAACAAAATATTGCAAAATATGTTTATTCATTCTATAATCACTAAAGATTTTGACTATTTATGTATTTATGAGGACATCCAAATATATCTCCAAGAAGGAGCAACATGATATTTTTAATTGAAATTTATGATTTAATTGAAATTTATGAGTGGTACTGTAAATTGAAAATTATTACATGTAAATTAAAATTCAAATTTTGATGACGATGATGATGATGATGGTTAATGTCAACTGAGACCAATCTTTGGTCTATCGGACCTAAAGAAAAAAGTTATTTAATTTGATTTAAGATTTTATTCATATGCTCAAAAATCTTGGAGAGCTTAAAATTTACATTAAAATTTTATGGTAATAATTTTTTTATGAATGTAGATTTATTTTTTCTTTGGGAATTTAAAATTTACATTAACATTTTATGGTAATAATTTTTTTATGAATGTAGATTTATTTTTTCTTTGGGTATATAAACATTCGAGAAAATTAAATTTTCTTAAAATAAGAACCTTATTTACATTGTAAATGTTAAAAATAAAGTTTGCAACTCCACTTTATTATCTTTCATATGGTACTTGTTTAAGTTAGTTTTATGATAATTATACACATAAACATGTAGTGTGTCAATACAAAACTAAATAAGAAAATAATTGGACATCTCTTTCATTTTTGATTGACATACTGTTAAAATGTTTTAATCATAATTTTTATTTTCAGCTATTTGTATAATATATACTTAGTTTACATTGAGATATTGATTTAGGAGTTGTCTTTAGTGAGAAATTTTGGGCTTTTCAGTGTCGAATGAAATATTCAAGGTGAAATCTTGTACTTTTTTATTTAAACTAGTTTTTTTTACTGTATATATGGATTTAACTTCGATTGTGTAGGGTTATCCATCAATCTTGTGATTTCAATATCAATCTTGTGATTTCCATAAATTCCAGCTCGATTTTAGAGAAATTACTAAAAACAACTCGTATTGATTTATGCTACTACCGCACACCCATATATTCCATACTTTAACTGAGTGTTAAATAAAGAAATACGTCTAGGTGTCCTTTTTTTGAGATACACCCCATTAAATTTTTTTAATCATATGTTATTTTTTTGTCAATCTTTTTATATAATAATTACACTGTCAATATCCAATATTCACCTTTTTGTTAATATATTTTCAATACTACTTCATATTAAATAATGGAGTTACACATTCCATTGTTCCATAAATTAGAAAGAACATATTAATTAAATGAAAAATATCATTCATTTTATTTATTTATAGTTGAAGTTGAATTTTTTTTTTGTCATTACTATTTTTTATATTCCATGTATAAACATTGTATTAAGGATTAAAGAATTTTCACGTAATCCTTATATCATAGAGTCTAAAATAATTATTAACATAGGAAAAGATATTTTAAATTCAATTATTTTTTCTTTAGATATGTCAAGTTGATATAAAATTATCTTAAATATTACCAAATTAAATTATTTTTATTTTTATCTCTATATAAATATGTAAAGAGTTTATATTGGAATATATTAGTTGATATGAATATTCTATTATCTCATCCAAGGTTTGTATTGAAATGTTTTTAAATTAAAAAATTACACATCTTCCTAATATTCAAAAGAAAAAAGATAACAATTTCTTTTAAATTAGTTTATATCTCACAAATTGAAATAAAATTATTTTAATTGTTATGGAAATTGAAACAATCTATTTGTTTATGATTTCAACATTAATATCGTTTTAAATATCGCGTATCAATTTCATCCAATTAAACACCTTGCTTGTACTAAAGAAATAAAATGCAAATTAATTTTTTATGATTATTGTTTATTTTTATTTTTTTAATGTAAATATATTTATTATTTATTAATGTAATATTAATAGACGACATATAAGTATACTAATTTGTAGAGAATTTATCAAAGAAAAAATAAATTTGGTAAATTTTGTTAGGAACATCTATTATACTACTATCCATAAATTATTATTTAGAATATATATATATAATTTTTCTCTTTTCTATATATATAAAATACCTACTAAATTATGTATTTTATTTATGATTAATTAAAAAAAAAATAGTATGTTAATTTCCAAATTTATATTAAAACCAATTTTCATATATTGTTATCTCTTAATGCAGGTGGACTCATATTTATTATTCAAGGAAGACTACAACATGTTATTGTTTGTAGTTGGTAAGAGTGCATACCTTTTTTATAAAAATGATTAAAAAATTTTGTATTATATTTAATATTTATTTAAATATTATATCTTAAATTTAATTATTATTATTATTATTATTATTATTATTAGTTTTTGTATATATTCAAGTTACAAAAAGTATTTTATATAACATAAAAATGATAAATTTAATTTTATGTGATTTTGTTTTATTACTATTTTTGTGTACGATTTTTTGTGTATAAGGAAAACTAAGTAAATTTTAATTCATAAAATTATTTTGTGCTTTTATTTTCTAAAAAAAATGACATTTCGCAATTTGAGATTAAATATAAGAGAGGGAAGGTCTATGTGGGACTTGTTGTAGTGAGACATGTGATAAGTATTGGTTGTTACGATAACTTTTATTATGGTCCTCTGCAATGCCTTTATGATTTTATTTACCTAATGATCAATTTACATAAACTTTATTATAAGGAGATTTTGTGAGATGTTTGACATCACAGAGGATGTTATAGGTGATTTCCTTACCTCCTTATTATACTACTATCCATAAAATATTATATATATATATATATATATATATATATATATATATATATATATATATATATATATATATATATAATTAAATTTGAGTTTTCTGTTTTTTATACCTATCCAATACATACTAAATAAATGTTTTATTTATGATTAATATTTAAAAATATATATATGTTAATTGCCAAATTTATTTTAAAATATAGAAAGGATTGTACATTTTTTTGAGATTAGATGACAAAAGAAAAGTTATGAATGAAACCCAATTATTTTTCTTTCAATATTTTTTTAGTTTATTTTAAATTACATTATTAAAAATAAATATTAAAATATTTTATTTATAACTTTTTAAAATAGTGGGAAAAAATCATATTTGTGTTATCAATCCAATTGTCATATACTGTTATCTCTTAATGCATGTGGCCTCATTTTTATTATTCAAGGAAAAATACAACCTGTTATTGTTGGTAGTTCGTAACAGTGCATATTTTCTTTATAAAAATGATTAACAAGTTTTGTGTTATATTTAATATTTATTTAAATACTATATCTTAAATTTAATTAATATTATTATTAGTATTATTAGTTTTTGTATATATTCAAGTTACAAAAAGTATTTCATATAACATAAAACTGATAAATTTAATTTTATATGATTTTTGTTTTATTATTATTTTTGTGTATGAGTTTTTTGTGTATAAGGAAAACTAAGTAAATTTTAATTCATAAAATTATATTGTGTTTTTATTTTGTAAAAAAAATGACATTTCACAATTTAGTATTAAAGATTGTTTTTAACTTTCAAGATTATCATTTAACGCTTTTAACATTAATAATAATAATAATAATAATAATAAAATTATATCAAAATTTCAATTTTGTAAAAAAAAAAAACATATATAAAAACCAATATCATATTATTAATATTTATATATATCTTTAAATTTTGGCCCAGTTAAAAGGTGAAATTGAAATACAATAAGATAAAATATTATCATAAAATTATATAAATCTTATCATTTAATTTTTTGGCAGCTATCTATGAAATGCAAACAATATTACAGAATAATTTTGCCTTATTTCAAATTAAAAGATAATTTGGAAGTATTTTTTTTAACATTTAATTTGTTAATAAATTTTTATCTGTTAAACACCATGTTAAGCACACACATGGTGTATGAGGAAGATGAACACACATACACAAAAGACTCAACACACAATGACGGATAAGCGTGAGGCTTTCTCATTTTTTCCATTATACATGATGTACATTTATAGTACAATGGTGTGACTCTTGGTTTCACATTCCAAGGTCACTTGGACTCCATTGTGACTTTTTGTATTCCACACCTACCCATAGAAGAGAGTTGTAATACAAATCTACAAAGTATGCATGGTAGCACTTGGGCTGAATCAACTCTCTGAAATGTTGGAAAAAAGAGGTGGTTTAAGGATGACCACCAACACTGGAATGCAAAACTTGTTCCAGTTTCTAGAACTCTTCCAAAACTGGCAAGAAGCTGAAGGCTTATGCTAGAGGAATTGTCCTTCATAAAAAAGGGAGACCTTCAACCTAAAAGAAGGGAGGTCTACTACCTGTGATGGTTTTAGGATTACCAACAACTCTGGAATGCTTGAAGCATTTCCTGGAACTCAACCAATGTTGGCAAGAAGCTGAAGGCTTCTGCTAGAGGAAGTGTTCTTCATATATGAAAGGGAGACCTTCGACCTAAAAGAAAGAAGGTATACGACCTATGATGGTTTTAGGTTATCCACCAACCAAAGATGATGGTTTAAGGTTATCCACCAATCGAAGGCATGCTCATGGGCATCCATGTCTCTGACTATATCTCTGAATCTGGAATGATGAGTTGTGGCTCAGGCTCGCTTGAACTGCTGTGTCTCTGGCTACAACTCTGAACATGGAATGAGAGATTGTGGCTCAGGCTCGCTTGATTTGACGTCGAGGCTTGTACATGACCACCATTTTTCCCCCCTGTCAGGGACAAGGTGAGATGATGGCGAAAAATCAACTGCAAGTTTGTTCAATATCCATGAACAAGTTCTAACATGTGTCATAAACTTCTTCTTGGCTGCTGATGCCCATTACCAAGAAGCGATCCATCCAAGATGAATCTTGGTTCTTGCAGGAGGCTTGTGTTTGAAGCATCTTTGTGAAGAATGAGTGTGCTGACCACAGTGCTTGCATGGATGAAGATCAAAACAGTGATATTTCATATGGCCAACTCGATCACAGTGTTGGCATTTCTCAATCTGTTGTTGTTGTGGAACAGGATCTGGAACAGCTGCAGGTGAACTGTCATACAAGACTCCGACACTCTGAAATATGATGGGCTTGGTGTAGTCTGGAATATGAAAGGACACATCCTTGTCATATCCAAGATCAGTTCGGTGCTTGTTGTGGACAAGCTCTTCCTAAGGTATGATGATGGGCTTAGGAAGTGCAGGTTGAACTGCTGTATCTGCATGTACATCTGCTCTTATGTAAGGGACTGAATGGGAGTCGACTTTAACTTTACTGACTTGATGCTGATGGCAGTCTTCCTCAATCTTATGAATAGAAAGAGGTTCAGAATGGTGACTCTTTTGCTGAAGTTCGTCTTGCTGAAGCTGAGATTCTAACTGCAAAAACTCAATCGTTTCATGTGCATCTTGCAAACAAATTTGAATGTTACAAAGAGCATTCTTGCTCATTTTTATCACATCATCAACATTGGAATGAATGAGGTTAGTCAACAACTCTAATGCCTCATTTATTTTAGCCATTTCAACAACTTAGTCTCAAAAAATGAAAGGGTGTCGGCTTCAACCGAAAATGCACCCATTTACAATGTGATTCAACAAGAAATAAAAATGACTCCAAAAGAATTTCCAAATATGGAAATCTCAAAGTAAAAAGTGTGCTCCTCAAATGATGGAGGGCAATCAACAATCCAACAACTCAAATTTACTTCAAGTCTTGAATGAAGATGCAAATCAATGTCAGTTCAATACAATATTTCTGCAAAATATGTGCAGCAAAACACTATGCAAGAAGCCTTTAAGGCAGCTGAATTTTCCTTCAAAGAGTTGTTTTGCACCAATAACAACTCATCTTCAAATGTCAATTTCTTCAAAAAAATCACCCTTATGCCACAATGTCAAATCTACAATTTTCTCTATGTGTACTGTTCATTTACTGATATGTCATTTTCTTCATTTCTTCTGTTCATTTTCTCTCATTCCTCTCTCTCTATTGTTTTTTTTATTTTTATTTTTATTTTTTTAAATTAAAAATTAATTAAAAATGAGAATGAAAGGGGAATTAATTAAAAATGGGAGTACTTAAAAAATGGGGAGGGAAATTTAAAAAAAATGTTAATTAAAAAAAAGGTTATTAAAAAAGGGATGGGGGGTGGGTATTATATGGGGATTTATTAAATAAAAAATGGGAAGGGGTTTATTAAAATGGGAAGGGGCTTATTAAATTAAACGGGGATTATTAAATTAAATGGGAAGGGGATTATTATAATAGGAAGGGGTTTATTAAATTAAATGGGAAGGGGATTATTAAAAGGGGGGAGAAAAAATTTAAAAAAATGAAATTTAAGGGGGTATTATTGATAAGAGGAGTGTCATTTATTGCAGAGGGCCGAGAGGCCAGGTTTGAGTGGGAGGAGGTTTGAGTACACTGGTAAGGGCAGAGGGGAAGCGTGGGTAGAAAGGGCAGAGGGGAAGCATGGGTAGGGTTGTTGAGTGTGAAAAGGAAGCTAGGGTAAGGCGTGGGGAGGAGCGTTGTAAAAAATTGCAGGTTGGGGAGGCCGAAATGGCATGGGGTTTGAATTTTTTTTTATGAAATATGGGTAGGGAGTGTAGCAGGTCAAGGGGAGGCAGTGAAAGCCGAGAGTGCAAGTGAGGTGAGAGTAGGTGGAGCGTGGGTAGTAGGGAGAGGTGAGGGGTTGGGATTGGGGGCCGAAAGGCCGTGGATTGCAGGTGTCAAGGATTTTAGAGGGGGAGCAGATTGTAATGTAGGGAGGGGCCGGTTGTAAGGGGGAGTGTGAGTTGTAGAGGCATACGGAGGGCGGAGCCATGGAGTGAGGGCATGTAAGGAGAGGGGGTCGGGTTGGTATGGGATTGGATGCCGTGGGAAATTAGAGGTAGCGTTAGCGCAAGGGAGGTTGCAGAGTGCTGTGTGAAGGGACAGTCAAATAGGAGAAGTTTGAGCGTAGTGCGGAGAGTGGAGTTATAGCGTTGATAGCAGAGTGTGGGTGCAGTCGAGAGCAAAGGGTGAGAGTTGAGAGAGGTGTTGAATGGAGATGCGTGTTGTTTGGGCCGAAAGGCTTGGAATTTGAATTGGATTTTTTTTTAATTTTTTTAAATTTTAATACAGCAAAGGACAGAGAGCAGTAAAAGATTTTTTTTGAATAGCAGCAATTTTTTATTTTTTTTTTCAAATACACAGCAGAATTTTTTTGAACTTATAGCAGTAAAGAAATCCAGCAGTACAAAATGCAGAGATGATGAAATTTTTCAACAGAAAAACTCAGATTTCTTTTGCAATAAAAACTAGAAATTTCTTCTTCAGAAACCCAATATAAATAGTATCCAGCAACTCTTCAAATTGCAGATTTTAATGAGGAGAAATTGCAGAGAAAAATTAGAATGAAAACCTTCAGATGGGCAGTGCTGCCTTTCTTCAAAGCCAATGCTTGAATGTTGCCAATTTCTGAATGCTGGGATTTTGAATGCTGCTCCTCTTCAAAACACTTCTGAATGGCGGCAAAAACACTGCTGCAGAAAGTCTCTAAATGCTGCAAAAATGTCAATAATTTTTGCAAATATGCACAGGCCATAAACACAAATGGCTCACTCAATTTGGAGCAGGGCCAGCAATCGCCCGCTCTGATACCATGTTAAACACCATGTTAAACACCATGTTAAACATACACATGGTGTATGAGGAATATGAACACACACACACATAAGAGACTCAACATACAATGAAGGATAAGCATGAGGCTTTCTCATTTTTTCCATTACACATGATGTACATTTATAGTACAATGGTGTGACTCTTGGTTTCACATTCCAAGGTCACTTGGACTCCATTGTGACTTTTTGTATTCCACACCTACCCATAGGGGATTAAGTGTTCCAACATTACCTTATCTTATTTTTTATTTTAAAATTTCATTTTAAAATTAAATTTTAAATTTTAAATTATAGTGTTTTAAAAATTACCAAGTTATAATAATAATAATAAATAAAAATAAAAAAAAACACAAAAACATAAAAGTTTCATAATATAGAAAAAAAAGAGAAAACAACAAAAGCACACAAACTCTAAAATAATGGAAATTCAAATGTGAAAGAAATATACCGTTAAGAATATTCTTCGCTTAGAAAAAATAGGACAGTTGCGAGAAGTGGAATTGACAGACTTGCCTAAAATAGAGATAATTAGGATGGATGAGTTGGTAATGGGAGTGAAAGCCGTGAATAAAGTATATCTATTGATCTGGGAAAAGCTAAAGAAAACAGAAGTATCCGTTGATCTGGGAAAAATTCGAAGAAAACCGAAGAGGTAGAGAGAATCAGGGATATCATTTTTAGTTTTTACGTTGAAGGAAAAGGACGTGGAAACACATATAATTTCAAATCTCCACCCTATTTCTTCCTCATTCCGTTGTGGTATGTTTTTTGTGAAGCACCACCATTTTTGTGTGTTGACAGAAGAGGACGACAATGGGTTGGAAGCATTGTTGATGAATTCTCTTTCTATTCTATTGATGAGCACAATGAATTTGGCTCATCAGCTCCCGAAGATCATTAGCTCTATGCAATCAATGCTCTTTCTTGATTCACAGGAACCGCTTATAGTAGAGTTTGTGACAGAACCCAGAGGGGAGAGTTGTCATGTTCCAATGCGCTCATGTTGCTACTGTTACCCAAACTGTTTTTGGGCTGTTATTTTTTACTACTCCAAATTGTTTCCAGGTATTTTATTTATTTATGCTTTTTTATTTAAATTTAATGTAATTTTTTGTTAATGTAAAATTGTTGTTCTTATTTACTGTTTACTTCATTTTCTTTAATTAGTTAACCTCCCTCAAACAGGACTTCTGGCCTTCTTGCTTTCTGGCCTTTTTTTCTTTAATTAATTAGTTATCTTGTTCGATTTATGTTTATTTTTGAGTTGGCTTTCAAATTTGTGTGCTCCGTTCCACTTCGAGAGCCAGAATAAACTCGTTTTTAGGTGCAATTCTTTTTAATATCATGGCAGTTTAATTTAATATAAAATTCATTGAGTTCTTGATACCAATTTCAACTAGGCCACCTAGGATAGAAATATGGATTTTGAGGATCTTTCCTATGCAAGTATAAATTTTATTTATTTATTGAGCTATTGATGCCAATTTGAATTAGTTGATTTAGTATCGAAATCTTAAGACCCTTTTTTGATGAAATAGGAGAGTTATTCAATTACTTTAGAGGTTTTACAATACTACCTTCATTGCCATTTTCATGTGCAACTAAACTTCATCTAATTCATCCAGTTTCCACTAGACTCGAACCGGTCTATCGCTCGACCTTCCCCGTATATTCCTTCCACATTCCTCTACATTGTATATTCATTGTTTTTGCATTTGACTCATGAGATGTATCCACTTGGAAAAGCTATTCAGCGCTCCTTAGTGTCAAAACTATTAAAAAAAATTATCGAGTTATGTTTTGGAATATTTTTAGGTTAAGACCATTTTACCCATTTCCAAAGCATATATTATTATAGTGTTTAATGAGAGAGAGAGAGAGAGAGAGAAGGGAGAGAGAGAGAGAGAGGGGGAGGTAAAGGAGGAGAGGTGGAGAGAGATGGAGGCAGGTAAAGAGACACAAAGATAGAGAGAGAGGAGGTGAGAGAGAGAGATAGAATGATAAAGGGAGAGGTAAAGAGAGGGAGAGGGGGAGAGATAGTGCGAGAGAGTGATAGAGAGAGAGAGAGCGAGAAAGAGAGAGAAATGGAGGAAGGGAGAGAAAGAGAGAGAGAGGGAGAGAGCGAGTGAGAGGGAGGGATAAAGAGAGAGTGGGGTAGCGAGAGAGAGATAGAAAGAGGGGTGGAGGGGGATGGGGAGGGCGAGTGAGAAGGAGATAGAGGGAGAGGGAGAGCGAGAATTAGGGGGAGAGAGAGGGGGAGATAGAGAGATAGAGGGAGAGATAGAGTGGGAGAGAGAGTGGGGGAGGGGGAGTGATATGTAGTTGGACAGAGAGATAGAGAGGGAGAATGGGAAAAGAGAGAAAAAGAGCCAGATAGAGAGAAAGAGAGAGAGAGAGAGAGGGAGAGAGAGAGAGAGGGAGAGAGAGAGAGAGAGGGCGGGGGAGAAAAGGAGAGAGGGTGGGAGAGTGAGAGTGAAAGAGAGAGACGGAGGGAAAGCGAAAGATAGATAAAGGTGGTAGAGAGAGAGGGGGAGGGGTGGAGAGACAGAGATAGATAGGGGAGAGAGATAGAGAGGGGGAGAGGGGTAGAGAGAAAGGGTGGTGGGGGGGATGTTGAGAGATCGGGAGAGAGAGAGAGAAGGGGATATGGGGAGAGTGGGAGAGAGAGGGGGCCACATAGAGAAACAGACAGACAGACAGACAGACAGAGAGGGGAGGGAAGAGTGGTAGAGATAGTGGGGGATGGGGGGAGGGAGAAAGAATCAAAGAGTGTGAGTGAGGGATAAAGGAGGGGAGAGGGGGAGAGAGTGGGGGAAATGAGAGAGAATGAGGGAGGGAGGGAGTGGATTATATATATATATATATATATATATATATATAAAGAGAGAGAGAGAGAGAGAGAGAGAGAGATGAAGGGAGAGAGAGAGAGAGAGAGATTGAGTGAGAGAGAGAGAATGGGGGATACATATAGAGAGGGGGTGAGGGAGAGAGAGAGAGAGAGAGAGAGGGCTGATGGGGGAGATGATGTGAGAGAGTGGGAGTGAAACAGGGAGAGGTAAAGTGTGAAGGGATATATATAGAGAGAGAATGTGTGAGACAAGAGTTAGGGAGGAAAAGAGATAGGGAAAGAGTGAAGAGAGAGAGGGAGTGGGAAGAAATAAGAAAAACGAATAAAGGGAGGTGGACGGTGGGAGTGGAAGTGGTAGTTCGAGAGATGTAGAGTATAATTGGTGGTACAATGGGGGAGAGAAGGAGAGTGGGAGACAAAGAGAGTGCGGGGGGGAGCTGGTGGGGGGCGACGGGGAGAGAGGGCACACGCGATAAAATTAGGGGGGAGGTGGAGGAGGATTCCTGAGAGAGTTGAAGGGGAGTGTGTATGAGAGAAAGGGAGAGATAGAGATAATAATATTGGTGGTTAGTAATAATACAATAGGTCAATACCATGGGTCATAAAAACACCACAAATCTCCCCTTTTCTACTTTTTCCTACTCAATAATGTAAATTGATTTTATATTTTTTTTAATTTTACCCACATTCACTTAATAAGACCCTTTAATTTAATTATACACTAACACTTCCAAATATTACTATTTTCACTTGTATGATAACTAAATAATGGTACTAATTGATCCCCATTTTCCTTAAAAATAGCCTATGGGAATCAAATAGGGCATTCAATTAGTGACTATTCGAAAGATAAAAAATTACATGGTCAAACCTCTCCAGGTTAAAAAATCATTAATTTGTCTCATCCATGTGCTCTTAGTTAACTTTACAGTATTCGTGCTAAAGTGAACTTATATCAATTCATTGCCAATTGTGCTTACATCACAAATGGCTTCGTGTGCCATCCTAGAAGGACACTACCATGAGGGTTGTAATTCAAGAGCACTACTATGGAGGCCATAATTGGAGTGGCATCCCTATGATATACCATACAAAACACATTCCATTATTAACTGTATTTCTATTTGATTCTTGATAAAGGTGCTAAGTGTTCATGGAAAGTGTCACTGTCTTATCATCATCCTTTGAAATAGTTTGGAAATAGGTTTATGCCACCAAGATAATGATAAAGTAAAATAAATCCATAATGATATATAAAAGAAATATAAAAATATAAGATATGGTTGGGAACATAATTAGCTCATGGGGAAAAACCTATTATGAGCTCTATCCATCTGATTCACCATCACCTAGTTGTTAAAGCACTTGGTCCTACCCAAATAAAAACAAATCCTTGTATTTTCCCAGCTTTTATGAGAAATAAATCACCATTTCTTAAGTTGTGTTAGAGTGGTGGAAACAGTACACCAATTAAAGGGGTAACTTGTGTCTCCATGATTGATCCCTTTTTACATATATACAGTCTATATGTTGGACATCAAGTAGTTGGTCTCTTGGCTATGTCACCAAACCCTTAACTCTTTCCCAATGCATTGCCACCCTCTACAGTTGTGCCCATGGACTAATGGATTGACCTAGAAATTTTAACTTCCCCTTGGGTGTTTGAAACACATAGTACGGTTATCCAACTATTAATCACAAATATAATAGAGGGAAGGTCTGTATGGGACTTGTTGTAGTGAGATATGAGATAAGTATTGGTTTTTACGATAAATTTAGTTATTCTCCCCTACGATTCCTCTATGATTTTATTTACCTAATGATCAATTTGCATAAACTTTATTATCAGGAGATTTTGTGAGATGTTTGACATCATAGTAGTAGAGGATGTTATAGGTGATTTCCATACCTCCTTACCAGTGGAATAGAAGTTCTCATATAAAAATTATAGAGAGGTAGATCTGGCTAATAGAGGGAATTATATAATGATTTACAACTAGAAGAATTCCTAAATGTTAGAACATTAATCCCATGATTGTTAGCATTGGAGATATTTATGGTGTGATGAGTGAATATGTGACTACCCTAGTATTCAGTTGCCACTATTTGATGAGAATCACTTGATCCACAATCTAGATGATGATGGTCATCCTTGTGGTGACAAGGGATGGCTTCTATATAACTTTGTAGAGACAACACTTAGCTAGCTAATGCCACATCACCTAGTTTCCTCTTGTGAGGGCCATGTAGGGCATATTTTGGTCATAATCTCCTCTAATGGAGATGCTTTTGGTGTCTTAAAAATGATCATCAAGAAATTCCCGGAATATGGAACACTCTTTAGCCCTTACATCACATGTTAAAGGAGTCTTAAAATCATTTGAAAATTTAACCATAATATAAGTATGTATTTATATAATTAAAAAGAAAAAAAATATTAATATTATAATAATTATTAATTTTATTAAAAATTATATAAAATATAAATTTACAAATATTTTTTTTTATATCTAAAAGTATAAAATCATAATAGCATATAAACTAAACAATAATTTTTTTATAAAAAAAACAAACACCCTAATAAATAAAGTAAAACTATATGATGACATCCGTCATAGGTTCATTGTTTATGGAAACAAATGTTTATATTAATAATTCTAGACTTAACTGGAAATAATTCAAAATACCTATATATATGATCTTAAAATATGATTTTATTGTTTCATAAATTTAGATTTAAAAGGGAAAATAAATCCATATTACATAACTTTAAAACTTTAAATTATATATATCTTTACATAACTTTAAAACTTTAAATTATATATATCTTTAGTTATAGTTAAATTTAAAATAGATTAAACTAAAAATTGTTTCAAATATTATTATCAAAAGGAATATTATTTTTGAAATATTAAAAAAAGAACATTATTCAATTGAGAAGTAAATTCCACTCTATATGGAGAGTTTAATAACATATGAGATTGAAGAAAAACATTACCAACCATCAATAAATTATGAATATAATTGCCAACTATATAGACTATATACTGCTTTATTCAATTTACATGCATGCCTTACAAGTATGAAGTTGTCTTTAAGTGTTACTTTTTGGAGTTTCCCTTGGATTTTTAGCATGATTCTGATAGAAACAATTGTGGATTTTTGTTGTTGTTGTTGTTGTTTAAATTGGTTTTTTGATTGAATATATGAATTCAACACATTGGAAAACCCCTTGAGAACTTCTATTGTGCAAATTTCACACATTAAACTTGTGATTTCAATGAATCACTGCCACATTCCAAACAATTCAATATGAAAATAAGCAGAATTTTTTTTCAAAAAATCACAATTATAGACATGTAAATGATAAGATCATAAATCATTTGAAAAATTCACAATTTATATTACAAAATAAAACATTTTTTTTTTGAAAAATTCAATTGAAAACAACTTGAATAAGTATTATCATGGAAATCTAAATAATATGATTGGAAATTACTTGGAAAATTTCATAAAAATTCACCAAGGCATGGAACATCACAAATTTTTTATCATACATTTAGTAAGATATCAATATATTGTATGTATTGCGGCATAGGTTAACAATGACACTTGGATGCTATGAATTGGCACTCTTTCTTTATTCAAGATGAGAAGAAGCTATATAATTCAAATAAAATACTAAACAAAATTGATCTTACAAATTTTTGTAACAAAATATTGCAAAATATGTTTATTCGTTCTATAATCACTAAATATTTTGACTATTTATGTATTTACGAGGACATCCAAATATAGCTCCAAGAAGGAGCAACATGAGATTTTTAATTGAAATTTATGATTTAGTTGAAATGAGAAACTCACGAATTAAACACTCTTCTAAAGATATGAGTTGTTGTTTAGATTGAAAATTATTACTTGTAAATTAAAATTAAAATTTTAATGATGATGATGATGATGGCTAATGTCAACTGAGACCAATCTTTGGTCTATTGGACCTAATGAAAAGAGTTATTTATTTTGATTTAAGATTTTATTCCTATGCTCAAAAATATTGGAGAGCTTAAAATTTACATCAAAATTTTATGGTAATAATTTTTTTATGAATGTAAATTTATTTTTTCTTTGGGTATATCAAAATTCGATAAAACTAGATTTTCTTAAAATAAGAACCTTATTTACGTTGTAAATTTTAAAAATAAAGTTTGCAACTCCACTTTATTATCTTTGATATGGTACTTGGTTAATTTAGATTTATGATAGTTATACACATAAACATGTAGTGTGTGAATACAAAACTAAATAAGAAAATAATTGGACATCTCTTTCATTTTCATTAGTGAAAACTTTTGGACTTTTTGTCGACTGAAATATTCAGGGTAAAATTTTGTATTTTGTTATTTAAATTAGTTTTGTTACTATATATATATATATATATATATATATATATATATATATATTTAATTTCGATTGTGCAGGGTTATCCATCAATCTTGTTATTTCCATAAATTCCAGTTTGATTTTAGAGAAATTACTAAGTATTGATTTATGCTACTACCCCACACCCATATATTCCATATGTTAACTTAGTGTTAAATAAGGAAATACGTATAGGTATCATTTTTTTGAGATACACCCTATTAAATTTTTTTAATCATATGTTATATTTTTGTCAATCTTTTTATATAATAATTACACTGTCAATATCTAATATTCACCTTTTTATTAATATATTTTCATTACTACTTCATATTAAATAATGGAGTTACACATTCCATTATTCCATAAATTAGAAATAACATATTAATTAAATGAAAAATATCATTCATTTTATTTATTTGTAGTTGACGTTGAATTTATTTTTGTCATTAATATTTTTTTATATTCCATGTATATACATTGTATTAAGGATTAAAGAATTTTCACATAATATTTATATCATAGAGTCTAAAATAATTATTAACATAGGAAAACATACTTTAAATTCAATTAGTTTTTCTTTTGATATGTTAAGTTGATATAAAATTATTTTAAATATGATCAAATTAAATTATTTTTATTTTTATCTCTATGTAAATATGTAAAGATTTTATATTGGAATATATTAGTTGATAAGAATAATCTAATATCTCATCCAAGGTTTGTATTGGAATGTTTTTAAATAAAAAAATTACACATCTTCCTAATATTCAAAAGAAAAAAGATAACAATTTCTTTTAAATTAGTTTTTATCTCACAAATTGAAATAAAATTATTTTAATTGTTATGGATATTGAAATAATCTATTTGTTTATGATTACAAGGTTAATATTGTTTTAAATATCATGTATCAATTTCATCGAATTAAACACCTTCCTTGTACTAAAAAAATAAAATGCAAATTAGTTTTTTTATGATTATTATTTTTTAAAATTTTTGTAATGTAAATATATTTATCATTTATTAATGTAATATTAATAGACAACATATAAGTATACTAATTTGTAGAGAATTTATCAAAGAAAAAATAAATTTGGTAAATTTTGTTAGGAACATCTATTATACTACCATCCATAAAATATTATTTAATATATATATATATATATATATATATATATATATATATATATATATATACTTTTTCTCCTTTTTATGCCTATCAAACACCGACTAAATTATATCTTTTATTTATTATTAATTAAAAAAAAATAGTATCTTAATTTCCAAATTTATATTAAAATATAAAAAGGATTGTACATTTTTTTGAGATTAGATGACGAAAGAAAAGTTATGAATGAAACCCAATTATTTTTCTTTCATTTTTTAGTTTATTTTAAATTACATTATTAAAAATAAATATTAAAATATTGTATTTATAACTTTTTAAAATAGTGAGAAAAATCATATTTTTGTTATCAAACCAATTGTCATATATTTTTATCTCTTAATGCAGGTGGACTCATATTTATTATTCAACGAAAACTACAACATATTATTGTTGGTAGTTGGTAAGAGTGCATACTTTCTTTATAAAAATGATTAACAAATTTTGTACTATATCTAATATTTATTTAAATATTATATCTTAAATTTAATTATTATTATTATTATTTTTTGTATATATTAAAGTTACAAAAAGTATTTTATATAGCATAAAAATGATAAATTTAATTTTATGTGATTTTTTTTTATTACTATTTTTGTGTACGGTTTTTTGTGTATAAGGAAAACTAAGAAAATTTTAATTCATAAAATTATTTTGTGCTTTTATTTTCTAAAAAAAATGACATTTCACAATTTGACATTAAATATAAGAGAGAGAAGGTCTATGTCGGACTTTTTGTAGTGAGATATGTGATAAGTATTGGTTGTTACGATAACTTTAATTATGGTCCTCTGCAATGCCTGTATGATTTTATTTACCTAATGATCAATTTACATAAACTTTCTTATAAGGAGATATTGTCAGATGTTTGACATCACAGTAGCAGAGGATGTTATAGGTGATTTCTTTACCTCCTTATTATACTACTATCCATAAAATATTATATATATATATATATATATATATATATATATATATAATTATATAATTATAATTAAATTTGAGTTTTCTCTTTTTTTATACCTATCAAATACATACTAAATAAATGTTTTATTTATGATTAATATTAAAATATATATATATATATATATATATATATATATATATATATATATATATATATATATATATATATATATATATATGTTAATTGCCAAATTTATATTAAAATATAGAAAGGATTGTACATTTTTTTGAGATTAGATGACAAAAGAAAAGTTATGAATGAAACCCAATTATTTTTCTTTCAATATTTTTTTAGTTTATTTTAAATTCTATTATTAAAAATAAATATTAAAATATTTTATTTATAACTTTTTAAAATAGTGGGAAAAATTCATATTTGTGTTATCAATGGAATTGTCATATACTGTTATCTCTTAATGCATGTGGACTCATTTTTATTATTCAAGGAAAAATAGAACCTGTTATTGTTGGTAGTTGATAAGAGTGCATATTTTCTTTATAAAAATGATTAACAAATTTTGTGTTATATTTAATATTTATTTAAATACTATATCTTAAATTTAATTATAATTATTATTAGTTTTTATATATATTCAAGTTACAAAAAGTATTTTATATAACATAAAAATGATAAACTTAACTTTATATGATTTTTGTTTTATTATTATTTTTGTGTACGAGTTTTTGTGTATAAGGAAAACTATGTAAATTTTAATTCATAAAATTATACTGTGTTTTTATTCTGTAAAAAAAATGACATTTCACAATTTAATATTAAATATTGTTTTTAACTTTCAAGATTATCATTTAACACTTTTAACATTATTAATAATAATAATAAATTATATCAAAATTTACAATAATAAATTATATCAAAATTTACATTTTGTAAAAAAAATAAAAAATTATAAAACCAATATCATATTCTTAATATTTATATATATCTTTAAATTTTGGCCAGTTAAAAGGTGAAATTGAAATACAATAAGATAAAATATTATAATAAAATTATATAAATCTTATCATTTAATTTTTTGGCAGCTATATATGAAATGCAAACAATATTACAAAATAATTTTGCCTTATTTCAAATTAAAAGATAATTTGAAAGTCTTTTTTTTTAACTTTTAATTGGTTAATAAATTTTTATCTTATCTTATTTTTTATTTTAAAATTTCATTTAAAATTAAATTTTAAATTTTAAATTATAGTGTTTTAAAAATTACCAAGTTATAATAATAATAATAAATAAAAAGAAAAAAACACAAAAAAAACATAAAAATTAAAAAAAAAAACAACAAAAGCACACAAACTCTAAAATAATGGAAATTCAAATGTGAAAGAAATAGACCGTTAAGAATCTTCTTCGCTTAGAAAAATTAGGAGAGTTGCCAGAAGTGGAAGTGGCAGACTTGCCTAAAATAGAGATAATTAGGATGGATGAGTTGGTAATGGGAGTGAAAGCCGTGAATAAAGTATATCTGTTGATCTGGAAAAAGCTAAAGAAAAAGGAAGTATCCGTTGATCTGGGAAAAGCCGAAGAAAACCGAAGAGGTAGAGAGAATCAGGGATATCATTTTTAGTTTTTACGTTGAAGGAAAAGGACGTGGAAACACATATAATTTCAAATCTCCACTCTCTTTCTTCCTCATTCCATTGTGGTATGTTTTGTGTGAAGCGCCTCCATTTTTGTGTGTTGACAGAAGAGGACGACAATGGGTTGGAAGCATTGTTGATGAATTCTCTTTCTATTCTATTGATGAGCACAATGAATTTGGCTCATCAGCTCCCGAAGATCATCCGCTCTATGCAATCAATGCTCTTTCTTGATTCACAGGAACCGTTTGTGACGGAACCCAGAGGGGAGAGTTGCCATGTTCCAATGCGCTCATGTTGCTGCTGTTACCCAAACTGTTTTTGGGCTGTTATTTTTTACTACTCCAAATTGTTTCCAGGTATTTTATTTATTTATGCTGTGTAATTTAATGTAATTTGTTGTTAATGTAAAATTGTTGTTCTTATTTACTCTTTACTTCTTTTTCTTTAATTAATTTAACAACTCTCTACTTAATTTTCTTTAATTAGTTAACCTCCCTCAAACAGGCCTTCTGGCCTTCTTGCTTTCTGGCCTTTTTTCTTTAAGTAATTAGTTATCTTGTTCGATTTAGGTTTATTTTTGAGTTGGCATTCAAATTTGTGTGCTCCGTTCCGCTTCGAGAGCCAGAATAAACTCGTTTTTAGGTGCACTTCTTTTTAATATCATGGCAGTTTAATTTAATCTAAAATTCATTGAGTTCTTGATACCAATTTCAACCAGGCCGCCTAGGATAGAAATATGGATTTTGAGGATCTTTCCTATGCAAGTATAAACTTTTTTTTTATTGAGCTATTGATGCCAATTTGAATTATTCAACTTCGTATCGAAATTTAAAGACTCTTTTTTCATGAAATACAAGAGTTATTTAATTACATTAGAGGTTGTACAATACTACCTTCATTGCCATTTTCATGTGCAACTAAACATGATCTAATTCATCCAGTTTCCACTAGACTTGAACTGATGTATCACTCCACCTTCCCAGTATCTTCCTTCCACATTCCTCTACATTGTATTTTCATTTTTTTTGCATTTGACTCATGAGATGTATCTACTCAGCAAAGCTCTTCAGCGCTCCTTAGCGTCAACACTATTAAAAAAACTTATAGTGTTATGTTTTGGAAGATTGTTAGGTTAAGACCATTTTACCCATTGCCAAAGCATATAGTATTATAGTTTTGAATGAAAGAGAGAGAGAGAGATAAGGGAGAGAGAGAGGGGGGGGAGGTAAAGGAGGAGAGGTGGAGAGAGAGGGAGGCAGGTAAAGAGACACAAAGAAAGAGAGAGATAGAGTGATAAAGGGAGAGGTATAGAGAGAGAGAGAGAGGGAGGGAGAGGGGGAGAGACAGTGCGAGAGAGTGATAGAGAGAGAGAGAGAAAGAGAGAGAAATGGAGGAAGGGAGATAAGGAGAGAGATAGGGAGAGAGTGAGTGAGGGGGAGGGATAAAGAGAGAGTGGGGTAGCGAGAGAGAGAGAGAGAGTGAGAGAGAGAGACAGAGAGAGGGAGGGGGAGGAGGAGTGAGAAGGAGAAGGAGACAGAGAGAGAGATAGAGGGGGAGAGAGAGGGAGAGCGAGAAGTAGGGGAAGAGAGAGGGGGAGACAGAGAGATATAGAGAGAGATAGAGTGGGAGAGAGAGTGGAGGAGAGGGAGTGATATGTAGTGGGAGAGAGATATGGAGAGGGAGAGTGGGAAAAGAGAGCGAAAGAGGGGGAGAGAGAGAAAGAGAGAAAGAGAGGGAGAGAGAGAGAGAGAGAGAGAGAGTGTGGGGGAGAAAAGGAGAGAGGGTGGGAGAGTGAGAGTGAAAGAGAGAGATGGAGGGAGAGTGAAAGATAGATAAAGGTGGTAGATAGAGAGGGGGAGGGGTGGAGAGACAGAGATAGATAGGGGAGAGAGATAGAGAGGGGGAGAGGGGTAGAGAGAGAGGGTGGTGGGGGGCATGGAGAAAGAGTGAGAGTGACTTAATGAGTGACAGAGAGAGAGAGTGGGGGAAGAGAAATAGAGAGGGGGGGAGAGAGGGAGAGAGATAGAGAGATGGAGGGAGGGAGAGGGAGAGAGAGAGAGATTGGGGGTAGAGGGATAGAGAGAGGGAAGGAGGGAGACAGAGAGATAGAGAGGGAGAGAGAGTTAGAATGGGAGAGAGAGAGATAGGGGGAGGGAGAGTGAACAGGAGAGAGAGAGAGAGAGAGAAGTCAGGGAGGTATATATATATATAGGGAGATAAATAAAGGGGGAGGGGGTGAAAGAGAGAAAGAGAGGGCAGAGAGATCCGGAGAGAAAGAGAAGGGGATATGGGGAGAGTGGGAGAGAGAGGGGGGCAGAGAGAGAGAGAGAGGAGGGAGGAGGGGTAGAGATAGTGGGGGATGGAGGGAGGGAGAAAGAATCATAGGGAGTGAGTGAGGGATAGAGGAGGGGAGAGGGGGAGAGAGTGGGGGAAATGAGAGATAACAAGGGAGGGAGGGAGTGGAGTATATATATATAAAGAGAGAGAGAGAGAGAGAGAGAGAGAGAGAGAGAGAATGGGCGATAGATATAGAGAGGGGGTGAGGGAGAGAGAGAGAGAGGTGGAGATAAGATGGGAGGGAGGAATGGAGGGTGATAGAGTGAAGGACATGGATGGGAGTGGTCTAGGCACATTGGGGGAGGGGTAGAGAGAGAGAGAGAGAGAAAAAGGGGGATCGTTAGAGAGGTAGAGGGAGGTGGGGGATGCAGAAGGGTTGGGATATGGATAGATAATTGGAGGGAGGGAGGGGGGAGGGTTGACGTGAGAGAGTGGGAGAGGGAAGGAGAGAGTGGGGAAGGAAGCGAGATATAGTGAGATATGTAGCGAGAGTGACATAGGGGGATAAAGAGTGGTAGGGTGGGAGAGAGAGAGTGAGCAGAATATATATATATATATATATATATATATATATATAGAGAGAGAGAGAGAGAGAGAGGGAGGGGGGGGGGGTAGATGGAGGGAGGATGACAGGGGAAGGGGGAGAGGGATGATGGGGAAGATGATTTGAGAGAGTGGGAGTGAAAGAGGGAGAGGTAAAGTGTGAAGGGATATATAGACAGAGAGAATGTGTGGGACAAGAGTTAGGGAGGAAAAGAGATAGGGAAAGAGCGAAGAGAGAGAGGGAGTGGGAAGGAATAATAAAAAAAAATAAATGGAGGTGGATGGTGGGAGTGGAAGTGGTAGTTCGGGAGATGTAGAGTGTAATTGTTGGCACAATGGGGGAAAGAAGGAGAGTGGGATACAAAGAGAGAGCGAGGGGGAGGGGGTGGGAGATGACAGGGAGAGAGGGCGCGAGCAATAAAATTAGGGGGAAGGTGGAGGAGGATTCCTGAGAGAGTTGAAGGGGAGTGTGTATGAGAGAAAGGGAGAGATAGAGATAATTAGATTGGTGGTTAGTAATAATACAATAGGTCGATACCATGGGTCATAAAAATACCACCAATCTCCCCTTTTCTACTTTTTCCTACTCAATAATGTAAATTGATTTTATATTTTTTTTAATTTTACCCACATTCACTTAATAAGACCATTTAATTTAATTATACATTGACACTTCCAAATATTACTGTTTTCACTTGTATGATAGCTAAATAATTGTACTAATTGATCCCCATTTTCTTTAAAAATAGCCTATGGGAATCAAACAGGGCATTCAATCAGTGATAAAAAATTGCGTGGAAAAACCTCTCCAGGTTGAAAAATCATTAATTTGCCTCATCCATGCGCTCTTAGTTAACTTCACAGTATTCATGCTAAAGTGAACTTATATCAATTCATTTCCAATTGTGCTTACATCACAAATGGCTTCGTGTGCCATCCTAGAAGGACACTACTATGAGGGTTGTAATTCAAGGGCACTACTATGGAGGCCATAATTGGAGTGGCATCCCTATGATATACCATACATAACACATTCCATTATTAACTGGATTTCTATTTTATTCTTGATAAAGGTGCTAAGTGGTCATGGAAAGTGTCACTGTCTTATCATCATCCTTTGAAATATTTTGGAAAGAGGTTTATGCCACCAAGATAATGATAAAGTAAAATAAATCCATAATAATATATAAAAAAAATATAAAAATACAAGATATGGTTGGGAACATAATTAGCTCATGTGGAAAAACCTATTATGAGCTCTATCCATCTGATTAGCCATCACCTGGTTGTTAGAGCACTTCATCCTACCCAAATAAAAATAAATCCTTGTATTTTCCCAACCTTTATGAGAAATAAATCACCATTTCCTAAGTTTTATTAGAGTGGTGGAAATAGTACGTAAATTAAAGGGGTAACTCGTGTCACCATGATTGATCCCTTTTTACATATATACAGTCTATATGTTGGACATCAAGTAGTTGGTCTCTTGGCTATGTCACCAAACCCTTAACTCTTTCCCAACGCATTACCACCCTCAACAGTTGTGCCCATGGACTAATGGATTGACCTCGAAATTTTAACTTCCCCTTGGGTGTTTGAATCGAATAGTATGGTTATCCAACAATTCATCACAAATATAATAGAGGGAAGGTCTATATGGGACTTGTTGTAGTGAGATATGTGATAAGTATTGGTTGTCATGATAACTTTAATTATGCTCCCCTGCGATGCCACTATGATTTTATTTACCTAATGATAAATTTACATAAACTTTATTATAAGGGGATTTTGTGAGATGTTTGACATCACAGTAGTAGAGGATGTTATAGGTGATTTCCATACCTCCTTACCAGTTGTCTAGAAGTTCTCATATCAAAAGTATAGAGAGGTAGATTTGGCTAATAGAGGGATTTATATAATGATTTACAACTAGAGGAATTCCTAAATGTTAGAACGTTAATCCCATGATTGCTAGCATTGGAGATATTGATGGTGTGATGAGTGAATATGTGACTACCCTAGTATTCCATTGCCACTATTTGATGAGAATCACTTATCCACAATCTAGATGATGATGGTCATCCTTGAGGTGACAAGGGATGGCGGAGAGACAACACTTAGCTAGCTAATGCCACATCACCTACTTTCCTCTTGTGAGAGCCATGTAGGGCACATTTTGGTCATAATCTCCTAGAATGGAGATGCTTTTGGTGTCTTGAACATGATCATCAAGAAATTCCTAGAATATGGAACACTCTTTAGCCCTTACATCACATCTTAAAAGAGTCTTAAACTCATTTGAAAATTTAACCATAATATAAGTATGCATTTATATAATTAAAAAGAAAAAAAATATTAATATTATAATAATTATTAATTTTATTAAAAAATTATATAAAATATAAAATTACAAATATATATTTTTTATATCTAAAAGTATAAAATTATAATAGCATATAAATAAAATAATAATTTTTTTATAAAAAAAACAAACATGTTAATAAATAAAGTAAAACTATATGATGACATCCGTCATTGGTTCATTTTTTATGGAAACAAATGTTTATATTAAAAATTCTAGACTTAACTGGAAATAATTCAAAATACCTATATATATATGATCTTAAAATATGATTTTATTGTTTCATAAATTTATATTTAAAAGGGAAAAGAAATCCATATTACATAACTTTAAAACTTTAAATTATATATATTTTTAGTTATAGTTAAATTTAAAATAGATTAACCTAAAATTTGTTTCAAATATTATTATCAAAAGGAAGATTATTTTTGAAATATTAAAAAAAAACATTATTCAATTGAGAGTAAATTCCACTCTATATGGAGAGTCTAATAACATATGAGATTGAAGAAAAACATTACCAACAATCAATAAATGAGAAATATAATTGAAAACTATATAGACTATATAATGCTTTTTCAATTGGCATGCATGCCTTACAAGTATGAAGTTGTCTTTAAGTGTTACTTTTTGAAGTTTCCCTTGGATTTTTAGCACGATTTTTATAGAAACAATTGTAGAATTTTTATTTTTTTGTTGTTGTTGTTTAAATTGGTTTTTTTATTGAATATATGAATTCAACACATTGGAAAACCCCTTGGGAACTTCTTTGGTGTAAATTTCACACATTAAACTTGTGATTTCAATGAATCACTGCCACATTCCAGAAAATTCAACATGAAAATAAGTAGAATTTTTTTTCAAAAAATCACAATTATAGACATGTAAATGATATGATCATAAATCATTTGAAAAATTCACAATTTAGATTATAAAATAAAACAATTTTTTTTTGAAAGAGACACTTGAAAACAACTTGAATAAGTACTATCACGGATATCTAAATAATATGATTGCAAATTACTTGGAAAATTTCCTAAAAATTCACCAAGGCATGGAACATCACAAATTTTTTCTCATACATTTAGTAAGATATCAATATATTGTATGTATTGTGGCATAAGTTAATAATTACAATTGGATGCTGTGAATTGGCACTCTTTCTTTATTCAAGATGAGAAGAAGCTATATAATTCAAATAAAATACTAAACAAAATTGATCTTACAAATTTTTGTAACAAAATATTGCAAAATATGTTTATTCGTTCTATAATCACTAAAAAATTTGACTATTTATGTATTGATGAGGACATCCAAATATAGCTCCAAGAAGAAGCAACATTAGATTTTTAATTGAAATTTATGATTTAGTTGAAATGAGAAACTCACGAATTAAACACTCTTCTAAAGATATGAGTTGTTGTGTAGATTGAAAATTATTACTTGTAAATTAAAATTAAAATTTTAATGATGATGATGATGATGGTTAATGTCAACTGAGACCAATCTTTGGTCTATCGGACCTAATGAAAAGAGTTATTTAATTTGATTTAAGATTTTATTCCTACGCTCAAAAATCTTGGAGAGCTTAAAATTTACATTAAAAATTTATGGTAATAATTTTTTTATGAATGTAAATTTATTTTTTCTTTGGGTATATAAAAATTCGAGAAAACTAGATTTTCTTAAAATAAGAACCTTATTTACATTGTAAATTTTAAAAATAAAGTTTGCAACTCCACTTTATTATCTTTGATATGATACTTGGTTAAGTTAGATTTATGATAATTATACACATAAACATGTGGTGTGTCAATACAAAACTATATAAGAAAATAATTGGACATCTCTTTCATTTTGATTGACATACTGTTAAAATGTTTTAATCATAATTTTTATTTTCAGTTATTTGTATAATATATACTTAGTTTACATTGAGATATTGATTTAGGAGTTGTCTTTAGTGAAAATTTTTGGACTTTTCAGTGTCGACTGAAATATTCAAGGTAAAATCTTGTATTTTGTTATTTAAATTAGTTTTGTTACTGTATATATGGATTTAACTTTGATTGTGCAGGGTTATCCATCAATCTTTTGATTTCCATAAATTCCAGCTTCATTTTAGAGAAATTACTAAGTATTGATTTATGCTACTACCCCACACCCATATATTCCATATGTTAAATTAGTGTTAAATAAGGAAATACTTATAGGTATCATTTTTTTGAGATACACCACATTAAATTTTTTTATTCATATGTTATTTTTTTTGTCAATCTTTCTATATAATAATTACACTGTGAATATCTAATATTCACCTTTTTGTTAATATATTTTCAATGCTACATCATATTAAATAATGGAGTTACACATTCCATTATTCCATAAATTAGAAAGAACATATTAATTAAATGAAAAATATCATTCATTTTATTTATTTATAGTTGACGTTGAATTTATTTTTGTCATTAATATTTTTTTATATTCCATGTATAAACATTGTATTAAGGATTGAAGAATTTTCACATAATCCTTATATCCTGGAGTCTAAAATAATTATTAACATAGGAAAACATACTTTAAATTCAATTAGTTTTTCCTTAGATATGTCAAGTTGATATAAAATTATTTTAAATATTATCAAATTAAATTATTTTTATTTTTATCTCTATGTAAGTGTGTAAAGAGTTTATATTGGAATATATTAGTTGATAATAATAATCTAATATCTCATCCAAGGTTTGTATTGGAATGTTTTTAAATAAAAAAATTACACATGTTCCTAATATTCAAAAGAAAAAAGATAACAATTTCTTTTAAATTAGTTTATATCTCACAAATTGAAATAAAATTATTTTAATTGTTATGGATATTGAAATAATCTATTTTTTTATGATTACAACGTTAATATTGTTTTAAATATCATGTATCAATTTCATCCAACTAAACACCTTCCTTGTACTAGAGAAATAAAATGCAAATTAGTTTTTTTATGATTATTATTTTTGTTAATTTTTGTAATATAGATATATTTATTATTTATTAATGTAATATTAATAGACAACATATAAGTATATTAATTTGTAGAGAATTTATCAAAGAAAAAATAAATTTGGTAAATTTTGTTAGGAACATCTATTATACTACTATCCATAAAATATTATATAGAATATATATATATATATATATATATATATATATATATATATTACTTTTTCTCTTTCTTATACATATCAAATACCTACTAAATTATATGTTTTATTTATTATTAATTTAAAAAAAAAAATAGTATGTTAATTTCCAAATTTATATTAAAATATAAAAAGGATTGTACATTTTTTTGAGATTAGATGACAAAAGAATAGTTATGAATGAAACCCAATTATTTTTCCTTCATTTTTTTAGTTTATTTTAAATTACATTATTAAAAATAAATATTAAAATATTTTATTTACAACATTTTGAAATAGTGGGAAAAAATCATATTTGTGTTATCAAACCAATTGTCATATATTGTTATCTCTTAATGTAGGTGGACTCATATTTATTATTCAAGGAAAACTACAACATGTTATTGTTGGTAGTTGGTAAGAGTGCATACCTTCTTTGTAAAAATGATTAACAAATTTTGTATTATATTTAATATTTATTTTAATATTATATCTTAAATTTTATTATTATTATTATTATTATTATTGGTTTTTTATATATTCAAGTTACAAAAGGTATTTTATATAACATAACAATGATAAATTTAATTTTATGTGATTTTGTTTTATTACTATTTTTGCGTACCATTTTTTGTGTATAAAGAAAACTAAGTAAATTTTAATCCATAAAATTATTTTGTGCTTTTATTTTCTAAAAAGAATGACATTTCACAATTTGACATTAAATATAATAGAGAGAAGGTCTATGTGGGACTTGTTGTAGTAAGATATGTGATAATTTTTTACTGTTACGATAACTTTAATTATGGTCCTTTGCAATGCCTCTATGATTTTACTTACCTAATGATCAATTTACATAAACTTTATTATAAGGAGATTTTGTGAGATGTTTGACATCACAGTAGCAGAGGATGTTATAGGTGATTTCCTTACCTCCTTATTATACTACTATCCATAATATATATATATATTTATTTATTTATTTATATATATATATATATATATATATATATATATATATATATATATATATATATATATTTATTTATTTATTTATTATTAAATTTGTGTTTTCTCTTTTTTATACCTATCCAATACATACTAAGTAAACATTTTATTTATGATTAATATTTAAAAATAATAATAATATGTTAATTGCCAAATTTATATTAAAATATAGAGAGGATTGTACATTTTTTTTGAGATTAGATGACAAAAGAAAAGTTATGAATGAAACCCAATTATTTTTCTTTCAATATTATTTTCGTTTGTTTTAAATTACATTATTAAAAATAAATATTAAAACATTTTATTTATAACATTTTAAAATAGTGAGAAAAAATCATATTTGTGTTATCAATCCAATTGGCATATACTGTTATCTCTTAATGCATGTGGAATCATATCTATTATTCAAGGAAAACTACAACATGTTATTGTTGGTAGTTGGTAAGAGTGGATACCTTCTTTATAAAAATGATTAACAAATTTTGCATTATATTTAATATTTATTTAAATATTATATCTTAAATTTAATTATTATTATTATTATTATTAGTTTTTTATATATTCAAGTTACAAAAAGTATTTTATATAACATAAAAATGATAAATTCAGTTTTATGTGATTTTGTTTTATTACTATTTTTGTGTATGATTTTTTGTGTGTAAAGAAAACTAAGTAAATTTTAATTCATAAAATTATTTTGTGCTTTTACTTTCTAAAAAGAATGAGATTTCACAATTTGACATTAAATATAATAGAGACAAGGTCTATGTTGGACTTGTTGTAGTGAGATATGTGATAAGAATTTGTTAGGATAACTTTAATTATGGTCCTCTGCAATGCCTCTATGATTTTACTTACCTAATGATCAATTTACATCAAATTTATTATAAGGAGATTTTGTGAGATGCCTGCTATCACAGTAGCAGAGGATGTTATAGGTGATTTCCTTACCTCCTTATTATACTACTATCCATAATATATATATATATATATATATATATATATATATATATATATATATATTATTAAAGTTGTGTTTTCTCTTTTCTATACCTATCCAGTACATACTAAATATATGTTTTATTTATGATTAATATCTAAAAAAAAAAATATGTTAATTGCCAAATTTATATTAAAATATAGAAAGGATTGTACATTTTTTCGAGATTAGATGACAAAAGAAAAGTTATGAATGAAACCAAATTATTTTTCTTTCAATATTTTTTTGGTTTATTTTAAATTACATTATTAAAAATAAATATTAAAATATTTTATTTATAACTTTTTATAATAGTGGGAAAAAATTATATTTGTGTTATCAATCCAATTGTCATATACTGTTATCTCTTAATGCATGTGGACTCATTTTTATTATTCAAGGAAAGATACAACCTGTTATTGTTGGTAGTTGGTAAGAGTGCATATTTTCTTTAAAAAATGATTAACAAATTTTGTGTTATATTTAATATTTATTTAAATATTATATCTTAAATTTAATTAATATTATTATTTGTATTATTAGTTTTTGTATATATTCAAGTTACAAAAAGTATTTTATATAATATAAAAATGATAAATTTAATTTTATATGATTTTTTTTTATTATTGTTTTTGTCTACGAGTTTTTTGTATAAGGAAAACTAAGTAAATTTTATTTCATAAAATTATATTGTGTTTTTATTTTGTAAAAAAAATAACATTTCACAATTTAATATTAAATATTGTTTTTAACTTTCAAGATTATCATTTAACACTTTTAACATTAATAATAATAATAATAATAAATTATATCAAAATTTCAATTTTGTAAAAAAAAAAAAATTATAAAAACCAATATTATATTATTAATATATAATATTTATATATATCTTTAAATGTTGGCGTATTTAAAAGGTGAAATTGAAATAAAATACGATAAAATGTTATCATATATGAAATGCAAACAATATTACAAAATAATTTTACCTTATTTCAAATTAAAAAGTAATTAAAAGGTGAAATTGAAATAAAATAAGATAAAATATTATCATATATGAAATGCAAACAATATTACAAAATAATTTTACTTTTTTTTAACTTTTAACTGGCCAATAAATTTTTATCTTATCTTATTTTTTATTTTAAAATTTCATTTTTTTAAATACGTTTTAAATTTTAAATTATAGAGTTTTAAAAATTACCAAGTTATAATAATAATAATAAATAGAAAGAAAAAAACACAAAAACATAAAAATTTCATAATATAGAAAAACAAAGAAACAACAAAAGCACACAAACTCTAAAATAATGGAAATTCAAATGTGAAAGAAATAGAGTGTTAAGAATCTTTTTCGCTTAGAAAAAATAGGACAGTTGCCAGAAGTGGAAGTGGCAGACTTGCCTAAAATAGAGATAATTGGGATGGATAATTAGGATGGATGAGTTGGTAATGGGAGTGAGAGCCGTGAATAAAGTATATCTGTTGATCTGGAAAAAGCTAAAGAAAACGGAAGTATCCGTTGATCTGGGAAAAAGCCGAAGAAAACCCAAGAGGTACAGAGAATCAGGCATATCATTTTTAGTTTTTAGATTGAAGGAAAAGGACGTGGAAACACATATAATTTCAAATCTCCACCCTCTTTCTTCCTCATTCCGTTGTGGTATGTTTTGTGTGAAGCGCCTCCATTTTTGTGTGTTGACAGAAGAGGACGACAATGGGTTGGAAGCATTGTTGATGAATTCTCTTTCTATTCTATTGATGAGCACAATGAATTTGGCTCATCAGCTCCCGAAGATCATCAGCTCTATGCAATCAATGCTCTTTCTTGATTCACAGGAACCGCTTACAGGAGAGTTTGTGACAGAACCCACTTTCTTCATTCACAGGAACCGCTTACAGGAGAGTTTGTGACAGAACGCAGAGGGGAGAGTTGTCATGTTCCAATGCGCTCATGTTGCTGCTGTTACCCAAACTGTTTTTGGGCTGTTATTTTTTACTGCTCCAAATTGTTTCCAGGTATTTTATTTATTTATGCTGTGTTTATTTAAATTTTTGTAATTTGTTGTTAATGTAAACTTCTTGTTCGCATTTACTCTTTACTTCATTTTCTTTAATTAATTTAACAACTCTCTATTTCATTTTCTTTAATTAGTTAACCTCCCTCAAACAGGCCTTCTGGCCTTCTTGCTTTCTGGCCTTTTTTTTCTTTAATTAATTAGTTATCTTGTTCGATTTAGGTTTATTTTTGTGTTGGCTTTCAAATTTGTGTGCTCCGTTCCGCTTCGAGAGCAAGAATAAACTCGTTTTTAGGTGTCACTTCTTTTTAATATCATGGCAGTTTAATTTAATCCAAAATTCATTGAGTTCTTGATACCAATTTCAACCAGGCCGCCTAGGATAGAAATATGGATTTTGAGGATCTTTCCTATGCAAGTATAAACTTTTTTTTTATTGAGCTATTGATGCCAATTTGAATTAGTCGACTTAGTATCGAAATCTTAAGACTCTTTTTTGATGAAATACAAGAGTTATTTAATTACTTTAGAGGTTGTGCAATACTAAGTTCATTGCCATTTTCATGTGCAACTAAACTTCATCTAATTCGTCCAGTTTCCACTAGACTCGAACTGATGTATCGCTCCACCTTCCCAGTATCTTACTTCCACATTCCTCTACATTGTATTTTCATTGTTTTTGCATTTGACTCGTGAGATGTATCCTCTCGGCAAAGCTCTTCAGCGCTCCTTAGTGTCAAAACTATTAAAAAAAATTATAGGGTTACGTTTTGGAAGATTGTTAGGTTAAGACCATTTTACTCGTTGCCAAAGCATCTATTATTATAGTTTTGAAGTAAATTTAACGTGATGTTATCCAGTCCTTTAATAAGGTTTTTATATATTTTAGCTAAAGTGGATAAGCAATTCTAGCAATTTGAAGTTCACTTGAATATATTTTATGTTTCAGTATGAATGAAAAAATAATTTATCAATCTATATTAAACTAGAGTAAAATTTAGATTAATATTAACTAAACTAATTAAAATAATTGATAAAAAAAAAATAGAAATGTGGAGAAGATCTTTTATTTAGTAATTTTAATTTGTTCTACCTTAATGTATTATAGTCACTTTCTTATGGTGAGGTGAAGTCAATTCAAAATTTATTATGAGATATATTTAAAGTGTATAACATTTCCTCAAAGAATTTGTATAAAATATATATATTATTAAGGTGTGTTTTTTGCACATTAGGAAGTAAGAGAGAGAGAACGAGGGGGATAGAGAGAGGGGGGGGAGAGATATAGACAGAGAGAGGGAGAGATGAAAGGCGAGAGAGAGAGGGAGGGAGGGAGAGAGAGGGGAGGGAGATAGGGGGAGAGGGAGACAGGGGGGGTGGAAATAGAGGGAGGGGGAAGAGAGAGAGAGAGAGAGGGTGAGAAGGGAGGGGGGAGAGAGAAAGTGAATGGGGGAGGAGGGGCTGGGGGAGGCTGAGGGAGGGGAGGCAAGAGAGGGAAAGAGGAGGGGAGGGTGAGAGATAGGGTTGAGGGAGAGAGAGTGTTTGGGGGGGGAGGCAGGGGGGGAACTGAGTGAGGAAAAGGGAGGGAGCAGAATCAAGAGAGAGAAAGAGGAGGGGAGATGGAGAGAGAGAGAGGGTGTGATGGGGAGACAGAGAGAGAGGGAGAGGGGGGGGGGGGGAGGGGGATGGAGGGAGGAGGAAGGAGAGAGGGGCGGGGTGGGAGAAGGAGAGAGGGGGTTGGGGATAAATGCAATGATGAGAGAGAGATATGGAGAGATAAAGAGACACGGAGAGATATAGACAGAGGGTGAGAGAGAGAGAAAGGGAGGGAGAGAGAGAGAGAAAGAGAGAGGGGAGGAGAGAGAGAAAGAGAGATAGAGCTAGAAATAGAGAGGGAGGAAAGAGAGAGAGTGAGGGGAAGAAGATTGAGAGAGGGGAGAGGGAGGTAGAGAAATGGAGGGTGGGGGGGAGAGAGGGGGAGGGTTAGATAAAAACAAAGGAGAGATAAAGAGAGTGAGGGGGGGGGGAGAGAGAGAGAGAGAGAGAGAGAGAGAGAGAGTCCAAGGAAGAGAGAAAGTGAGAGACAAACATAGAGAGAGAGTGGGAGGGAGAGGGAGAGAGAGTGTGTGTGTGTGTGTGTGTGAGAGAGAGAGAGAGAGGAAGGGAGAGGGAGAGAGAGAGAGTGGGGAAGGGATATGAAGAGAGAGAGAGAGGGGCGGGGAGGGAGAGAGAAAGAGGGGGGATAAAGGGGGATGAAGAGAGAGAGGGAGAGAGAGATACAAAGAGAGAGCATGGGGAGGCATGGGGAGGGAGAAAGAGAGAGTATAAGGAAAGGAGAGAGAGAGAGAGAGTGAAGGGTAGAGGGAGAGACAGAGAGATATAGGGGCAGAGGGAGACATAGAGAGAGAGAAGGTGGAGGGAGAGAGGGGGCTATATGGGTAGAGATATGGATATACAGGGGAAGAGAAAGGGAGGGGGAGAGAGAGAAGGGAGAGGGAGAGAGGGGGGAGGAGAGGGGGAGAGAGAGGGAAGGAAAGTGAGAGAGAGAGAGAGAGATAGAGAGATAGAGAGAGAGAGAAGGGGAGGCATAGAGGGAGAAGGAGAGAGGGGCAGGGAGGGAAAGGGTGGGAGTGGGGGACAGTGAGGGAGACACACCGATGAGAGAGAGGGGGGGAGAGATAAAGAGACAAGGAGAGATAGAGAGAGAGGGGAGGCGAGAGAGAGAGAGGAGAAGGGAGATAGAGAGAGGGAGGAGGGTGAGAGAGAAATATAGAAAGATAGAGAGAGAGACAAAGAGAGAGGCGAGAGAGAGAGAGGGGGGAGAGATATTGAGAGATGGAGAGGGAAGGAGAGGAATCGATGATGGGGGAGAGAGGGGGGAGGCAGAAATGGAGAGGGGGAGAGAGAGGCAGAGGAGAGGGAGAGAGAGAGGAAGAGAGGGAGGAGGGGAAGATACAAATAAAGGACAGATAAAGAGACTAAGGGGGAGGGGGGAGAGATAGAGAGAGAAATAATGGGGGAGAGAGGGAGAGAGAGAGTGGGGAAGAGACACAAAGATAGAAAGAGAGAGAGAGATTGACATAGAGAGAGAGTGGGAGGGAGAGGGATAGAGAGAGAGGGAGAGGTATAAAGAGAGGGAGAGGGAGAGAGAGAGTGTGTGAGAGAGAGAGGAAGGGAGAGTGAGAGAGAGAGTGGGGAAGGGAGATGGAGAGAGAGAGATGGGTGGGGAGGGAGAGAGAAAGAGGGGGGAGAAAGGGGGATGGAGAGAGAGAGATGGGTGGGGAGGGAGAGAGAGAGATGGGTGGGGAGGGAGAGAGAGAGATGGAGAGAGAGAGCGAGGGAGGGAGAGAGAGATATAGAGAAAGAGCATGGGGAGGGAGGAAGAGAGAGCGAAGGGAAGAGGGAGAGACAAAGAGAGAAAGGGGCAAAGGGAGACACAAAGAGAGAGAGGGGAGTGAGAGAGATAAAGAGGAGCAGAGAAAGATGGGGAGATAGGGGGAGATATGGGGAGATATAGGGATATATAGGGAAAGAGAGCAAGGGGGTTATAGAGAGAGAAGGGAGAAGGAAAGAGGGGGGGAGGATGAGAGGGTGAGAAGGAGGGGGAGGTAGAGGGAGAGAGAGAGCGGAGGATTGAGGTAGAGGGAGAGGGAGAGTGAGAAAGAGGGGGGAAGATGGTAGAGAGAGGAATGGAGAGAGAGAGAGAGAGTAGGGAAGAGAGTTGGCAGAGTGTTAAAGAGAGAGAGGGAGAGTGGGGGATATATATATATATAGATATATATACAAACATAGAGATGGGGAGAGAGATAGAGAGAGGGGGAGAGAGAGAGAATTCGGGAGGGAGATAGAGAGAGAGGGAGAGAGAGAGAAATATATATATATATATATAGAGAGAGAGAGAGAGAGGTGGGGGGGGGTGAGGAATAGAGATAAATATAAAGGGGGAGGGGGGGTGGAAAGTGAGAGAGAGAGAGAGGTGGAGATAAAGTGGGAGGGAGGAATGGAGGGTGATAGAGTGAAGGGCATGGATGGAAGAGGTCTAGGTGCATTGGGGTAGGGGCAGAGAGAGAGAGAACAAGGGGGTTGGTTAGAGAGGTAGAGGGAGGTGGGGGATGAAGAAGGGTTGAGATATGGATAGATGGATGGTGGGAGGGAGGGGGCGAGGCTTGGGGAGAGAGAGTGGGAGAGGGAATGGGAGAGTGGGGGAGGAAGCAAGATAGGGAAGGATGGAGAGGTAAGGGAGAGGAGATATAGTGATATATATAGTGAGAGTGACATAGGAGGATAAAGAGTGGTAGGGTTGGAGAGAGAGAGTGAGTGGAATATATATATGGTAGGGTTGGAGAGAGGGCTGATGGGGGAGATGATGTGGGAGAGTGGGAGTGAAATAGGGATAGGTAAAGTGTGAAGGGATATATATAGATGGAGAATGTGTGAGACAAGAGTTAGAAAGGAAAAGAGATAGGGAGAGACAGAAGAGAGAGGGAGGGAGCGAGAAGGAATAAGAAACACAAATAAAGGTATGGGGACGGTGGGAGTGGAAGTGGCAGTTAGGGAGATGTAAAGAATAATTTGGGGCACAATGGGGGAGACAAAGAGAGTGAGAGACAAACAGATGGTGGGGTGGGGGGGTGGTCGATGGGGAGAGAGGACGTGAGCAATAAAATTAGGGGGGTGGTGGAGGTGGATTTTTGAGAGAGGTGAAGGGGAGTGTGCATGCGAGAAAGGGAGAGATAGAGATAATGAGATTGGTGGTTAGTAATAATACAATAGGTTAATACCATGGGTTATAAAAATACCATGAATCTCCCCTTTTCAACTTTTTCCTACTCAATAATATAAATTGATTTTATATTTTCTTTAATTTTACCCACATTCACTTAATAAGACCCTTTAATTTAATTATACATTGACACTTCCAAATATTACTCTTTCCACTTATATGATAGCTAAATAATTGTATTAATTGATCCCCATTTTTCTTATAAAATAGCCTATGGGAATCAAATAGGGCATTCAATCAGTGACTATTCGAAAAATAAAAAATTACATGGTCAAACGACTCTAGGTTGAAAAATCATTAATCTACCTCATCCATGCACTCCTAGTTAACTTTACAATTTTCCTACTAAAGTGAACTTATATCAATTCATTTCCAATTGTGCTTACATCACAAATGGCTTCATGTGCCATCCTAGAAAGACACTACCGTGAGGGTTGTAATTCAAGGGCACTACTATGGAGGCCATAATTGGAGTGGCATCCCTATGATATACCATACATAACACATTCCAATATTACTTGTATTTCTATTTGATTCTTGATAAAGGTGGTAAGTAGTCATGGAAAGTGTCACTCTCTTATCATTGTCCTTTGAAATAGTTTAGAAAACATTTATGGATGTTTATGCCACTAAAATAATGATAAAGTAAAATAAATCCATAATAATATATAAAAAAATAGAAAAATACAAGATATGGTTGGGAACATAATTAGCTCATGGGGAGAAACCTATTATGAGCTCTATCCACCAGATTAGCCATCAAATATTGTTAGAGCACTTGATCCCACCCAAATAAAAATAAATCCTTGTATTTTCCGAACCTTTATGAGAAATAAATCACCATTTTGAAGTTGTATTAGAGTGGTGGAAATAGTACGCCAATAAAAGGGGTAACTTGTGTCTCCATGATTGATCCCTTTTTACATATATACACTCTATATGTTGGACATCAAGTAGTTGGTCTCTTGGTTATGTCACCTAACCCTTAACTCTTTCCTAACGCATTGCCACCCTCTACAGCTGTGCCCATGCAATAATGGATTGACATAGGAATTTTAACTTCCCCTTGGGTGTTTGAAACACATAGTACAGTTATCCAAGTATTCATTGCAAATATAAGAGAGGGAAGGTCTATATGGGACTTGTTGTAGTGAGATATGTGATAAGTATTGGTTGTTACAATAAATTTAATTATGGTCCTTTACGTTGCCTCTATGATTTTAGTTACCTAATCATCAATTTACATAAACTTTATTAGAAGGATATTTTGTGAGAGATTTGACATCACAGTAGCAGAGAACATTATAGGTGATTTCCTTACCTCCTTACTAGTGGACTAGAAGTTCTAATATCCAAAGTATAGAGAGGTAGATTTACTTTGATGATGCAATTTTCAACACCTATGATATATAATTTTGCGAATAGATGGATTTATATAATGATTTAAAACTAGAGGAATCCCTAAATGTTAGAACATTAATCCCATGATTGTTATCGTTGGAGATATTGATGGTGTGATGAGTGAATATATGATTACCCTAGTATTCCATTGCCACTATTTGATGGGAATCACTTGATCCACAATCGAGATGATGATGGTCATCCTTGAGGTGACAAGGGATGGCTTCTATATCACTTTGGAGAGATAGCACTTAGCTAGCTAATGCCACATCACCTAGTGTCCTCTTGTGAGGGCCATGTAGGGCACATTTTGGTCATGATATCCTGGAATGGAGATTGTTTTGGTGTCTTGAACATGATCATCAAGAAATTCATGGAATATAAAATACCCTTTAGCCCTTACATCACATTTTGAGAGTCTTGAACTCATTTGAAAATTTAACCATAATATAAGTATGTATTTATGTAATTAAAAAGAAAACAAATATTAATATTATAATAATTATTAATTCTATTGAAAAATTATATAAAATATAAAATTAAAAATATATATATATATATCTTTTATCTATTTAAACATATATAGTTATAATAGCATCTCAACAAAATAATAATTTTTTTATAAAACAAACAAACATCTTAATAAATAAAGTAAAAAAATATGATGACACGGTCATTGGTTCATTGTTTATGGAAACAAATATTTATGTTAACAATTGTGGACTTAAATGGAAAACATTCAAAATACCTATATATATATATATATACATACATACATACATACATACATATATATATATATATATATATATATATATAACGTACACCATTAACTTCACAGGGAAATGTAAGGAGTTAATTTTTTTTTTAATACAAGTTACTCATCATTACATAGAATGTTTAATAGTTCATAGTGTAATTTTATAAATAAGAATAGTAAACTCCTTAACCCTTAACAACCTCCATTACAGTATATTAACATAATACTATATGATGTAACCATCCATTCATCTCATTACTCATATAGTCATCACATAATATCCATTATGAACATCATAACAAGAAAGGAATCAACATCATCAACTTCACACAATAATCAATCACATCATTGAACACCAATATACCCTGGAAACCCCGTAGGGTGAAAACCAGCAAACGTTTAATTTATTATTAAACACTCGTGAGGGTGTTCAGCCCATCACTCAATGGCTTATAAGGGAGACCATCCCTTAACCATCGTTTTAAATGATGTCAAGATTCATAAAGTATTAGTCAAACATTTTACATATCAGTACTATAGTAGTTTCTCCATCTACTCATGCATATTTATGACAAGCAAGTATAGTACCTTGACATTCTCCCTTTAACAGCACAAACCTCATATGTGCCGGTTATAATTCATCACAATAACTAATGTTTCCGTCGCATAAGCACACATTTCTGCAAGACAATGGCTACATCTCCCAAGTTTTCTTTAAAATAAACTGATACATCAGTTAAGATATTTATGCATGTGGTTTACGTAAATTTAATTAGAATAGCTAGCCCTTAAGCTATTACTTTTAGTGCATGGAATGCAAGCTAACATAAAAATTGTTTCTTCCATGCATGCGAATGCATACCGAATTCCAAAAGACTCTCCCTAAGGAGTGCTTACACAACAAATCACATAACCTCCTTCACGAGTCTTTCCAAAGAAAGTCTCAATTCTAGTGAGCATGTAAACATAAGTAAAAAAATACGCAATGAAGAATATAAATACATGTCTCATTTTCAAGATTATACTAACAATCATATTCAATGTAGTTTTAATACTACAAGCTATCTTTCTACATACAGATATGCATATTCTTTTTCAATAAAATTTAATACATATATATTCCATGTATATGCAAGATCTTCCTCCTAAAGGAATTTAACGTCATAATCCTGATAATGTAAAATAATCACTTAGTTTATTCATCTAAGGAATTAAACTGATTAGTTCCTTTAACCATGAATTTATTAAATAACTTAAATTTACCAACACCATGGTAATTTATTCATGGATTTATTAAATGACTAATATTTTCAAACACCATGGTAATCTAGCCATGGTTTTTATGAAATAATTAATCTTTGTCAACACCATGGAAAAACTACCCATGGTTTTATGAAACTATCCATGGATTTATTGAATAACTAATCTTTACCAATGTAATATCATTAGTTGCTAAGTCTTATTCGTATCTCACATATTTTAAATATATGCATGTGTTTTTCCTATCTATATGCATTAAATACAATGTATAGAGAATATGAAAACATGCATATTTATCCAAACATGCATGAAATAAATACACACAATAGACACATGCCTATTTGAGATATGGATGCATTTCAAACGTCTCAATATAAGGTTACCAAAGCATTAATCTCAATATGTCCACCAAAATATATTTTCACCTTAAGAAGGAAAATCTCTACTTATTTCCCTTGAATTATTTTCTCATCTTGATATGAAAATAATTTGTAAATTAAGTGAACTATATATTTCAACTCACAAGTGAACTATATATTTTTTCAATTCACAAAGAAAGAGATTATAGCCAAAATTATTATCTTGGCAGCCATATATATATAATATTTTCTTTACCTTTTAACTCACAAAGAGAAAGACTATCTAATAAAGAAAGCAAGCCAAAATCACCTATCTTGGCAGTCATATATATATATAATATTCTCTTTATCTTTTAACTCATAAAGAGAAAGACTATATAATAAAGAAAGCAAGCCAAAATCACCTATTTGGCAGTCATATATATATAATCTTATCTTTATCTTTTAACTCACAAAGAGAAAGACTATCTAATAAAGAAAGCAAGTCAAAATCACTTATCTTGACTCTTATGAGAGAAGATGAATAGCATTTTTGGAACGTCCCCCTTTCATCACGTGTTGAAAAATTTAATGTTGGTGTCTTCATGATGATTTCCGATTCAACATGTTAAGCAATGGTAGAAATCAAGGAGTGAAGCGTTGGAAGAATCCTGTCCATTTGTGTTCGATGGAATTGCTCTACCAACTCCTCTCAAGGCTGAAAGTGGCCTATGGGCCTTCGAACAACCCTTCCACCTAAATCTTCGAGAGTTTTAATGCGCGACGATGGTAAAACAAACAGGTGTATTGCATTTTCCCCTTCATACCAGAAAACGGTATAGCATTTAATTCATTTGAAAATCCTCTACCCTGCACCACCCCCCATTGAGAGAGAAATACTCCCATAGATAATGAATACCAAATTAGGAATTAGTTTTTCATTAACCGATTCAAGAATTCGTTCATTTTTAACTGATTCTTGATTTTCTAAATTAACGTAAGTTTTATTTACAATGCGTAAATATGTAGGGTTGAGTCATATGTTACATACTCCCCCCCTTGAGAGAACACCATCCTTGGCGTGCTTCTCTTCGTAAAATTTTAAACTTTATACTTATGGTATAATAATATAAACAACCAAAAGGGAGTCCTTTCCCTTCACAATGAGGCATTTTCGTTTCCTTAAATGTCATTATTTAAAACAATAATGTTTTTATCCATACTCATAAACATGTATAGCGCAAAGAAAATTTCATTTCCATTTCTAACTGCTTGTCCCTTATTCAATTCACAAAAGTATGGAAAAATATCTATACGAACTTACCAACCAATTACTATTGGAAGAAATTATGGCTTTTGTGCAAGCTTTCTGAGAATGGTTGAACACCCATCAACACTTCTTGGAAAGAGCCTGTAATGTATGACTAACCATTCAATCACATTAGTCACATTGTTTTCAAAATGAAAATACTTGAAACTATCAAACATTCTTGCAATATCAAAAGATGTTTTAATCAAGTACTTCCATAAGTATTCAGAGAGAACCAATCCTCTCATCAATTCATCCTGTGCACACTATCTTAGCTCCTACTAAGACATTCAAACAAATTAGTAATAATATAAATGAACTTATACATTCAGTAATTCATTTTCCGAGTGCTAAGCTCCTTCTCTCTTAATATCTACATAAGAGATATAAAAATTTGTTTTAAGATAACACATAACTTTTACTTAACTTGTTCCACTATGATAAACACAATGATAAACAAAATGCTCCTCCTAATCCATAGGATCGAGTCATTTTTCACATCTAGATAGTCAATCTTTCCACACTAAAATGTCCTTATAATTATTTGGAAATTTAGTCTTTCAAGTTGTGGTCCTCCCAACCATCAAGGGAGGCTATTACGTCCTCCACTTTCCCCCTAGCTCCAGAATCTGAACAGTGTCACAGGTTAATAGTGGATTCCTCTGCTGTGACCTCGGGATAGCCAATCCAGTCACACTCAGATAAGCCTGGAAGAGAAATTCGGGACAGTTCGGTCCAATTCTCCAATTCCAGTCACACTTAGATATTTTGGCTTTACAAGGGTTGCTGTGAGCTATTTTCAACTGGTCCCAACCAGCTCGAGAAAATACTCCCCCTTTACCAATTTCACAAAATGCCTACTCCTCCCCGGGGATCCAGCTTTATCCTCAGAGGAGTAGGTAACTGTCTTTCCAACTGTCCCCAACCACTTCCTATTCTTGGAAACATTTTTACCATCAGCTTAGAAATATTTTCTTTTCATTAATTAATTTCAGCAAATTAATTAGCTTGCTTTATCAACAGTGACGATTTAAGTTTTTCTTGTCAGATAAAAGAAAATTAAACAAATTGTTTTGAACTAGTTAATACTAGTTAACTTTAATGAAGCTATCACAACTTCCCCCCTGGAAGTAACATACATGTGTTGTACATTAAAACATGATACTTTAATGTTTACTGTTGCAACTCACATTGCAATGCTTGCAATGATTTATGTTCACAAATTTTATGTTTCCATTAAGCTACTCATGCTTACAATAAGAAACAATGCTAATCATAGATATGCATTTCTCAAGCACATATTGTCTTATGCAATCATTTTAAGATCATGCATAAAATGTTGTTATGCATACAATGTCGTCATGCATAAAAGTATTCACAAAAATTCATTAATGTGTATGTGTCAATAACGATTAGAGTATGAGTGCAAACATTTCCAATTCCCATAATGTTCCATACCCATAGACTGACACACAAAGTAATTATCACAATCACTTGTTCACAATTTTCAAATGGCTTTAGTCAAAATCAATTTGTGCAAATAACTTTCATTAGTTATTCATTCATAACTAGTCAATAGTTTTAATATATCCATGACGACTCATGCAAACACTATTCAGGCAACTAGTCATTTAGTTAAGTTTCAGAACTTGACTCATTAAGAGGTTTTATTCAATTTAATTTTAAAACTATATCATCTTATATAAGGAATTTCCTCATCTTTTGCATTCATGCATTAGTTTCACACACCATCACTATACACATTCATCTCTTTTAAAGTAGTGCATGGTAACTTAGAAATTTTATTGCATGCAAAAACAACTACTTCTTTTCCAACTCAAATGAAAGGTAACTATTTTCCTTTAATGTTTTTTTTTTATACTTTCTTTCCTAAAGAAATAAGGCATAATACACATATTAATCTCATATGCATATTCTTATCTGGAAAAAGTATATTATAATAGCATGTACTTTTTAGGAACTCTCTTAAATGGAAGCTAATCTCATGCAATGGCATGTATATAACAATTAATTTTTAAAGGAATCAACATGCATATGCATAGACTTCTTAAAATAAAATAAAATAAAATATTTATCTTTATTTCATTTGGAGAACTTCTCTCTCTACTGGAGTATTCTTCCCCTTCAGGAAATTCACATTGCTCCTCTACAACAATGCTTTGTTTTAGCAGCATCGACAAGATTTTATAGCATGATTATATAAGCCTTAATCAACAAATAATCAATCCTTAATCAATAAATAATCAGTCTTTGAGTGATCCTTTAACACCTATTCATGTGCATATATAAGATGTGAATGCAATGTCACAACATGCTTTCTTTTAACATCTCTACATTAGTGTGAGTAAATAATTATCAATTCATGTCAAATAACTCCCACATTATTATGAATTTTTTCACACATGTATCTGTTCGTACACAAATAACTATATCTGTTCAGAAATTCCTTTAATGGAAAATGACACAATGTGCATTCGCTTTACTTAAACATTTACAAAAGACCCACCACTTTAGATTTTTCTTTTGGAGCATGCAAATAGAATAAAGCTAACACATTGGCTATAGTTCCTATGCATACAATGTATAAAGATTCTAATCTTAATTTCCCAATAGAGTACTTAACATAATTGAGTAGGCAAACTCATGATTCCTCTTCGAGGACATATAACATAATAGGCATGCAAAACATGGTTTTCTTTTCCATAACACTAATGGAATAAAACATAAGAATACATGCCTTATTCTCGAAATATTATACCTACATTAGCCATGTATATATTTCAAGGAAACCAAAACATTACTTTGGTTTCTGTACATGTAATTCATCTTCTTTGCCAAAGAATCTTTTCTAAAGTATGATAACAAAACATGTTATACTTTTCACATATAAACTTATGTTCTTTCCAATGAAATCTAATACAACTATTGCATGCAAAGAACCTTGTTCCTCTATGATTCTACATGCAAGTTGCTCATGCTTTGCTTCCAAGAATTCACCATATATAGCCTCTTTTATGCATAAAAACTATGCAACACTAACAGGGCTAACTTAACCTTTAATATACCTAAATCAAGAAGTTGACATAATCCATCTAGCAATGTAATATATTCAAGAGGTTATTCTTTTCTATAAAAACAACATAATATTTCCCCAAGAAGCAAGTGTTCTTTTCACACAAGATTCAACATAAACTTTCTCCAAGAAAATATGATGAGAAACTAACATAGTTCTTCATGAATTCTTTTCTAAGAAAAAAAACTCATTAACCTATCTCTCAACCTATAAAATATCTTTAAGAATTACCACTTTTTTTTTTCAAGAAGCTTTAGCTAAATAACCACGTACTCTCTTTTTTTACATAAAATTCCTATGCATGCCTACATATTCATGGCACAAGGACTATTGGTATGAAAATACACAAACTTACGTATTAAGTAAAACCACGTTTTACTCTATATTTGTCTCTTTTAGTTGCAAGATTCACATGCAAGAATTATTTTCAAGATATACATATTTCTCTCAAGAAGAATCAAATGTATATTAAAATTTTCAAGCACACACATGTTTCTTTTCAAGAAACCAAAATCCCATCTCCTTTCATGAAAACTTCAACACAACAATAGAAGTTTTTACGTACATGGAAAATACATATCTTTTTTTAAAGAAACTCTAACTCAATAGGTATTTACTTTGTAAGTAGTGTATTTTCCATAAATGCAATAACTATTGTTTCAAGAAAAGAAAAATAATAATACTTATCTCTTGAAACTCTTTATTCAACTTGGATTAGAGATGCGATGCCTTCCTTCCCATATGCACTTTTCATCTTGGATCCCTTAATTTATTTTCACTAATTCCCAAAGGCGCCAGTGTTGCAACTTTTAGCTTTGATACCACTTGTAACATACACCATTAACTTCACAGGGAAATGTAAGGAGTTAATTTTTTTTTTTATAAAAGTTACTCATCATTACATAGAATGTTTAACAGTTCATAGTGTAATTTTATAAATAAGAATAGTAAACTCCTTAACCCTTATCAACCTCCATTACATTATATTAACATAATACTATATGATGTAACCATCCATTCATCTCATTACTCATATATTCATCACATAATTGCCATTATGAACATCATAACAAGAAAGGAATCAACATCATCAACTTGACACAATAATCAATCACATCATTGAACACCAATATACCCTGGAAATCATGTAGGGTGAAAACCAAAAAAACATTTAATTTTATTATTAAATGCTCGTGAGGGTGTTCAGCCCATCACTCAATGGCTTATAAGGGAGACCATCCCTTAACCATCATTTATATAATCTTACAATGAAATATGAAAATTTCTAGCTTAAAGCCATTATAATAAATATGATATCATTTACCCTCTGGTCTTCATATCTTCATATCTTCACATCTTGGTGGCATGGATGTACCTACAATGGACCATCGTACATTGAACCTTCCTGCAAATCACACTCATCTGCATGGACATTAATCATTTACCTGCCACTAGGAAAAGCATCCTTTGTACATGACAAGCATAATATTCCTTTGCATATGTCACCATCATTCCCTGCTATGATTCCTTCAACATAAAATGATGTCAAGATTCATAAATTATTAGTCAAACATTTCACATATTAGTACTATAGTAGTTTTTCCATCTACTCATGCATATTTATGACAAGCAAGTATAGTACCTTCAAATTCTCCCTTTAAAAACACATACCTCATATGTTCTAGTTATAAGTCATCACAATAACTAATGTTTCCATCGCATAAGCACACATTCCTGCAAGACAATGGCTACATCTCCCAAGTTTTCTTTAAAATAAACTGATACATCAGTTAAGATATTTATGCATGTGGTTTACATAAATTTAATCAGAATAGCTAGCCCTTAAGCTATTACTTTTAGTGCATGGAATGCAAGCTAACATAACAATTGTTCCTTCCATGCATGCGAATGCATACCGAATTCCAAAAGACTCTCCCTAAGGAGTGCTTACACAAAAAAGCACATAACCTCCTTCACGAGTCTTTCCAAAGAAAGTCTCAATGCTAGTGAGCATGTAAACATAAGTAAAAAAATATGCAATGAAGAATATAAATAGTGCTTACACAACAAAGAACATAACCTCCTTCACGAGTCTTTCCAAAGAAAGTCTCAATGCTAGTGAGCATGTAAACATAAGTAAAAAAATACGCAATGAATAATATAAATACATGTCTCATTTTCAAGATTATACTGACAATCATATTCAATGTAGTTTTAATACTACAAGCTATCTTTCTACATACAGATATGTATATTGTTTTTCAATAAAAGTTAATACATATATATTGCATGTATATGCAAGATCTTCCTTCGAAAGGAATTTAACGTCATAATCCTGATAATGTAAAATAATCACTTAGTTTATTCATCTAAGGAATTAAACTGATTAGTTCCTTTAACCATGAATTTATTAAATAATAATAGTCACTTAGTTTATTCATCTAAGGAATTAAACTGATTAGTTCCTTTAACCATGAATTTATTAAATAACTTAACTTTACCAACACCGTGGTAATTTATTCATGGATTTATTAAATGACTAATATTTGCAAACACCATGGTAATCTACCCATGGTTTTTATGAAATAATTAATCTTTGTCAACACCATGGAAAAACTACCCATGGTTTTATGAAACTATTCATGGATTTATTGAATAACTAATCTTTACCAATGTAATATCATTAGTTGATAACTCTTATTCGTATCTCACATATTTTAAATATATGCATGTGTTTTTCCTATCTATATGCATTAAATACAATGTATAGAGAATATGAAAAAATGCATATTTATCCAAACATGCATGAAATAAATACACACAATAGACACATGCCTATCTTAGATATGCATTCATTTCAAACGTCTCAATATAAGGTTACCAAAGCCTTAATCTCAATATGTCCACCAAAATATATTTTCACCTTAAGAAGGAAAATCTCAACTTATTTCCCTTGAATTATTTTCTCATCTTGATATGAAAATAATTTGTAAATTAAGTGAACTATATATTTCAACTCACAAGTGAACTATATATTTTTGCAATTCACAAAGAAAGAGATTATAGCCAAAATTATTATCTTGGCAGTCATATATATATAATTTTTTCTTCATCTTTTAACTCATAAAGAGAAAGACTATCTAATAAAGAAAGCAAGCCAAAATCACCTATCTTGGCAGTCATATATATATAATCTTCTCTTTATATTTTAACTCACAAAGAGAAAGACTATCTAATAAAGAAAGCAAGCCAAAATCACCTATCTTGGATGTCATATATATATATATATAATCTTCTCTTTATCTTTTAACTCACAAAGAGAAAGACTATCTAATAAAGAAAGCAAGTCAATATCACTTATCTTGACTTTTATAAGAGAAGGCGAATAGCATTTGTGGAACGTCCCCCAACTTCATCACGTGTTGAAAAATTTAATGCTGGTGTCTTCATGATGATTTCCAATTCAACATGTTAAGCAATGGTAGAAATCCAGGAGTGAAGTGCTGGAAGAATCCCGTCCATTTGTGTTCGATGGAATTGCTCTGCCAACTCCTCTCAAGGCTGAAAGGAGCCTATGGGCCTTCGAACAACCCTTCCACCTGAATCTTCGAGAGTGTTAATGCGCAGTGATGGCAAAACAAAGAGCGTATTGCATTTTCCCCTTCATACCAAAAAACATTATAGAATTTAATTCATTTGACATTCCTCTACCCTGCACCACCCCCCGTTGAGAGAGAAATACTCTCGTAGATAATGAATACCAAATTAGGAATTCGTTTTTCATTAACCGATTCAAGAATTCGTTCATTTTTAATTGATTCTTGATTTTCTAAATTAACTTAAGTTTTATTTACAATGCGTAAATATGTAGGGTTGAGTCATATGTTACAATATATATGATCTTAAAGTATGATTGTATTGTTTCATAAATTTAGATTAAAAGGAAAAAGAAATCCATATTACATAACTTTAAAACTTTAAATTATATATATTTTTAGTGATAGTTAAATTTTAAATAGATTGAACTAAAAATTGTGTCAAATATAATTATTAAAAGGAATATTATTTTTGAAATAATAATAAAAATACATTATTCAATTGAGAAGTAAATTCCACTTTATATAGAGAGTTTAATAACATATCATATTTAAGAAAACAATCAATAAATGAGAAATATAATGGCCAACTATATAGACTATATAATGCTATATTCAATTGGCATGCATGCTTTACAAGTATGAAGTTGTCTTTAAGTGTTACTTTTTGGAGTTTCCCTTGGATTTTTAGCACGATTTTGATAGAAAACAATTACGGATTTTTTTTTGTTATTGTTGTTGCTTAAATTAGTTTTTTGATTGCATATATGAATTCAACACATTGGAAAACCCTTGGGAACTTCTATTGTGCAAATTTCACACATTAAACTTCTGATTTCAATGAATCTCAGTGAGAGTCTAGACAATTCAATATGAAAATAAACAGAACAACTTTTCAAAAAGTCACACCTATAGACATCTAAATGATATGACAATAAAACATAAAAATTTTCAAAAAAATTCACTTGAAAACAACTCGAATAAGTACTACCATGGATATCTAAATAATATGATTACAAATTACTTGGAAAATTTCCTAAAAATACACCAATGCGTGGAACATCACAAATTTGTTATCATAAATTTAGTAAGATATCAATATATTGTATGTATTGTGGCATAAGTTAACAATGACACTTGGATGCTGTGAATTGGCACTCTTTCTTTATTGAAGTGTAACCATGAGAAGAAGCTATATAATTCAAATAAAATAAGAAACAAAATTGATCTTACAAATTTTTGTAACAAATTTTTGTAACAAAATATTGCAAAATATGTTTATTCGTTCTATAATCAATAAGATTTTGACTATTTATGTATTTATGAGGACATCCAAATATAGCTCCAAGAAGGAGAAACATGAGATTTTTAATTGAAATTTATGATTTACTTGAAATGAGAAACAGGTGAATTAAACACTCTTCTAAAGATATGGGTTGTAGTGTAGACTGAAAATTATTACCTGTAAATTAAAATTAAAATTTTAATATATATATATATATATATATATATATATATATATATATATATATATATTAATTTACATTAAAATTTTATGGTAATAATTTTTTTATGAATGCAAAGTTATTTTTTGTTTGGGTATATCAAAATTCAGGAAAACTAAAATTTCTTAAAATAAGAAACTTATTTACATTGTAAATTTTTAAAAATAAAGTTTGCAACTCCACTTTACTATCTTTGATATGGTAATTGGTTAAGGTAGATTTATTATAATTCTACATATAAACATGTAGTGTGTTAATAAAAAACTAAATAAGAAAATAATTGGACATCTCTTTCATTTTGATTCACATATCTTTAAAATGTTTTAATCATAATTTTTATTTTCAGTTATTTGTATAATACATACTTAGTTTACATTGAGGTATTGATTTAAGAGTTGTCTTTAGTGAGACCTTCTAGACTTTCGATGGACATATTCAAGGTAAAATCTTGTATTTTGTTATTTAAACTAGTTTTTTTACTATATATATGGATTTAACACCCAGAAAAACCCTAGTGAACTTGGATTGTGCACAGAACTTCGGTTGTGCAGGATTATCCATCAATCTTGTGATTTCCATAAATTCCAGCTTTTAGAGAAATTACTAAAGACAACTCATATTGATTTATGCTACCACCCCACACCCATATTCTCCATATGTCAACTTAGTGTTAAATAAGGAAATAAGTATAGGTATCCCTTTTTGTTGAGATACACCCCATTAAATTTTTTTAATCATAAGTTATTTTTTTGTCAATATTTTTATATAATAATTAAACACTCAATATATAATATTCACCTTTTTATTAATATATTTTCAATACTACTTCATATTAAATAATGGAGTTACACATTGCATTATTCCATAAATTAGAAAGAAAATATTAATTAAATGAAAAATATCCTTCATTTTATTTATTTATAGTTGACCTTGAGTTTATTTTTGTCATTAATATTTATTAACCATCATCATCATCATTAAGGATTAAATAATTTTCACGTAATCCTTACATCATAGAGTCTAAAATAATTATTAACATAGGAAAACATATTTTAAATTCAGTTAGTTTTCTTTAAATATGTAAAGTTGATATAAAATTATTTTAAATATTATCAAATTAAATTATTTTTATTTATATCTCTATATAAATATGTATAGAGTTTATATTGGAATATATTAGTTGATATGAATATCCTAATATCTCATTGAAGGTTTGTATTGGAAAGTTTTAAAATAAAAAATTACACATCTTCCTAATATTTAAAAGAAACAAGATAACAATTTCTTTTAAATTAGCTTATATCTCACAAATTGAAATAAAATTATTTTGATTATTATGGATATTGAAATAATTTATTTTTTTATAAGTACAACATTAATATAATTCTAAATATCATGTATCAATTTCATCCAATTAAGCACCTCCCTTGTACTAAAGAAATAAAATGCAATTTAATTTTTTTATGATTATTTTTTTTAAAATTTTTATAATGTAAATACATTTATTATTTGTTAATGTAATATTAATAGAAAATATATAAGTATAGTAATTTATAAATAATTTATCAAAGAAAAAATAAATTTGGTAAATCTGGTTAGGAACATTTATTATACTACAGTCCATAAAATATATATATATATATATATATATATATATATATATATATTTCTTATTAAACTTATTGTTTTCTCTTTTTTTATACCTATCTAATACATATTAAAATATATGTTTTATTTATGATTAATATTTAAAAAAAAATACTATGTTAATTGCCAAATTTATATTAAAATATAGAAAGGATTGTACATTTTTTTGAGATTAGATGACAAAAGAAAAGTTATGAAAACCCAATTATTTTTCTTTCAATATTTTTTTATTTTATTTTAAATTACTTTATTAAAAATAAATATTAAAATATTGTATTTATAACTTTTTAAAATAGTGAAAAAAAAATCATATTTGTGTTATCAAACCAGTTGTCATATATTGTTATCTCTTAATGCATGTAGACTCATCTTTATTATTCATGGAAAAATACAACTTGTTATTGTTGGTAGTTGGTAAGAGTGCATACTTTCTTTATAAAAATTATTAACAAATTTTGTATTATATTTAATATTTATTTAAATACTATATCTTAAATTTAATTATTATTAGTATTAGTATTATTAGTTTTTGTATATATTCAAGTTACAAAAAGTATTTTATGTCACATCAAAATGATAAATTTAATTTTATGTGATTTTTGTTTTATTACTATTTTTGTGTACGAGTTTGTGTATAAAGAAAACTAAGTAAATTTTAATTCATAAAATTATTTTGTGTTTTTATTTTGTAAAAAAAATGACATTTTACAATTTGATATTAAATATTTTTTTAACTTTCAAGATTATCATTTAACATTTTTAACGTTATTAATGATAATAATAATAATAAATTATATCAAAATTTCAATTTTGTAAAAAAAAAATTAAGTATAAAAACCAATATCATATTATTAATATATAATATTTATATATCTCTTTAAATTTTAGTCTAGCTAAAACGTAAAATTAAAATGTAATAAGAGAAAATATTATCATAAAATTATATAAATCTTATCATTTAATTTTTTGGCAGCTATATATGAAATGAAAACAATATTACTAAATAATTTTTCCTTATTTCAAATTAAAAGGTAATTTGGAAGATTTCTTTCTTTTTAACTTCTAAATTGTTAATAAATTTTTATATTATCTTATTTTTTATTTTAAAATTTCTTATTTTTTAAATACCTTTTAAATTTTAAATTTTTAAGTTTTAATTATACTGTTTAAAAAATCTTACCAAGTTATAATAATAATGATAAATAAAAGAAAAAAACACAAAAGAATAAAAATTTCATAATATAGAAAAACGAAAAAAAAAACAATAAAAGCACACCAACACTAAAATAATGGAAATTCAAATGTGAAAGAAATAGACCGTTAAGGAGGATAAAAATGTAATCTGATAATGTCTGTGTAGGTTTTTTTGTGTTCGCTCCAAGAAAACGTTGAAGTTCTCGCAGAGGCTCGCATAGGGTTTCGACAGTAAGCCGCCTCGGCGGCCTGGTTTTGGTCATGGCAGCATCCTCGGGAGGAGGGCCGCCACCATCTTACCGTAATGTAACAAGTGGAGATCATGCACTGCGCACAAACCAAAATGCATCTGCTCAAAAAAGAACAGGCCCTGTGTTAGGAGCAGAATGGCAAGCCAAAATGAAGGGACAATGCTTTCCACGAGCAGTCAAGAAACCACGGTTTGTTATTCCAGCTTTGAAACTAGAAGAATACAGAGGCTATATGAAGAATCATGCTTTGATCTGTAAGTTCATAGGTATTTGGCCTTCAAAAAAGGATTTGTTAAAATGGATTCAAATAAAATGGCAGCCCAAGGGTCATATTAATCTCAAATTTGGGGCTAAAGGTTTTTTTATAGTAATTTTTTCTAATTTAGTTGATAAAGAACGCATTTTTGAGGGAGGTCCCTATTTTTACAGTAATGCTGGGCTCTTTCTCAGACAATGGGAGGAATGTTACAACCCTGAACAAGAGCAATTTCTAGCAGCTCTAGTTTGGGTACGGCTTTTTGGGCTTCCCATAGATTTTTGGGACCTTGAAATTTTGGAAGGTATAGGAAATTCACTAGGTAGTTTTGTAAAAATAGCAGAATCCACAGCTCATGGATGCTACACATCTTTTTCTAGAATATTTGTTTACATGAACATCTAAGAGCCCTTGCCAGAGATGATAGAATTGGAGTATGGAGGAAAAATTTGGTCCCAGCTTCTAGATTATGAGCACATCCCGTTTTGCTGCTACTGATGCCACGATTATGGGCATCTATAAAAATCTTGTCTGTTAAATGTGGCTAAGCAGAAACCTTCTTGCGTGAATGGAATAGAAGAGCAACCCCAGAAACAAGACGAGGGTTTTGTGCCAGTCATATCGCGGAAAAGACCTCCCCATTCAGGGAATAACGAGGCAGGAACAACCTTAAAGCCAAACCCTCAAGGCTCCACAATAACCGAAAATAAATTTGAGGTTTTACAGGAGGAAGGAGAACCGAAAGTTCAGGAAATAGTCGATGAGGGAAAAACAGAAGGCTCTGTAGTGGCAACCCAGAAATCCCAATCTTCTAAATGAAAGGCAGGGCAAGAAACGGACACACCAGAAGAAAGTGCGGCACCAGAACTCACCCCTATGGAGGTCGAACTATCAAAAGATGAGTTGAGTGCCAAAGAGAAACTATTGAAACATCTTCTATTTGAATGGAGGAACCTTGATGACCATTTCATCCCAGCGGATCAAAAGAAATTATATAAAGAGACATTTGAGAATTATCTCACTGTGAAATCTCATAAAGAAGATCAAGAAAGAGAACAAGAAGCCAACAAGAAGACCGCACAATCAAAACCAGCCAAAAAATGGGGCTGAAAAACTTTACAAGAATCAATACAATTAGCGGGGGAAATGCTGATAAATACTGGGAAGATAATGCCGTTAACAACGGTATTTCAAAAACTACCTAAAAATACCTAATGAAGGTGCTCTCCTGGAATATTAGAGGTCTCAATAGTAAGGGAAAACAGAGAAATTTAAAGGACAGACTGAAGGTGGAAAAACCACAGGTCATGCTTGTACAAGAAACAAAAGTTTCTGGAGATAATCTAGAAGAAATAATAAAATCTTTCAAATTGCCATACGAGGTTATGGCCATTGATTCAATGCACACCTCAGGGGGCATAGCAATTCTTTGGAATGTTGCTGAAATTATTGCAGAGGGATGGATTGACCTGCCTAGAATCTTAACATCCACTTTCAGACAAATCGAATCAGAGGAAAGGATCCTCATATCAACAATATATGGACCCCCAATTCTAGGAGAGTGAGCAGAATTCTTACAAAGAATACGAAGATTAAGTATAATGCATCAGGAAAAGTATTGGCTTATAGGCAGAGATTTCAATATGATTTTGAATTTATCAGAAAAAAAAGGAGGACTCAGAAGGGAAGATTCAGACATGGCTCTGTTTAGAGACTTGATAACAGATCTGAGGTTAGTTGATATCCCCACGGTCAATGGCAATTTTACTTGGAACAATAGAAGAGGACAACGATTTCAGGTTGCCTCTCGGTTGAATCAGTTCCTGGCCTCAGAGGAATTTGTGAGTCAGGACATCTACTATGAAGCTGCAATCCTCCCTACCCTGGGATCAGATCACTGGCCAATCATATTGGAAGTCGATGTCAAGGCCAACCCTTCCAACCGACCCTTCAGGTTTGAAATCTTTTGGCTAAGAGATCCGGGGTTCATGGATAAGTTAAAAGCTAGTGGAACACAATTCAAATAAGGGGACACAACAAAATGCACTCATTTCAACTTCGCTTAAAGCAATTAAAAGATGAAATTAAGAGATGGAACCTCCTGGAATTTGGAAATATACATCAGGAGAAAATTCAACTGAATGCTAAAATGAAGGACATACAGCAACAAATCATCCTCCAAGGGTGAACACTAGAGTTAGCAGTGGAGGAAGGTCACACTCTGAGTCAACAAGAAGAGAGGCGCAAGCAAGAAGAGATTATATGGAAACAAAAGTCTCGGATTAATTGGCTGAAAGAAGGAGATCGAAATACCAAGTTTTTCCATAAAGCCATGCTACAGCGCCGTCAACACAACATAATTTTTTCTTTGAAAAAAGCAACTGGGGAGGGGATAACTAAACATGAAGAAATAGAAGGGGAGTTGGTTAATCATTTTAGAGATATGCTTACGGAACCTATTCCAAATCGACAGATAGCCATAGACAAGATCACCCTACATATCCCCAAAGTGGTCACCCGAGAATAGAACCTTGCTTTGCTTCAGGCTATCACGCTCCAGGAAGTAGAGGAGGTCATTGTGAATTTGCCCAAAAAGAAAGCACCAGGACCAGATGGATTCACAAGTGAATTCTTTAAAGCAGCCTTTCCCTTCATTGGTCAGGACATCTTAGATGTGGTGGAAGAATCTAGAAGGTTGAAGATGGTGTATCCAGCACTGAATGCCACTTTCCTAACTCTAATCCCAAAGTAGCAAAATGCAGATACTTCAGAAGGTTTCAGACAGATTGCTTTGTGTAATGTAATATACAAAATTCTTTCCACTATTATGGTAAATCGCTTGAAACCTCTGCTGCCTAATTTAATCTCCCCGGAACAAACAGGTTTTGTCAAGGGAAGAAAAGTTTTGGACGGAATAGTAGTAGCTCAAGAAGCTATCCACTCATTAAAAAAGGACAAAAGAAAGGGCCTGCTAATTAATTTAGACCTATCTAAAGCATATGACTGAATAAGTTGGCAGTATCTGATCGAGGTGATGCGCGCCTTTGGTTTTGATGATTGATGGCTCCAATGGCTGTGGTCATTCATCTCCTCTTCACATTTCTCAATCTTATTAAATGGTAGCCTGTCAGCTCCATTCTCTAGCTCTCGTGGTCTTCGGCAAGGGGATCCACTATCCCCTTTCCTTTTCATTATAGCTGCAGAAGGACTTGGTAGACTCATTAAAGCTCATCTAGCTGAAGGAAAACTACAAGGATTAAAATTGTGGGGACCTCACCTTCCATTGACCCACCAGCAATTTGTAGATGATATCTTATTGTTCTGTATGGCCACGCTGAAGGACTGCAAAGCTATTCTCAAAATTTTAGATATATTTATGACGGCATCAGTGACGCAAATCAATAAGGAAAATTCCAATGTCTACTTCTTCAACTGTCGTCATGCGACGCAAAATTTTCTGGCCAGGACATTGGGATTCTAACGAGGATCCTTCCCTATGAAGTATCTTGGGATGAAGTTAAACGTAGGACCAGCCCGGATAGTTGACTGGCAAGATACCCTCACTAGAGTGGCTAAAAGAATTCAGAACTGGGCGTTTAGAGTGTTGAACACACCAGGCCGCCTCATCTTGTTAAAATTGGTGCTGCAAGCTTTACCAATATATCAACTGTTAGCCAGAGCATGCCCGAAAGGGATTTGTCATCAATTGGTATGTTAATTCAAAAAATTATTATGGCAGGGAGCCCAAGATAACAGGAAATGGGCTCATCTCTCATGGGACAAACTACTCAAACCAAAGGCTACAGGTGGTCTAGGGCTGCGAGATCCATCCATCTTGAACAATGTGATGGGAGTGAAATTATGGTGGCGCTAGATATATGGATAAATAAATATATGGAATAATATATGGATAACTAAATATGACATGCCCCAAACAATCTCAGGCCGTTCAAAAATAGATATGATCCCCTAAGGCTCATCAATCTAGAATTTGGCAGCAGTGAATCACTATTTAATCTGGTCACATAGTTTTTGGGAGGTAAAGGAAGGAGGTACAACACTTTTTTGGGAAGAATCTTGGCAACAACGAGAGAAACTTTTTAGTCGACTTGACCTAGCAGAATTTTTTTTATACACGAACATTCCCAATAATAGACTCCTACAACATTACTGGTGCCAAAATAATAATGATCAGTAGAGGAAATGGAAAGACAAAACCTATTAGCTGGCAACTCCAGAAACGCAACAATGGGACAACCTAGCAAAAGAACTGAAAACCAAGAAAATTAGACAAGCCTCTGGGCCAGACATACTTAGATGGGGATAACTGACAAAAGGGCAATTTACAATTAAAGAAGGGTACTATATTCATTCCCAGCAAGCTCATTATGCTACTTGCCCTATATGGAAAAAAATCTGGGCTTTGAAACACTGGCCCAAGGTGGAATATTTCTTATGGTTGGTCAGCAATAAGAGGATTCTCACCTGGGAAAATTTACAGAAACAGGGAATGTCAGGTCCATCTCGCTGTTCACTCTATCAAGCAGAGAGGGAAACAATAGATCATCTTCTCAACTCTTGCCCACTGATTCAACTGTTGTGGAGCAACTTGGCGCAGCTTTTCTGACAAACAGACAAATACAATGAAAGCATCATAGAAACAGTCCGTAAGTGGCGAAAAGGAAGGTTTCACTGTCAAGTGATTAACAGAGCCTAGTCCCTCTCATTTGGATTCCTCCTTTGGAATATATGGAAAGAAAGGAATTGCAGGGTTTTCTAAAACACAGATCAACCATTGCATCACATTTGGCAGCAATCTAAAGACAATATTCGTGAAACTATTCTCACTGAAACCTAGGTTAATGAGGATTGGAAAACTGTGGGTTTTGAATCCCAAATATTAGAACATCTAAATCTTAAACCTCAGATGCTGTACAAATTTTTTTGGAAATACAGACCGCAGAATGAAACCATTCGGGATAATTGGACAACACCTCAATATGGCTTTATCAAAGTGAATTACGACGGTGCATCAAAAGGGAACTCGGGGCAAGCAGGGGCAGGAGGGATATATCGTAAATCTCATGGAGCAGTGTGCTGGTTTTACGCCTTTGACCTTGGTTATGCCACCAATAATGAAGTTGAACTACTAGCGGTCAAACAAGGCATCCAAATTGCAATCAGAGAAAATTATCTGAGAATCATAGTTGAAGGAGATTCCGCAATGGTTATAGGAGTCCTTCAAAAGCTACAGCAAGGAACACCATGGGAGAAAATATTGCATAGTTGGTGAACAGCTACCCTCATTCAGGAAATAAGCAACCTGATGAAACGGATTCAGTATTTGATCCCTAACCATATTCGGTGAAAGGGTAATGCAGGGGTATATTGCTTAGCAAATTGGGGATGCAAACAGTGTGAGTGTTTTGTAGATGCTCGCCCCACTAATGCAATCTGGGAGGTGGAGCTCCACTCTCTCCAATTGATTGTAAGCAAAGATCTTCAACCCCCTAATCGGCGTGTACACACATCCGATCAAAGGGCATAAACGTGGCTAGATGGCAGTTGTTTAGGCCTCCAAGAAACCAACATTCATAATGGAGCATTGGTATCATAGCTCATGATACGAAGGGAATGAGCGATCTTTAATGATGCTGCATGCCGGACAGCCTGGGATGTCAGACAGCAGACGGAAAGGCTTTGCTTGGGTAAGTTCCCTTCCTCCCTCACTTCATGCGTTATTGCATTACTCCTTGCAAGAGAGTGCTTGGATGCTGAAGTGGAGGAAGTCGGGTAACGATCCAAATTCCAGTAAATCAACTAGATTGGGGTATGTATACAGCCTTGTTCTCTCGGTAATGGTAGCTGCTGCTCTAGTTTCCAGTGGTAAAATGTATATTATGCTGTATCTTTTTTGTTTGCATGTTGTCGTTGCTGATGTTCCCATTTTGAAGCAGATACAACCCTACTTCCGTGAACCATGTAATCCGTTTGTAATTCTTAAGTTCTGTGATGTAAATTATGTTAGTCCCGCGACCACTGTCAAATCCACCTTGCTCGGCACTGACCCATGCAATTATCCTGCCATCCTTCAGCCTAGTGGTTTAACCAATGTCAGTTTTGGAAACACAGTAAATTTTCCCCTGTCTAGCATTTTCCAGAAGGGTGGTGATTACTTCGTGGGAAAGGGTTAGCGCGAGTGGAGTAGGGTGGGAGGCATGGCCACCCACAATCACAATCACTGTACCGAGTGGGCTGGCCAGAGTATAGGGTCCAATTATTGGGTCAAACACAGTCGATTATGCCTTCATGTTCTCTGCAGTCAGTCGAAAGGGAGTTTCACTAAAGAAAATTTACAGCGTCGTCCTTCCCCTACTACCACCCCTGAGATTCTTGAAACTTTAGCTAGTAACTATGTCATGGGGAACTCTTCCATGGTTCGCCAGGAAATCTAGGGATGGGAGAGAGACATTCAGATATACCCCGAGGACAATGAAGCGGAGGCAGAAATCCTAGACTTCATCACTGATCCTGGAAACACCAGAGGCCGACTCACTTTATTTCAATAGACTATCCATAACTATTTGATATTCAAATGTCTTCTTGCTAAGGCCATGCAGAGTTTTCCCCCTGTTCAGACTCAGATTGACTCCACGAAAGTAGAATCCCGCATTATGGACATCCTACAGGATATGCAGAACCAGTTATATAATACCAAGATTACCCAGTACCAAGCAGCTGACTGGATGGCCAGACTTGATGACAGGGTAGGCAAAATGGAAACGCAGCTCCAGCAACTCCAGCAAGTGGACATGCCAGGATCTAATGCCAAAGATCCAGCTCCTATTTCTTCTTCAGATGGCTAGTAGTTACTTTAATTCTATGGTTTTATGATATCTGCAATTTTGAATGTAATTATTTTTTAATACCAGACTATAGATAAGTATGCTCTAGAACAGTTAGCTCATGCGGGATATAGGTGGATGAAACTATTTCAATTTTGGTATCCTTTTCATGCTTATAGATGGCCAACAGACCTGGTTTCCTTCGGGCAGGTTGAGGCCATAAACTAAACTCATTATTTTGTAACCTGCTTACAAATATTAATATAAAATGGTGAGGCCTTACTATATTTACAAAAAAAAGAAAAGAAATAGACCATTAAGAATATTATTCGCTTAGAAAAAATAGGACAGTTGCCAGAAGTGGAAGTGGCAGACTTGCCTAAAATAGAATTAATTAGGAAGGATGAGTTGGTAATGGGAGTGAAAGCCGTGAATAAAGTATATCTGTTGATCTGCAAAAAGCTAAAGAAAACGAAAGTATCCGTTGATCTGGGAAATAACCGAAGAGGTACAGAGAATCAGGGATATCATTTTTAGTTTTTACCTTGAAGGAAAAGGACGTGGAAACACATATAATTTCAAATCTCCACCCTCTTTCTTCCTCATTCCGTTGTGCTATGTTTTGTGTGAAGCGCCTCCATTTTTGTGTGTTATAGAGGAGGACGAGAATGGGTTGGAAGCATTGTTGATGAATTCTTTTTCTATTTTATTGATGAGCACAATGAGTTTGTGTCATCAGCTCCCGAAGATCATCAGCTCTATGCAATCAATGCTCTTTCTTGATTCACAGGAACCGCTCTATGCAATCAATGCTCTTTCTTGATTCACAGGAACCGCTTACAGGAGAGTTTGTGACAGAACCCAGAGGGGAGAGTTGTCATGTTCCAATGCGCTCTTGTTGCTGCTGTTACCCAAACTGTTTTTGGGCTATTATTTTTTACTACTCCAAAATATTTCCAGGTATTTTATTTATTTCTGCTGTATTTATTTAAATTTAATGGAATTTGTTGTTAATGTAAACTTGTTCTCATTTACTCTTTACTTCATTTTCTTTAATTAGTTAACCTCCCTCAAACGGGCCTTCAGGCCTTCTTGCTTTCTGGACTTTTTTTTCTTTAATTAATTAGTTATCTTGTTCGATTTAGGTTTATTTTTGTGTTGGCTTTCAAATTTGTGTGCTCCGTTCCGCTTCGAGAGCAAGGATAAACTCGTTTTTAGGTGTCACTTCTTTTTAATATCATCGCAATTTAATTTAATGTAAAACTCATTGAGTTCTTGATACCAATTTCAACCAGGCCGGCTAGGGTAGAAATATGGATTTTGAGGATCTTTCCTATGCAAGTATAAACATTTTTTTTATTGAGCCATTGATGCCAATTTGAATTAGTCGACTTAGTATCGAAATCTTAAGACTCTTTTTTGATGAAATAGACGAGTTATGTTGTGCAATATTACCTTCATTGCCATTTTCATGTGCAACCAAACTTCATCTAATTCGTCGAGTTTCCACTCGACTCGAACTGATGTATCGCTCCACCTTCCCAGTATCTTCCTTCCACATTCCTCTGTATTGTATTTTTATTGTTTTTGCATTTGACTCGTGAGATGTATCCACTCGGCAAAGCTCTTCAGCGCACCTTAGTGTCAAAACTAAAAAAAAAAAAATTATAGGCTTATGTTTTGGAAGATTGTTAGGTTAAGACCATTTTACCCGTTGCCAAAGCATATATTATTATAGTTTTGAAGTAAATTTAACGTGATTTTATCCAGTCCTTTAATAAGGTTTTTGTATATTTTAGCTAAAATGGATAAGCAATTTTAGTAATTTTTAGGCCACTTCAATATATTTTATGTTTCAATGTCAATGAAAAAATAATTTATCAATTTATATTAAATTAGAGTAAAATTTAGATTAATATTAATTAAAATAATTAAAATAATGGATGAAAAACAATTAGAAATGTGGAGAAGATCTTTTAGTTAAAAATCTTAATTTGTTCTACCTTAATGTATTATAGTCACTTTCTTATGGTGAGGTAAAGTCAATCCAAAACACTTTATGAGATATATTTAAAGTGTCTAATATTTCCTCAAGGAATTTGTATAAACTATATATATTATTAAGGTGTGTTGTTTTCACATTAGGAACTAAGAGAGAGAGAAAGAGGGGGATGGAGAGAGAAGGGGGAGAGATATAGAGAGAGGGAGGGAGAGATGAAAGGAGAGAGAGAGAGGGAGGGAGGGAGGGGAGGAGAGAGAGAGAGGGAGGGGGGGGGGGGAGAGGGAGGGAGGGAGGGGCGGGGGGAGGGGGAGAGAATGTGGGGGGGGAGGCTGAGGGAGGAAAAGGGAGGGAGGGGAGGCAACAGAGAGAAAGAGGAGGGGAGGCGAAGAGAGAGGGAGGGGGAGGAGAGAGAGGGAAGGGGGGGGAGAGAGAGAGAGAGAGAGTGGGAGGGATAGAGGGAGAAGGCGAGAGGGGCGGGGAGGGAGAGGGAGAGACGTGGGAGAGTGAGGGAGGGAGGGGAATAAGGGATGGTGAGGGAGGAAGGGGGGTGGCAAGAGACACAGTGATGAGAGAGAGAGATGAAGAGATAAAGAGACAGGGAGAGATATAGAGAGAGGGTGAGAGAGAGAGAAAGGGAGGGAGACAGAGAGAGAAAGATAGAGGGAGGCGGGGGGAGGGAGAGAGGGATGAGGGAGAGAGAGAGAGAGAAAGAGAGATAGAGCTAGAGATAGAGAGGGAGGCAGGAGAGAGAGCGGGGGGAAGAACATTGACAGAGGGGAGAGGGAGGTAGAGGAATGGATGGTGGGGGAGAGAGAGGTGGAGGGTTGGAGACAAACAAAGGAGAGGGAGAGGGGGATGAGGGAGAGAGAGAGAGAGAGAGAGAGAGAGAGAAAGAGAGATAGAGCTAGAGATAGAGAGGGAGGCAGGAGAGAGAGCAAGGGGAAGAACATTGAGAGAGGGGACAGGGAGGTAGAGGAATGAATGGTGGGGGAGAGACAGGGGGAGGGTTGGAGACAAACGAAGGAGAGATAAAGAGAGTAAGGGAGGGGGGGGAGAGAGAGGGAATGGGGGGGGGGAGAGAGAGAGAGAGAGAGAGAGAGAGAGAGAGACTAGGGAAGAGAGAAAGTGAGAGACAAACATAGAGAGAGAGTGGGAGGGAGAGGGAGAGAGAGAAAGAGAGGAAGGGAGAGGGAGAGAGAGAGTGGGGAGGGAGAGAGAGAGAGGGGCCGTGAGGGAGAGAGAAATAGGGGGGATAAAGGTGGTTGGAGAGAGAGAGGAAGAGAGAGATACAGAGAGAGAGCGTGGGGAGTCATGGGGAGGGAGGAAAAGAAAGTATAAGGAAAGGAGAGAGAGAGAGAATGAAGGGCAGAGGGAGAGATAGAGAGATATAGGGGCAGAGGGAGGGGAGTGAAAGAGACAACAAGGTGGAGGGAGAGAGGGGGATAGAGGGGCAGAGATAGGGATATACAGGGTAAGAGAGAAGGAGGGGGAGAGAGAGAAGGGTGAGGGAGAGAAGGGGGAGGAGTGGGGGACAGAGAGGGAGGGGAAGTGAGAGAGAGATATAGAGAGAGAGAGAGAAGGGGAGGGACAGAGGGAGAAGGAGAGAGGGGTGAGGAGGGAGAGGGAGGGAGTGTGGGAGTGTGAGGGAGGGAGGGGCATGGGGAGAGACACACTGATGGGAGAGAGAGAGGGAGAGATAAAGACAGATTGAGAGATAGAGAGAGAGGGAGGGAGATAGAGAGAAAAAGAGAGGGGAGGCGAGAGAGAGAGGGGGGGAGGGAGAGAGAGAGAGGGGGGAGGGTGAGAGAGAAATATAGAAAGATATAGGGAGAGAGATAGAGAGGGAGGTGAGAGACAGAGAGGGGGGAGAGATATTGAGAGAGGGGAGAGGGAGGGAGAGGAATGGAGGGTGGGGGAGAGAGGTGGAAGGAGGAAATTGGGAGGGGGATAGAGGGATAGAGGAGAGGGAGGGAGAGAGGAAGAGAGGGAGGAGGGGAGGGTGAGAGGGGGAAGGGTAGATACAAATAGAGGAGAGATAAAGAGAGTGAGGGGGAGGGTGGTGAAGAGACACAAGGATAGAGAGAGAGAGAGAGAGTGGGAGGGAGAGGGATAGAGAGAGGGATAGGGATAGAGGGAGAGGGATAGAGAGAGGGAGAGGGAGAGAGAGAGTGAGAGAGAGAGAGAGAGAGGAAGGGAGAGGGATAGAGAGAGTGGGGAAGGGAGATGAAGAGAGGGAGAGGGTTGCGGAGGGACAGAGAAAGAGGGGGGAGAAATGGGGGTGGATAGAGAGAGTGAGGGAGGGAGAGAGAGAGATAAAGAGAGAGCACAAGGAGGGAGGAAGAGAGTATAAGGAAATGAGAGAGAGAGCGAGAGGGAGAGAGAGAGCGAAGGGCAGATGGAGAGACAAAGAGAGAGAGGGGCGAAGGGAGACACAAAGAGAGAGAGTGGAGTGAGAGAGAGAAAGAGGAGCATAGAGAGATGGGCATAGACGGGGAAATAGGGGGAGAGATAGAGATATATAGGGAAAGAGAGTGAGGGGGTTAGAGAGAGAGAATGGAGAATGAGAGAGGGGTGGGGGAGAGTGAGAGGGAGAGAGAGAGGGGGGGGGGAGAGGGACAAAGGGAGAGGGAGAAGGGGGGGAGTGTGAGGGAGAAGGAGGGAGGGGGGGAATAGGGGAATGGGGAGAGAAACACTGATGAGAGAGAGAGAGGGATATATAGAGAGAGAGGGAAAGAGAGAGAGAGAGAGAGAGAGAGAGAGATGGAGAGAGAGAAAATGAGAGGGAGAAAGAGAGGGAAGGTGAGAGGGAGAGAGAGGGGGCGGGGATATAGAGATAGAGAGGAAGGAGGGAGAGAGACAGAGAAAGAGAGATAGACTGAGCAAGAGAGGGAGGCATGAGAGAGATAGGTGGGGAGCGATATTGAGAGAGCGGAGAGAGAGGGAGAGAGAGAAGGGAGAGGGAGGGAGAGAGAGGGAGGAAGACATAGAGGAGGGGAGGGTTTTAGGGGGAGGGGTTGAGACAAACAAAAGAGAGAGAAAGAGAGTGATGGGTGGAGAGAGAGAGATGGGAGGGGGGAGTGAGGGGGGAGAGAGAGAGAGAGGGAGGGGGGGGGAGAGAGGGGAGGGAGAGAGGGAGCGAGGGAGGGAGGGAGAGAGATAGAAAGGGAGCACAAGGAGGGATGGAGAGAGAGTATAAGGAAGAGAAAGAGAGAGAGAGAGAGAGAGAGAGAGAGAGAGAGGGAGGGGCATAGGGAGAGACACACACACAAAGAGAGAGAGAGAGAGGGAGGGAGGGGCACAAGGAGAGACATACACACAAAGAGAGAGAGAGAGAGAGGGAAAGAGAGAGATAGATGGGGAGAGAGGGGGAGAGATAAAGATAGAGAGACGGGGTGGAGAGAGAGAAGGGTGGAGAGAGAGAGGGAGAGAAAAGGAAGGGAGAGATAAAGAGTGCAAGGGATAGATGGAGAGGGGGGATAGAGAGAGAGAAGGGGGAGAGATGGGGGGAGAGAGGGAGAGGAGGGAGGGAGAGAGATAGAGAGAGAGAGAGAGAGAGAGAGAGGAGGGAGGGAGGGAGAGAGAGTGCAGAGGATAGAGAGAGTGAGAGAGAGAGTGACAAACATGATCACTTTGTTTTGAGATTCAACCTCAACCATCTATTCTTCATCAGAAGCTTCTTTCTTATGATGCTTCACCATAAAAAATACTCTTCCGTTGATTTGTTCTTCGTTATCACTGTCTTTATCGGATGAGTAGTTATCTTCGTTGGAGAATAAAATCTTCTTAAAACATTTCTTCTTGCATTTCTTCTTCAACTTCCTTAGACCTTTCTTTCCTTTCATAACAACCTCATTTTTTTTAGGACACTTGGCTACAAAATGTCCAACTTCACCAAAATAAAACATATCAATTTAATTTTACCTTTGAATTTCCCCATACCTGTTCTCATTTTTCATATGTAATAGGAAAATTATTTATCTGAAAATTCTTCTTCATCTTCTTCCTTTTCTTCTTCCTGACAACTACAAGTTTTCTCTTTTGGAGTATGCTTTTCCTTACTAGTTTTCTTGGTTGCAACGAATGATGTTTCTAGGTGAGATGTGTTGTCCTATTCTTCAATTCTCATTTTATATGTCATAATCAATCCATGAAATTCATGTTTGCTGAGATTGGCTAGATTCGAACTATATCCCAGGACAGATACCTTTGGGTTGAATCTTGACAGAAGGGTTCTAAGGATCTTTCCGAAAAAAAAATTCATGTCGACAGATTTTCCCAAACTTTCCAATGCATATTTTTTTTCACCAACACGATATAAGTATGCACCAATATTTTGATCTTCCTTCATTTTGAGTTGCTCAAATTTGAAGCTTTGTTTCTTTCATGTTTGAGTCACCTATATATACACTCTGAAGCTTGCCTCATACTTCTTTAGCAGTTTTTCAACTCAGTACCTTAAGATAGATAGATTCGATAAGCCCACTAATAATGAGAGCTTTAGATTTTAAATCATATACCATATTTTTCTTTCCTTGTTCATCTCGAGTCACTGTAAAACCTTGATCAATGATTTTCCATACTTCATATCCTTCTGTCAACAAATGAACCTGCATTCTTCCACTCCAAAGTATGTAGTTATTTCCTTTGAGCAGAGGAACTCTATTCTTGGTATACTCCATGATCTCCTTCCAGTTGTTAGACTACTATTGAAGGAACCAAGATCTGATACCAATTGTTGGAAATACTAAGAGAGGGGTGAATCAATATTTCTTATCAATTAGCACTTTTAAATATTTTCAAAGAATTAGTTAATATTCAATTATTATTGTTGTTTATATAGTAAGAAGAATAAACAATGGAACACAATAGGCACATGAATTTTAGGTGGAAAACCCCCTCAGAGTCAAAAACCACTGAATGCTTTTCTAATAAATTCTTTAATATGCAGCCTCAACTGAAATGAAAGGTACAACTTCCTAGAATTCTATCAAATCATTCTTCTCCATCTCCCACTCGAAGGACACCCCAAGGCCTTGGTTTCTTCAATAGTCACGTGAATGGATGCTCCGACATCCTAGACCGACCTACGACCTTGAAGTGTTCACAGGCTCCAATCTATTGGTGACCTCATGCACCAAACTAGAACCTCCCTGCCACCCTATAATGATCATAAATAATACAAGAGTGTGTACTCTCGTACTAGGGACAATGATCCATGACACAATATGATTCACAATGATTTTATTGAACTAGACCAAGCACTCAATCACACTATGACCTACAACCCAACCATAACATTATCCAAAAATGACACATAAACCTCCCAAAAATGCCTCTCCAACTCTATCCACATTGAATCTTTTACAATAATGACTCTTTTAAAATTTTACAATGATGATTTTGTCAATGCTGAATTTTGACACAACTTGATACTTGACTTGAGAATACTTCTTTGAACACTTGGAGTTGTTAAGTTATTGTTGTGTTTGCTTCAAGTAAAGGTACGTTGGAATTGCATTTTCCTTCTTATATGTGTCTGAGTTGTCCTATTGTGTCCTCATTCCTACGCATGCATTAATGAAAAAGACCCAAACCAATATACAAAAAAAATACTTACACTCTTCTACAAACCATATGTTAGAGAAATATTAAAACTTCAAATGTAAATATGTTCAACATTTATGAACAAAACCCAATAAAAAATACATAAAAGATACTTACAATGTCCTGTAAAAACACATGTCAGAGATGGTATGCAAATTAAAATTCAAAAATTAATCATACATACCTTGTTGTAGCAGACTTACCCTTGATTGTTGATGTGTTGTCCTTACCGCAGTGATCCTTGAATGAATATTTTTTCTTGCCTTCTAGAAGATCAGTATTGAATATGTTTTATCTATGTAATTTCCAATCTCCAAGGTCTAAAATTGCAGCTTGTGGTAGCCCTCTGAGTCCTCTTTCCAATGTCGTAGGTCTAATCAACTTGGATTCTTCAAGAAATAGTTATGCCCAATCTCCTACGATGACCTGATTATAGAATAGTTCAGTAGAGTGAAATTTTACGAAGTGCCACATGTCACAGTTTCAAAATTCAGTCTTGAAAATGATAGGCAACAAACTAAAACCCATCCTCTTTCTGTCTCTTTTTACGAAATTTAAATCCAATGCTTAGAGAGGAATTTATGGCAATTTTCTCAAGGGCACCTATTTGACATGAAATTTGGGATTCTAAAAAAACCCTAAGTTCCTCAAATCATATCTCCAAAAAAACAGCAAATCAATATCTGAAATTTAGTTGATTTAGATCTTATTTGGATCTTCAAGGGGATATGTTAACATATTTATTGATGATGGAAACATTGCACGGGATTCGTCACGAGGCATTTCAGGATTAGGTATGGGAAAATGAGCATGGTAACAAATTACTATGTAATAGATGCACCCTAAAGCATGAAGGTAGAACATGGAGTGATGTCTAAAATTATTTATGAATCAAGGAAAATAACACAGAACCCCTTTGAAAACCTGCCAACTTAAACATTTACAAGATATGGCATCTCTTGTATAAATATGCTTAACCATATAATGTTACACTAGGCATCAAATGACACATGTTACCACGATATGCTCATAGCCACCGCTCTAAAGAGATAATAGAAATGGGTCAGTGGTATGGACACAATCATCCATATATATAGGATCATGTATAAAATCACGAATAATCAATAAATCCTCCCAGCCTAGACCAAAAAATTAGATGTGACCTAGGGTCTTCACCACGGTCTCAATCAACCTAATGTATGAATCTTTCCATGCGAATAAATGTGTGGGTGTCGAACACAGTAGAAACCACCTAATTACCAGTCCATGATAAAAATCGTTAATTAGGAACCACCGAGGGGAGCGTTTGTCATAGGAACTCCAAAGGGGAGAGTTGTCAGGTTCCAATGTGTTATTGTAGTTGCTTCTACCCAAACCCAAACCCAAACCATCTTTGGGCTATTATTTTTTACAAAAAATTTGTTGCAAGTACTTTATTTATTTATGATGTGTTTATTTAAATTTAATGTAATTTTTTGTCGATGAAAACTTGTTGTTCTCGTTTACTCTCTATTTTATTTTCTTTAATTAGTTTAAGAACTCTCTATTTCATTTTCTTTAGTTAGTTTAACCTCCATCAAACCCGCCTTCTAGGCTTCTTGATTTTGATAATTAGGTTCTCTTGGTCGATTTAGGTTCCATTTTCATGTTGGCATTCAAATTTGTGTCGGTTGCAACAACAATCATTTATAGTAGGATTTTGAGAATATCTCTTAGGTTCAACTTCCAAAACAAGAATAAAATCATTTTTCAATATCACATTCTTTTAATATCATGGAACTGTAATTTAGTGTAAAATCCATTGATTTCTTGATACCAATTTCAACCAATCCACCTAAGATTGAAATATGGATTTTAAGGGTCTTCCTTAATTGGTTTAGCTTCTAGAAAAAGTGTAAACTCTTTTTCGATTGAGTTGTGGATACCGATTTCAACTAGTCCAGCTAGGATTGAAATCTTAAGTGTGAGATCAGGAGACAATACTTGTTTTTGATGAAATTAAATTACTTGGGAGGTTGACCACTATTATTCATTTCCATTTTCGATAGTGGCCCGACATCTGAAACATAGGAAATGTGCAACCAAAATTCATTTAATTTTTTTAGTCCCACATGATAATGAAGCCTTTCTCAGTTGTGCAACCAAGATGTAAAAAAATCATTGAAATGTTGAATGGATTTCATATTGGATGTTTAATGAATGTTGACATCTCATATTACTACCTTAGTAGGAAGACATTAGATGAAATTTCATGTTCAGCGCGTAAATATATTTTCCCACCCTACATAACATCTATTATACTACTGTCCTTCCATCAATCAACATGAACCCTAGGGTTAAGATCTTAAAAATAATCTAGATTTTAAGTTGCAATGAAGTTGATCATGGATGCCAAGATAGGCTAAAAAATGCATGAGATTGAATTTTTTTTTTGCGGGGTTTGGTTTAGTGGCACATAAATTTTTAGTTCGAAAGTTTCGTTACGTGGTACAATAGGTACTCATTTTTCCAACACTGAAAATAATAACTTAAATCAAGGGATGTTGATTATCAGTAAACGTGCCAACTTAAACTTAAAAATCTATTCCTTCCCTTAGTGTCCACAATAAATTGTCCACATTAATTTTTCATCTAATGCTTTCAAAGTTTATATTAATTTTATCTCGATCCATGATAATTTTATTTCAACACGCAACTTGGTATGCTTCGCCGGTAATAATTTTAATGGATCTCAAGATAAGATGTATGGATCTCAAGCTATGATGTCGACCTTAGTTGTATGATCTGTGTAATTCCTGCTAGCTAGGATTGAAAGTTGGATGTAAGGGTAAATGAATAATGACAAGGATGGTATGCAAATCATTTTGTTTGTAGGGTGATGTCATTGGAAGAGATGAAATAAGAAGTGTCTCTATATTGTATTTGTATTTTCATTGTATTCGCATTGACTAGTGAGATGTATCCACTCTAAAAGCTCTTCAACGCTCCTTAGGGTCAAAACTATAAATATAAGATTATATTTTGGAAGATGGCTCAGTTGAATAGTGGTTGCCAAGAGCATATATTATTATAGTTTTGAAGTAAATGTAATATGACTTTTACCAAATCTTTTAATAAGGAGTATATATATATATATATATATATATATATATATATATATATTGGGCTAAAACCTACTCCAAATTCTAGCAATTTATAGTATATTTATATATATTTTTTTTCCATGTCAATGAAAAAATAATTAATCAATTTTACATTAAATTAGAGTGAAAACTTACAATGATATTATTAGAAATCTAGAAGACATACTTTTGATTAATAACCCTTATGTCTTCTAATTAAGATCCTTAATGAGTTATAGTCATTTTATTTGAAGTTACTTTTAATTTACTATATATTAATATGGTAAGGTAAATTCAATTCAAAATTTATCATGATATATATAAACTCTCTGATAATTTTTTTTTAAATAATGTTTCCTTAGATCATTTGTATAAATTAGATATACTATTAAGGTTTTCTTTTTTCACTTTAGAAATTAGCGTGCATATATTTTTAGAAAGAGACATAGGGGAGAGAGAGAAAGAGAGCGGGTCTGTGAGAGAGAGAGAGAGAGAGAGAGAGGGTGGGAGAGTGAGAGTGAAAGATAGATAAAGGTGGTAGTGAGAGAGGGGGAGGGGTGGAGAGATAGAGATAGATAGGGGGAGAGAGACAGAGAGGGGGAGAGGGGTAGAGAAAGGCGGTAGCAGGGGGATGGAGAAAGAGTGAGAGTGACTAAATGAGTGAAAGAGAGAGAGAGAGAGGGGAAAGGAGAAAGAGAGAGGGGGGAGAGAGTGAGAGAGAGAGCGAGATGGAGGGAGGGAGAGGGAGAGAGAGAGATTAGGGGCAGAGGGGGAGAGAGAGGGAGAGAGGGAGGGAGGGAGAGAGATAGAGAGAGAGAGAGGGAGAGGAGTAGGGGAGGTATATATGTAGGGAGATAAATAGAGGGGGAGGGTGTGAGAGAGAGAAAGAGAGGGCAGAGAGATAGGGAGAGAGAGAGAGAGATGGGGAGAGGGGGAGAGGGGGAGAGAGAGGGGGGCAGAGAGAGAGAGAGAGAGAGAGAGAAGGGGAGAGGGGTAGAGATAGAGGGGGATGGGGGGAGGGGGAAAGAATCATAGGGAGTGAGTGAGATATAGAGGAGGGGAGAGGGGGAAAGAGTGGGGGAGATGAGAGAGAACGAGGGAGGGAGGGAGTGGTGTATATATATATATATATATATATCTATATATATATATGTATATGCAGAGAGAGAGAGAGAATGGGGGATACATATAGAGAGGGGGTGAGGGAGAGATAAATATAAAGTGGGGGGGTGAGAGAGAGAGGTGGAGATAAAGTGGGAGGGAGGAATGGAGGGTGATAGAGTGAAGGGCATGGACAAAAGAGGTCTAGGTGCATTGGGGTAGGGGTAGAGAGAGAGAGAGAGAGAGAGAGAGAGAGAGAGAGAGAGAACAAGGGGGATGTTTAGAGAGGTAGATGGAAGTGGGGGATGAATAAGGGTTGAGATATGGATAAATTGGTGGAGGGAGAAGGGGGGGAGGGTTGGCGTGAGAGAGTGGGAGAGGGAAAGAGAGAGTCAAGAGGAATTGAGATAGAGAAGGATGGAGAGGTAAGCGAGAGGAGATATAGTGAGATATATAGCGAGAGTGACATAGGGGGATAAAGAGTGGTAGGGTGGGAGAGAGAGAGTGAATGGAATATATATATGTATATATATATATATATATATATATATATATATATAGAGAGAGAGAGAGAGAGAGAGGGGTAGACAGAGGGAGGATGGGAGGGGAAGGGAGAGAGGGATGATGGGGGAGATGATGTGGGAGAGTGGGAGTGAAAGAGGAAGATTTAAAGTGTAAAGGGATATATGTAGAGAGAGAATGTGTGAGACAAGAGTTAGGGAGGAAAAGAGATATGGAAAGAGAGAAGAGAGAGGGAGGGAATGGGAAGGAATAAGAAAGTGGTAGTTCGCGAGATTTAGAGAATAATTGGTGGTACAATGGGGGAGAGAAAGAGAGTGAGAGACAAAGAGAAAACGGGGGAGGGGGTAGGGGGCGAGCGAGGGAGAGGGCGCGAGCAATAAAACTAGGGGGGAGGTGGAGGAGGATTCTTGAGAGAGGTGAAGGGGAGTGTGTATGCGGGAAAGGGAGAGATAGAGATAATGATATTAGTGGTTAGTAATAATACAATAGGTCGATACCATGGGTCATAAAAATACCATGAATCTCCCCTTTTCTAATTTTTCCTACTCAACAATATAAATTGATTTTATATATTTTTTAATTTTACCCACATTCACTTAATAAGACCCTTTAATTTAATTATACATTGACACTTCCAAATATTACTCTTTTCACTTGTATGATAACTAAATAATAGTATTAATTGATCCCCATTTTCCTTAAAAATAGCCTATTGGAATCAAATAGGACATTCAATTAGTCAAACCTTTCCAGGTTGAAAAATAGTTAATCTTCTTCATCCATGTGCTCTTAGTTAACTTTACAGTTTTAATGCTAAAGTGAACTTATATCAATTCATTGCCAATTATGATTACATCAAAAATGTCTTCATGTGCCATCCTAGAAAGAGACTACCATGAGGGTTGTAATTCAAGGGCACTACTATGGATGCCATAATTGGAGTGGCATCCCTATGATATACCATACGTAACACATTCCATTATTACCTGTATTTCTATTTGATTCTTGATAAAGGTGCTAAGTGGTCATGGAAAGTGTCACTCTCTTATCATCATCCTTTCAAATTGTTTGGAAATAGGTTTATGCCACTAAGATAATGATAAAGTGAAATAAATCCATAATAATATACTAAAAAAATAGAAAAATACAAGATATGGTTGGGCACATAATTAGCCCATGGGGAAAAACCTATTATGAGCACTATCCACCTGATTAGCCATCACCTTGTTGTTAGAGCACTTGATCCTACCCAAATAAAAATAAATCCTTGTATTTTACCAACCTTTATGAGAAATAAATCACCATTTCTTAAGTTCGATTAGAGTTGTGGAAATAGTACACCACTAAAAGGGCTAACTTGTGTCTCCATGATTGATCCCTTTTTACATATATACACTCTATATGTTGGACATCAAGTAGTTCGTCTCTTGGCTATGTCACTAAACCCTTAACTCTTTCCCAACATATTGACACCCTCTACAGTTGTGCCCATGGACTAATGGATTAACCTAGGAATTTTAACTTCCCCTTGGGTGTTTGAAACACATTGTACAGTTATCCAACTGTTCATTGCAAATATAAGAGAGGGAAGGTCTATATGGGACTTTTTGTATTGAGATATGTGATAAGTATTGGTTTTTATGATAGCTTTAATTATGGTTCTCTATGATGCCTCTATGATTTTATTTACCTAATGATCAATTTACATAAACTTTATTAGAAGGAGATTTTGTGAGATGTTTGACATCACAATAATAGAGGATGTTATAGGTGATTTCCTTACCTCCTTACCAGTGGAATAGAAGTTCTCATATCCAAAGTATAGAGAGGTATATTTACTTTGATGATGAAATTTTCAATACCTATGATATATAATTTGGCTAATAGAGGGATTTATATAATGATTTACAACTAGAGGAATTCCTAAATGTTAGAACATTAGTCCCATGATTGTTAGAATTGGAGATATTGATTGTGTGATGAGTGAATATGTGACTACCTTAGTATTCCATTGTCACTATTTGATGAGAATCACTTGATCCACAATCTAGATGATGGAGGTCATCCTTGAGGTGATGAGGGATGGCTTCTATATCACTTTGGAAAGACAAAAATTAGCTAGCTAATGGCACATCACCTAGTTTCCTCTTGTGAGGGCCACATAGGGCACATTTTGGTCATGATCTCCTGGAATGGAGATTATTTTGGTGTCTTGAACATGATCATCAAGAAATTCCTGGAATATGGAACACTATTTAGCCCTTACATCACATCTTGAGGGAGTCTTGAACTCATTTGAAAATTTAACCATCATATAAGTATGTATTTATGTAATTAAAAAGGAAAAAAATATTAATATTATAAGAATTATTGATTTTATTAAAAAATATATAAAATATAAAATTACAAATATTTTTTTTTATATTTAAAAGTATAAAATTATAATAGCATATAAATAAAATAATAAATTTTTTATTAAAAAAAAAAAATGTTAATAAATAAAGTAAAAAATATGACATGGTCATTGGTTCATTGTTTATGGAAACAAATATTTATATTAACAATTGTAGACTTAACTGTAAAACATTCAAAATACCTCTATCTCTCTATATATATATATATATATGACCTTAAAATATGATTGTATTGTTTCATAAATTTAGATTTAAAAGGTTAAAGAAATCCTATTAGATAACTTTAAAACTTTAAATTATATATATTTTTAGTTATAGTTAAATTTAAAATATATTAAACTAAAAATTACTTCAAATATAATTATTAAAGGGAATATTCTTTTTGAAATATTAAAAAAATACACTATTCAATTGAGAAGTAAATTCCACTCTATATGGCGAACATATCAGATTGAAGAAAAACATTACCAACAATCAATAAATGAGAAATATAATGGCCAACTATATAGACTATATAATGCTTTATTCAATTGGCATGCATGCCTTACAAGTATGAAGTTGTCTTTAAGTGTTACTTTTTGGAGTTTTGCTTGGATTTTTAGCACGATTCTGATAGAAACAATTGTGGAATTTTTTTTATTGTTGTTTTTTAAATTGGGTTTTTGATTGAATATACGAATTCAACACATTGGAAAAACCCTTCGGAACTTATATTGTGCAAATTTCACACATTAAACTTGTGATTTCAATTAATCTCTTCTAGATTCTAGACAATCGAATATGAAAATAAGAAGAAAAACTTTTCAAAAAATCACACGTATAGACATCTAATTGATATGATCATAAATCATTTCTAAAATTCACAATTTAGATTAGAAAATAAAACAATTTTTTTTTTTTTTAAAGTCACTTCAAAACAAATCGAATAATTACTATCATGGATATCTAAATAATATTATTGCAAATAACTTGGAAAATTTCCTAAGAATTCACCAATGCATGGAACATCACAAATTTTTTATGATAAATTTAGTAATATATCAATAAATTGTATGTATTGTGGGATAAGTTAATAATGCCACTTGGATGCTATGAATTGGCACTCTTTCTTTATTGAAGTGAAACCATGAGAAGAAGCTATATAATTCAAATAAAATACGAAAAAAAATTGATTTTACTAATTTTTGTAACAAAATATTGAAAAGTATGTTTATTTGTTCTATAATCACTAAAGGTTTTGACTATTTATATATTTATGAGGACATCCAAATATAGCTCCAATAAGGAGCAACATGAGATTTTTAATTGCAATTTATGATTTAGTTGAAATGAGAAACTCATGAATTAAACAATCTTCTAAAGATATGAGTTGTAGTGTAGATTGAAAATTATTACCTGTAAATTAAAATTAAAATTTTAATGATGATGATGATGGTTAACATCCACTGAGACCAATATTTGGCTTATCGGAACTAAAGAAAAGATTTATTTAATTTGATTTAAGATTTTATTCCTATGCTCAAAAAGCTTGGAGAGCTTAAAATTTACATTAAAATTTTATGGTAATAATTTTTTTATGAATGTAAATTTATTTTTTCTTTGGGTATATCAAAATTCAAGAAAACTAAATTTTCTTAAAATAAGAACCTTATTTACATTGTAAATTTTAAAAATAAAGTTTCCAACTCCACTTTATTATCTTCTTTGATATGGTACTTGGTTAAGTTAGATCTATGATAATTATACACGAACATGTAGTGTGTCAATACAAAACTAAATAAGAAAATAATTGGACATCTATTTCATTTTGATTGACATATCCTTAAAAAAATTTAATCATAATTTGTATTTTTAGTTATTTCTATAATATATACTTAGTTTACATTGAGATATTGATTTTGGAGTTTTCTTTAGTGACAATTTTTGGACTTTTCAGTGTCCATTCAAGGTAAAATCTTGTATTTTGTTATTTAAACTAGTTTTTTTTACTGTATATATGGATTTAACACCCTGAAAAACCCTAGTGAACTTCCACAAAACTTTGATTGTGCAGGGTTATCCATCAATCTTGTGATTTCCATAAATTCTAGCTCCATTTTAGAGAAATTACTAAAGACAACTCGTATTGATTTATGCTACTACCCCACACCCATATATTATATACGTTAACTTAGTGTTAAATAAGGAAATATGTATAGGTATTCTTTTTTTTGAGATACACCCCATTAAATTTTTTTAATCATAAGTTATTTTTTTTCAATCTTTTTATATAATAATTACACTGTCAATATCTAATAATCACCTTTTTGTTAATATATTTTCAATACTTCTTTATAATAGATAATGTAGTTACACATTCCATTATTCCATAAATTAGAAAGAACAACGTTGAATTTATTTTTGTCATTAATATTTTTTATATTCCATGTATAAACATTGTATTAAGGATTAAAGAATTTTCACGTAATCCTTATATAAGTCTAGAATAATTATTAGCATAGGAAAACATATTTTAAATTCAATTAGTTTTTCTTTAGATATGTCAAATTGATATAAAATTATTTTAAATATTATCAAATTAAATTATTTTTATTTTTACCTCTATATAAATATGTAAAGAGTTTATATTGGAATATATTATTTGATATGAAAATTCTAATATCTCATTCAGGATTTGTATTGGAATGTTTTTAAATAAAAAAATTACACATCTTCCTAATATTAAAAAGAAAACAGATACCAATTTCTTTTAAATTAGTTTATATCTCACCAATTGAAATAAAATTATTTTAATTGTTATGGATATTGAAATAATCTATTTGTTTATGATTACAACATTAATATTATTTTAAATATCATGTATCAATTTCATCCAATTAAGTGCCTTCCTTGTACTAAAGAAATAAAATGCTATTTAATTTATTTATTTATTTTTGTAATGTAAATATATTTATTTTTTGTTAATGTAATATTAATATACAACATATAAGTATACTTATTTGTAGAGAATTTATCAAAATATATATATATATATATATATATATATATATATATATATTGGTAAATTTTGTTAGGAACATCTATTATACTACTATATATATATATATATATATATATATAATTTTTCTCTTTTTATACATATTTAATACATACTAAATTATATGTTTTATTTATGATTAATATTTAAAAAAATAAGTATGTTAATTTCCAAATTTATATTAAAATATAGAAAGGATTGTACTTTTTTTGAGATTATATGACAAAAGAAAAGTTATGAATGAAACCTAATTATTTTTCTTTCATTTTTTTGGTTTATTTTAAATTACATTATTAAAACTAAACATTAAAATATTTTATATATAACTTTTCAAAATAGTGGGAAAAAATCATATTTGTGTTATCAAACCAATTTTCATATATTGTTATCTCTTAATGCAAGTGGACTCATATTTATTATTCAAGGAAAAATACTACCTATTATTTTTGGGATTTTATTAAGAGTGCATAACTTCTTTATAAAAATGATTAAAAAATTTTGTATTATATTTAATATTTATTTAAATATTATATCTTAAACTTTATTATTATTATTATTATTATTACTACTTGTATATATTCAAGTTACAAAAGGAATTTTATATAACATAAAAATGATAAGTTTAATTTTATGTGATTTTGTTTTATTACTATTTTTGTGTACGATTTTTTGTGTATAAGGAAAACTAAGTAAATTTTAATTCCTAAAATTATTTTTGTTTTTATTTTGTAAAAAAAATGACATTTCACAATTTGACATTAAATATAAGAGAGGGAAGGTTTATATGGGACTTGTTGTAGTGAGATATGTGATAAGTTTTGGTTGTTACGACAACTTTAATTATGGTCCTCTGCAATGCCTTTATGATTTTATTTACCTAATGATCAATTTACATAAACTTCATTATAAGGAGATTTTGTGAGATGTTTGACATCACAGTAGCAGAGGATGTTATGGGTGATTTCCTTACCTCCTTAATAGTGGACACTAAGTTCTAATATCCAAAGTATAGAGAGGTAGATTTACTTTGATGATGAAATTTTTGATACCTATGATATATAATTTGGCTAATAGAGGGATTTATATAATGATTTACAACTAGAGTAATTCCTAAATGTTAGAACATTAATCCCATGATTGTTAGCATTGGAGATATTGATGGTGTGATGAGTGAATATGTGACTACCCTAGTATTCCATTGCCACTATTTGATGAGAATCACTTGATCCACAATCTAGATAATGATGGTCATCCTCGAGGTGACAAAGGATGGCTTCTATATCACTTTGGAGAGACAACACTTAGCTAGCTAATGCCACATGACCTAGTTTCCTCTTGTGAGGGCCACGTAGGGCACATTTTGGTCATGATCTCCTGGAATGGAGATGCTTCTATTTTCTTGAACATGATCATCAAGAAATTCCTGGAATATGGAACATTGTTTAGCCCTTACATCACATCTTCAAGGAGTCTTGAACTCATTTGAAAATTTAACCACACAAGTATGTATTTATGTAATTAAAAAGAAAACAAATAATAATATTATAAAATTATTAATGTTATTAAAAAGATATATAAAATATAAAATTACAAACAATTTTTTTTAATATATATTTAAATGTATAAAATTATAATAGCATCTAAATAAAATAATAATTTTTTTTATAAAAAAAACAAACATGTTAATAAAAAAATAAAAAATATGATGACATGGTCATTGGTTCATTGTTTATGGAAACAAATATTTATATTAAAAATTGTAGACTTAAATGGAAAACATTCAAAATACCTAAATATATATATATATATGATCTTAAAATATGATTCTATTTTTTTATAAATTTAGATTTAAAAAGAAAAATAAATCCATATTATATAACTCTAAAAATTTAAATTATATATATTTCTAGTTATAGTTAAATTTGAAATAGATTAAACTAAAAATTATTTCAAATAATATTATTAAAAATAATATTATTCTTGAAATACTAAAAAAGTATATTATTCAATTGAGAAGTAAATTCCACTCTATCTAGAGAGTTTAATAATGTATCATATTGAAGAAAAACATTACCAACAATCAATAGATGAGAAATATAATGGCCAAATATATAGACTATATAATGCTTTATTCAATCGGCATGTATGCCTTACAAGTAAGAAGTTGTCTTTAAGTGTTACCTTTTGGAGTTTCCTTTGGATTTTTAGCACGATTCTGATAGAAACAATTGTGGTTTTTTTTTTTTTTTTTTTTTAAATTGGTTTTTTGATTGCATATATGAATTCAACACATTGGAAAACCCCTTGGGAACTTCTATTGTGCACACTTCACAAATTAAGCTTGTGATTTCAATGAATCTCTGCCAGATTCTAGGTAATTCAATCTAAAAATAAACAGAACTTTTTTTCAAAAATTCACACTTATAGACATCTAAATGATATCCTTGTAAAATTCACAATTTAGATTAGAAAATAAAACAAAAAACTTTTGAAAAATTCGCACCTGAAAACAACTCTAATAAGTACAATCATGGATATCTAAATAATATGATTGCATATTACTTGGAAAATTTCCTAAAAGTTCACCAATGCATGGAACATCACAAATTTTTTATCATAAATTTAGGAATATATCAATATATTTTATGTATTGTGGCATAAGTTAATAATGACACTTAGATGTTGTGAACTAACACTCTTTCTTTATTGAAGTGAAACCATGAGAAGAAGCTATATAATTCAAATAAAGTAAGAAACAAAATTGATCTTACAAATATTTGTAACAAAATATTGCAAAATATCTTTATTCTTTATATAATCACTAAATATTTTGACTATTTATGTATTGATGAGGACATCCAAATATAGCTCCAAGTAGAAGCAACATGAGATTTTTAATTGAAATTTATGATTTAGTTGAAATGCGAAACACATGAATTAAACATTCTTCTAAAGATATGGGTTGTAGTGTAGATTGAAAATTATTACCTATAAATTAAAATTAAAATTTTAATATATATATATATATATATTAAAATTTTATGGTAATATTTTTTTTATGAATGTAAATTTATTTTTTCTTTGGGTATAGAAATATTCGAGAAAACTAAAATTTCTTAAAATAAGAACCTTATTTTTTTTCCACAGAAAAAAATCGAACCATCTATTGATATAGAAAGGTTACATAGCATATGTTGGGCATTTCCTTTCCCTTGTTTTCAGAGAAACCCAAAATCGCTGTTTGTAGAAAAATCCAGAAGTTCCCCCCAAACAGCCCTGTTAAAAACTATTCTTTAGGACAGCAAAATACCTATAATTTCCCCAAACTCCCAGCTTCCTAATCAGTCGAAACAGAGTGATGGGAAAACCACAATGTCAAAAAGCCAGATAGTAGACACTGTACTGGAAATATGGAAGTATAAAGTTCAAAAGTGGGCAGGATCTCAGGCCTCCTATGAAAGGAAAACAACACTGAGTCCTGAATAAGTTTTACATAAACAAAAATTATAACAATAGTATATACATCAAAACAGAAACTAGAAAAAAGAGAAGAGTTATGCAAATGCTGGAGGAGCAAGTCGCCTTGCCACCCCATCAACCACCTCTTCTACTGTCCATGCGCCCAGATCCTGCTCAGAGCCTTTTTTAGAAAGGCTGTCTGCTTCTGAATTTCTTTCCCTGAAAATATGACAGATAATGAGCTCAGAAAACCAACTTTTAAGATGACAAATCTCATTAAGTAAAAGAGATAACAGAAAGTTCCTGCAATGTTGTGAGCCATTGGCCCACTTAATAGTGTTCAGAGAGTCACCAAAGATCTGAGCCTCACGCTCATTGTACAAAGAGAGCCAACAAAGTAGAAGATGCAAAGCTTTTAGCTCGGAAAAATTATTTGTTCCGGTCCCAAGCCCAATGGATGCTTTGAGGAGTTTTGCGGAGGGAAAATGAATAACCAGGCCAGCTCTGCATCTATTGTTGATATCTGAGGCCCCATCGAAGTAAGCCCAAGGGATGGAGCCCTTTATTTCTTCCTGCTGAACAAACTTGATATTCTCAGAGGTGGAAGGAGATGGGATGTTTTCATAAATGGCCAGCCCCTCTGCTGCTAGTCTAGAAATAGGAAAAAAGGTGTCTTTGAAGATCAGGTGATTTCTGGCAAGCCGGATTCCCCATACAACCAACAGGGGCAACACTCTGACTTTTTCATTAGGTGCCTGCTTCCACCAAGAGTTCCAGGCCTCAGATATTTCCTCCCCCTCCCAACTGAAAGGTGTGTTGGTCAATCATAGCATTTCATTCCAGAGACTTTTAGAGAAAGAGCAGGAAAGGAAAATATGCTGAGTGGTTTCCTCACTCTCCTTGCACAAGGGGCACCACCCAAATCCATTTTTCCTCCTTTTTTGAAGAAAATCCCATGTGGGGACTTTCTTATGAAGAACACACTAGAATAACAGTGGGGTCTTGGCTGGCCCTTTCAATTTCCACAGTGGCTTGGCCCACTAGCTTGGTTCCTCCCATCCCTTTTGAAACATAAGCCAGTCGTATCCCGATTTTGGAGAGTAAAGACCAGTCTGAGAATGAACCCATCTAAGTTCATCTGGATTTTCGGTAATGCGGATATGAGAATTCAGCAGTCCTGCTCGGAAGACCTTCCATTCCTAGAGCCATCTTTCATCTAGACCAAGAGTTTCCCCCGATAACCACTCCTGTCGCCAGATAGAAGAGTTTGCATGGTCTGGAATTTGATAGAGAGAGAATAGCCCTTTGCTGTTAAGGTCTTCGATCAGGTCTCATGAAAGGGAAAAGGAGTCCGTACAGCCTACCCAAGGGTCTCTCCCAAGCCTTACTGATCTGCCGTCGTCCACATTCCATGCCAAGCCTTTTTCAATAATCTGAACAACAGCCACCAAGGCTTTCCAGACCACAAATGAATTTTTTGAAGATTTGCTGGGTAGTCTAGTCCATTACAATGGTGTGATTGGGTCGATATAATTTCTTCTAGTTACAGCAGGCCAAAGATTTTCTGAAAAAACTAGTCTCCAGGTTAATTTGGCAACTAAGGATTTAGAAAAGGGGAACAAGTCCTTTATCCCCCACCCTCCCCATTGTTTTGGTCTGACAATTTTCTCCCATGAAACCCAGGGCGTGACATGTTCCTTCTTCTGGCCAACCCATAGGAAACTACTGCAGATTTTATTAATTTTCAGGAGGATACACTTCGGCATCCAGATGAGATTAGCCCAGTAGACTGGGATGGCCAAGACCACAAATTTGATAAGGACAAGGCGGCCAGCCCTTTACAGCCATTTAAAACTCCAATGATTCATTATGTGCTCAATTTTAGCCAGGAGCCAGGACCAATCTTGAACCCTGTAAGAATCAGGCTTGAGATAGAATCCGAGATATTTGAACAGGTCCTAAAGGGACTTTGCTTCGAAAGGGAGAAGCTCTTTGGCTCTATTCACTTCTAAAGTAGAGAGCCCTGCGGATGTGATGGAGGATTTCTATTCGTTTATAACCAGTCCCGTGGCTTTTAAGAAGAGATCAAGAATCCTTTTCAAGCAGCGGAAGTCATCCCGACTCCCATCGCAGAACAAGAGAATATCATCAACAAAGAGGAGATGGGTCACCCAAATATTTAGCCAAACTTCGATCCCTTTCAATTCGCCTTGTCTTTTAGCCTCTTTGATCATTAAGTTGATACCGTCCACTACTATCAGAAATAGCAGAGGCAAGAGAGGACATCCCTGGCGCAGACCCCTTTGAGGATTGAAAAAATCCGAAGCAACACCATTAATCAGGACAGCAGTCGAGGTCGAAGAAACACACCCCATAATCCACATTACAAAATCATGCCTGAAACCAAGGTGCATTAGGAGGAGCCTTAAAAACATCCAGCTGATTCTATCAAAGGCCTTGGAGAGGTCAATCTTGATTATGTCCCCTTTTTTCTGACTCTTTTTCAGGTTGTGAAGAGTTTCCTGGGCCACCCCAACAGCCTCGTGTATTTGACGACCATCTAAAAAACCAAATTGTTCCACAGAGATATGTTTTGAGAGGAAGGGTTGCAGCCTGGAGGCAATGAATTTTGTAATGACCTTGTATAAGCAGGTGCACAAGGAGATGGGGCGGAAATCATTAAAGGAAGAGAGATGTTTAGACTTGTGGATGAGGGCCAGGAAGGTAGCATTGAGAGGTTGGTAGATCAACCTTGCGATCCTAGATTCTTCCACCACCGCGGTCAGATCGTCACCAAGGGAGTCAAAAAAGTGGAGGAAGAATTCCATAGTCCAGCCATCTGGACCAAGGCTTTTCTCTTTTTGCATCGAATTAAGGGTAGCTTCCACTTCATCTTTGGAGACTGGAGAAATCAGACATTCATTGCCTTCTTCATCAATGAAACTTGGAAAATATGGAGCTACTCTTATAACTTCAGCAATGGAGGCTTCTTCTGGAGCTTTGAAAAGATCTTTGAAGTGGGAAACCCCTAGAGAGGCAAGCTCTTCAAAGGACTGAGCCTTTTCCCCATTTTCTTTTGGCATTTCCCAGATGGTGTTTTGATTTTTCCTTCCTTTAGCATATTGTTGCAAAAATTTTGTATTTTCATCCCCTGCTTGTAGCCAAATAGCCTTTCTCTTTAGACACCAACTTTCCTCCTTCACCTGAAGTATTCTCCTTCGGTCTGCTTCAAGCTTCCGAATTCTGTCTCGAGAAGCCAAGGTGGCATAACCTTGCCCTTCAGGGTCTTCCAGAAGATCAAGTTCTACATTAATAGCCCTCAACTCCTCATCTTCCTTAAGAGACTTTTGGATAACCCAGTTCTTGGTAGCTGCTTTTAGTCGAGTTAGGTTGTTCATAAAAGGCTTACTTCGGTTCAGCCTCTCCCCATCTTCTGACCCAATCCTCCGCCAAGTGGAGTGAAAAAGAGCAACAAAAGAATCATCAGAAAGCCAAGAGGAGTTGAATTTAAAGGGGGACCATAGTTTTTTCTGAGTTCCTTTTGTCTCCAACAGTATCGAGAAATGGTCAAAAAGGCCCCCTTCACCCACCCAATGCCAGAAGATTGATAAATTTTCGGAAAGATCTTCACCCAAAAGAAAGTGATCCAGCTTCTTACCCACCCAGTCATCTCCCACTCTTTTGTTTCGCCAAGTAGGTCTAGATTTAAGGAGTGTGAGATCAACTAGGTGGGAGGAGGAAATCTTGGAGAGGAAGAAGTCTGTTAGAGGGTCAGATCGAGCATTGGCTCCCCAAGATTCCGAGACCCCCAAAGAAAAGTTGAGGTCACCACCAATGATCATATTTGGGTGGGAAAGAAAGGATTTTTGGAAAAAAGAGGACCAGAACAACTCCCTCTCCTGACCGGGCCCATAAATGTTAAGGAGAAGGAGAGGTAGACAGAGCTCCCTGGAATAAAGCTCCAGCGCCAGAGATTTTTCAAGGCCCCAAGCAGAAATTTCTCTGAGATTTCCTGCTTTGTAGCCGGTGACCACCCCACCAGAGCAGTATTTTGCATCGATGACCTGAAAGCACTAGCCAGGAAGTAATTTGGAGAGAAGAGTAATGATATCCTCCCCTTTACCAAGATTTTCTTGAAAGATTAGAATATCAGGATTGTAAGATTTGATTAAATCCCTCAGAGCTAGTTTTTTGGGTTGACTAGCTAACCCTCTGCAGTTGTAGGATAGAAGGATCATTTCAAAATACCAAGGGGTGGTTGTGCTGCTCTAAGCACCCCAGTCAGAGATTTATGTTTCCCATCTACAATGTCTATCTTTTCCTTTTTTTGTGCCTTTGAGAGGTTTGATTTTCTACTTCTCGATTTTCGGGGCCCTATAGGCACCAGGTCCTGCTCTAAACCATTGGGAGCTAAGTCTATCCCAGGACGATTAGCCAAAGATATCAGATTGTAGGGAGGAGAAGCACTGGAGGGAGCAGGCTCCAAGGGACAACAAGGGGCCAGAGGGTTTATCCGGGAAGGAGGAGGGAGGGAAGAGGGCAGAGGCACTGAAACAATCAGACTTTCCACAGGAAAGGAGTTCAAGTTTAAGGAGGAGAGCTCCGTCTGGAGCTTCCTGGAAGGACCAGGCTCAGAAACAAAAGAGACAGAAGCTAAATCAGAAAAAAAAAGCGAGGAGGGGAGAGAGAGAGGCATACTCGCCTATGAAGCCCCTGCTGTCCTAGGTGCATAAGGAAACTGAGAGGCGGTCAGCACAGGAGCAATCTCAGGGAGCAGGTTGGGAACAGCCTGCTGCGAAGGGTTGCTGGAAGTCACAATCTCCACATTGGCCTCTAGGTCCTCCTCCATGGGTTCCTTCAGAGCATCCATGCTTGGGTCAGGAGCTAGATAAACCGATCGCTTTCTGGAAAGTTTGAATGGATTCCTTCTGTGGCGATGACCCAGAGGGCATTCTTTGGACAGATGTCCGTATTTGTGGCATCTGTGGCAACGAAAAGGTAGGTTCTCATAATCCAACTTTTGCAGGAATTCCAACTCTCTATACTTTAAGATCATAGCATCTGCGAGCCCTTCCCCAGGGTTGAGGCTTACAAGGATCCGAGCCACACTGAGATCATTTGTTTGAGCAAAGGACCTGTCAACATCTAGAAACTTACCCAGAGTGTTTCCAATGGAGGTGAAGACCGAATCGACCCAAAACTGGAGAGGGAGCCCTGGCAATTTGACCCAAACAGGAGATTCATTCATCGTTTCAGTCTAGGTGTCGAAACTGGGAGTCCATCTACGGAGAAGGACTGGGCGCTTGCCGAAACACCAATTTCTATCGAGGACCTAGTTTGCATGGTCCTTTTGGGCAAAGCACAGCGGTCTAGGACCTTGATCTCTACTGGTTTTCCTGGTGCATGTGCCCATTTTGAATGAACCCAGTCCCGAATGTTATCAACAGAGTATTTCCTTCCATGCACTTTGCCTACAAGCCTCTGCTCTGATGCTGCCATTGCTTCTTCTACAAGGATATCTACTCCAAGGGTGCAGCAAGGGCGAGGCTCCTCATTTTTGATATGGTTCTGCTTCTTGCACTTTCCTCCCACTACCTTCTCCTGCACATCGTCCACCCCCAGCTCTTTGAACGGCCGGCCATCAGAAGCCTCTACATTGGGCCGCTCGTGGCTCCTCTCATCTAGATCACAATTATCACAAATGTCATGACTCGCCGCCCCCTCATCCAAAGGTTCCTTGACGGCCTGACCCTTCTCGGGGACTGCGACAGCCCGAGGTTCAAGATCCTCCGGGTGGCTCGCCTCTATTCCTACCTCAAGAAGCTTCGGGTGGCTTTCAAATCTGGTACCATGGCCAGTGCCTCTGTCGTGAGAGACTTTCTGAGGCTGAACCCCACTCACCTGAGTAGAGATGACTGCTGAGCAACTAGGAATTGAAACCGGTTTGTGGCTCTGAATCAGGGCCCTATTTCCACATCCAGTCACCTTAAGAACCCCTGCTCCAGTGACAGGCCTTCTCCAACCTTTATCTTTTGCGGTTAAAAGCCCTTTCTGCACATGCAAGCCGCAACTTGCCACCACGTCTTCTAAGCCTCCGGTGAGAGGAGGGAAGACTGAGGGATCTGGCCCCGAGAGGAGGGAGGAAGACCCATGAACCCAAAGGCGGTCGTTAATGAGGCCATCACCCCTGGGGAGACCACCTCTGCAAGAGAGAGAAACGTAGTCGGCCTTCAGAATGCCTGATGCATCTGGGAGTTCAGATCGAGAGGAAAGGGAACCTGCGTCTTCTTCTGAGTTTGGAGGGGCAGGCTTCACCGAAAACTTCGGAAAAAAACGTTCAAGGTTTAGGGCTGAAACTTTGTGACCCCAGATAGTGAGTAAATCTTCCAGCACTGGCTCTACATCCACATAGTCATGATCGAGCCCCATCTCAGTGGTTAAAACCAAACCCTAGCCCGACACCTCTGGAAAAGGAAAACCGCGGAAGATCCAAAGTGAAAACTCCGTCGTGAGGTGAGAAGAATAAAGAAAACTGCAACCTCCATTCTAGCCAGGGTTAAAACCAAACAGACAATCCACCTCGAAAAGCATTGATCATGGCTGTCTCGAAAAAAATCCAAGTGGAAACGTGACCCTGACAGGTAAGGAACTGTAAATTTTTAAAAATAAAGTTTGCAACTCCAATTTATTATCTTTGATATGGTACTTGGTTAAGGTAGATTTATGATAATTATATACATAAACATGTAGTGTGTCAATACAAAACTAAATAAGAAAATAATTGGATGTCTCTTTCATTTTGATTGACATACCATTAAAATGTTGTAATCATAGTTTTTATTCTCAGTTATTTATACCATATATACTTAGTTTACATTCAGATATTGATTTAAGAGTTTTCTTGAGTGAGAATTTTTGGAATTTTGAGTGTCAATGGACATATTCAAGGTAAAATCTTGTATATTATTATTTAAACTAGTTTTTTTAATGTATATGTGGATTTAACACCCATAAAAACTGTAGTGAACTTGGATTGTGCACGGAACTTCGATTGTGCAAAGTTATCCATCAATCTTGTGATTTCCATAAATTCCAGCTCGATTTTAGAGAAATTACTAAAGACAAATGGTATTGATTTATCCTACTACCCCACATCCATATATTCCATATGTCAACTTACTGTTAAATAAGGAAATAGGTATAGGTATCATTTTTTTTTAGATACAACGCATTAAATTTTTTTAATCATAAGTTATTTTTTTGTCAATATTTTTATATAATAATTACACTCTCAATATCTAATATTCACCCTTTTATTAATATATTTTCAATACTACTTCATATTAAATAATGGAGTTACACATTCCATTATTCCATAAATTAGAAAGAACATATTTATTAAATAAAAAATATCCTTCATTTTATTTATTTATAGTTGACATTGAATTTATTTTTTTCATCAATATTTTTTATATTCCATGTATAAACATTTTATTAAGGATTAAAGAATTTTCACGTAATCCTTATATCATATAGTCTAAAATAATTATTAACATAGGAAAACATATTTTAAATTGAATTAGTTTTTTTTTAAGGTGTGTGAAGTTGATATAAAAATATTTTAAATATTATCGAATTAAATTATTTTTATTTCTATCTCTATATAAATATGTATAGAGTTTATATTGGAATATATTAGTTGATATGAATATTCTAATATCTCATCCAAGGTTTGTATTGGAATGTTTTTAGATAAAAAAATTACACATCTTCCTAATATTCAAAAGAAAAAAGATAACAATTTCTTTTAAATTAGTTTATATCTCACAAATTGAAATAAAATTATTTTAATTATTATGGATATTGAAATAATTTATTTGTTTATAATTACAACATTAATATAATTATAAATATCATATATCAATTTCATCCAATTAAGCATCTTCCTTGTACTAAAGAAATAAAATGCAATTTAATTTTTTTATGATTATTTTTTTTTAATTTTTGTAATGTAAATACATTTATTATTTTTTAATGTAATATTAATAGACAACATATAAGTATACTAATTTATAGAGAATTTATCAAAGAAAAAATAAATTTCGTAAATTTTGTTAAAAACATCTATTATACTACTATCCATAAAATATTATTTAGAATATATATATATATATATATATATATATATATATATATATATTCTCCTTTTTATACATATATAATACATACTAACAACCTTACATTCAAATTTTTCTTACCTTTCCATGAACACAAATTCTGTGAATTTAAAACAAATGTCTAGTGATGCTTAGCAAAGAAATGAGAATCTTCAAGCATGTGATAAACTCCCAAAACATACCCTGGATGGAGTTACAGATGTATATGAGCAAGAGAATGAGCATGTTCAAAAGAGACTTGTTCTGAATCCCGATACATTTCATTATGAGGAGAGGATTGATAATATCATACATATTATTTAAAGTGTCAATGTTAATGTTTTTACAGAGATTAAAGTTCAAATTGTTGAAAAGAAAGTTGTCACCTTAATTTTAAATTTCCCTATATATGATGAATATGATGATTATTATGATGATTATCTTCATTGAAAACAAATTGTATCTCCTTTATCGAAAAAATATCATTTTAAGAATTCTAATGAAATCACTCATATTTTATATCACATTAATAACATTGGATATAAAGACACTGATCAATTAGTTTAGGGTAATTCTTTTCCTTTATGTTTTTCTTCATTGAAGTTGCTAATGGAGAAATTTAAAATCATAAACAAAAAATAGGAACTTGGACCGATGCATAATCACATAGGTTTACTGGAATACACTAATAACATTATAGATAAGTAGGAAGATTTTCATGTTTTCCATGATCTTGTGGCTTTGTATATGGAAATTTTTGTCAGATCAAATTCATAGCCACTAAATTATAGGGATTTTGAAAATGATGATTGTAAGGATGTTCAGTCTGAAAAGCAATGAGAGATATTTTCTTTCTTATAAAGTAATCCATAGCAATTTCCATACGAATATTTTCAACCTCTTTACGAAAACCATCATATTGAGATACATGGAAGAAAATATGTAGTCAAAGGAATTTGTTGGCTTGAGCAGTCTTGAACCAAATTCAGAGTTAGCATGTAAGCAACAAAACCCTCTTACTACTAGCCCTTTCGGAAATCACCTACTTGCACAGGCCAAAGTCTCACCCAAAGCTGTATGGAGGGGTTCTGGAACCAGGTTTTTGCACCGTGAGAGAGAAATAAATGAAGTGGGTATATTCAAATCTATCTTATTACACAATATGTCTTGCGCACCAAAAACCCTAAGCAAAAACCCTAGGTGAATTAACAAAGGTTAACCCTATGCATGCGCATAGACAGTTGATCCAAAATCGCTTTAACCGTTCTAACAATGTAATATTCAACTTTTATGACAATATATCTATGCAATTATAATTCATCAACATTAAAATGGATACGCACCTAGACTGATCACAGATAATATAAATCATATGTAGGAAATAAAAATGATATGAAAGATAGAATACAGAGCGAATAACATATGCATTTGGTACACAGAGTTATCAAAACAGATCTTTATTCATCAATTATTCACATAATCCTTTCACAGCTCACAGAAACCTTTACCATTCTTCAGATCTACTCACGCACAAATCCAATGGGGTCCGCACACAACCTGGCTAAGGTTTCCCAGTACATAGCCAACAAGAACCTTTTGTACATGAAATTCTTATAGATTTACTTCATAGTTCTATCATCAAGCATTAACATTAATAAAACTGACTTATCCTACTTGATCTAGATTTCTACTTATACCTTAGCTTGCGCTCATACTATGGTCCTCAAACCATGGTTTGAGACCCCTGGGTTTACCCTTTAAACCATTACAACATATGAAGGGTCTTTGACCCACCCCAAATCCCCTTGAATCTTCATTGCTTAGTGCACACGACCCAAAACTACAAAAAATACTATTATTTAACCCAAAATTGCAGTCGTAAGGGACCCCGCTCCAACAAAATTACACATCAAATTGATATTATTTTACATTTTTGTGAGATGGGTTTGCAGGGATTTGAGTATCCTTTTGTAGTCTTTTTAGAGTGATTAAGTAGGCCCAAATTTTCATATTTTATCAGTAATAAATTTATTTTCAAGTTTTTATGTCATTTGCAAGAATGTAGTAAATTAAAGAGTGATGGATTTATACTTTCTAAAGATAAGAGTAAGAAAGGACAATATACTTACGTGGAGCAAGGAAAATAGCACAATCAAGGAGATATATTATTGGAACAACTACCTGACAAGTTGTATTGGAATGTTTGTATTATTTAATCAAACATTCGTTCAATAGGTAAGCGTAGGATGAGTGTGCAATAAGCTTGTTGGCCAAAAAACTATTTTATGTTTGGTTTTTAGTGTGATTGTTTGCAACAGTGTAAAATTTTTAGTTTGAGTGTGGTTCAATTTCAAAATAGGTTGGTTGTAGGAAACAAGTTGTAGGTTTGGAAAATGATTTTTTTTTAGGTTGGGATCAGGTCTTTTGTCTATAGGGGTTCTTACTTTTGAGAATCTATGATCAACAACATCCCCGTGGACCTAGTTTTTATCACATTTTTAGTCAAACAATTTTTTTGAAAGCGCTGACAAAAATAATCTCAGTGTGTATTTAAACAGGGTTAAAGCTCTGGAAATTAAAGTGTCAGTATTCTTGAAGCCTATTTTTCAGGAAATCAACATTAAAAATCTCATGGATAGTTGTTGATAAGCCACCTCATCAATTCAACTTGAGGATTTCCTTCAGCATCCTAGGGAGTAGGATTTTGTTGGAAGATTTATAGTAGACTCGAAAGTTTGAAAAGGGATTAGGTGACATCAAAATAAGTAAACAAATATTATTTCTAGTTTTCCACAGTACAAAATCAATGATCAAGTTCTAGATTTGAAGGGATTTGACCAATAATGAGATAAAAGGATGCAAAATCAATTAGTGATAGATTTCTTTCAACTTCTTAGGAAGAGTTCAAGGACTAATAGTTGCAATCACTCGAGACAATCGAAGATTCATTACATTTTTGGAATTATTTTGTAGCTTTATTTTACATAATCTTAGGAGATTTTTTTTCTTCGGATTTTAGGTTATATAAACTATCATTTTTTAATGAAAAGGGTTTGGACCTGAGGACCCTTTGGAGCACATTGTATCAAATTTTGTTTTAGATTAAAGAAGCTTGACAAGAAAGAGCATGGATTTTTGTGATATCATGGATTCATATGATGTATTTTTCCAGTCTATCCTTTTCCTTATGTATTTTTTTTCTTCTCAGTTATACCATTTGAATGTATGGAATTATAATATTTGTATAAGATTAAATGTTACATGATTCACCCTTATTTTTTGTGGTTGGTCTAATATATCTAAATATTTGTGCCCATTTCCTTTAAATATGATCTTGGATTCATCCTTCATGCCCAATTGGAGTGGACTATTTTCCCCCTTGAACTATCAGCGAAAATGAAAATTGTCTAAGGAAAATGTACCTATCCCTCCCATGAGATCTGTGTACTTCACAACGAGTTCCTTGTTAGTTTTCATTAATTCTCAGCTTTTGAGACTTCGTGCCCAATGATTTTACCTTCCCTTTCCAAACTATTTTTGAATAATCCAATCAGATCTAGTCATTGTTATAAGTACATAACCAGTCATATTTGACTGACTTGTATAAGGGATCCCCCTTCTTATTGAAAGGGATACTTTTCAATTTAAAAAATTGGTTAGAGGTTACCTTATAGTTTTTCCCTTATAGCCAGGGTTTTGTCTAAGTGATAAGACCATCCTTAGAGTGCTAATATGATATTTATGAACTTTAATGTAGTGAAAAAAATATAAAGGCACTTATGATTTTCTCTTAAGGCTCGATACGTTGTACTTACTCTCTTGATTGATTACATTTTGTCAGTCTAGGGTTTCTAAGGCACAACTTAAGGTCTAGTCATTAAAAACTTGGTTTTACATGGATGGATCTTGAAGCCACATGTTGTTTATGGTAATATCAAGACAAAGTACAAGACATTAACCTAGTGAATTCTCCATGGTTGATTTCTCTGAAACTCATCAAACGACTTGAATTCACCAGATCGGAGTTAGCGTAAAAAACCACAATACCATATTGTTTGTTGGTCATTCACACATTTCTAATTCTATGGAGGGTTCCTCAATTTTTGAGGGCTTTACAATTTTGCAACTAGTGAGGGTTTGTATTTATTCTTCATTGACTAAAACACAATTTTACTAGTTACCAACATCAAGTCAAAGTCTAACCTTCTGCACTAATTTTTCTAAGCGGTCACAGTTGCAATTATTCTCCATCCACATTTTATAGTTTATTTTTTTATTTTAACTAGCTCTCTAACCATACTTATCTCATGGATTTTATATGCCACAACTATTTTAGAGGATGCCACATTCAATATTTTGATTCTAAACTTGTTTAATTAATATACAACAAAGAGCCTTTGAACCAATGTGGTTCGGGTATGGAAGACACCAAAGTTATTTATATACTTTCTTGTTATGTTTTATGCCCCATTTTTACAAATGTACTTCCCATTTCTTTTAAGTTTTCTTGCTCAATAATGTTGTGTCGGTTGTTCTTGTTTTTTGGAGGTAGGAAGGTTTCGTGCTAACTTCGATGTTCTCTAAATGGAATAGGAACTTTGATGCGTTATCTAATCATGGTAAAATTATATTTTTATTCTTCTGAGGTCTGGTCCAGAGTGTTAGGTCCTCCATCATTTTAATGTATTTTTCTCTCACATAAAACTGTTAGGGTTTGAACCATAAAGGTTTTTCTCCACAACCTTTTCCCCTTTCCTAGAGATGATGAATCATTTTATATCTAAAGTCTTGACACACAAAATATTTTCCCTAGTTGTCAAAAGGGAATAATTATATTGTCTGTAAACGAAATTAATTTTTTTGCATAGTGGTTATCTTCACTTGATATATTTGGTGATTGTAATGTTACGTATTGAATGAAAATAGGTTGTGCTCATATAAATTTTTCCATTGGATTCTCTTCCTTTCATTACTTACATAATGCACCTAGTTTTCTCTTGTCATTTCTTACTATGTCGTAATAATTATGTTTTTCGGTTTCATGGAAGTGTTATCACAAACTTATCCTATTAAAATTCAATGAGATTTTTATGTTACATAAAAAATATTTTTTATAGTGAATTTTCAAATATCTATTCTCAAGGTTTATTCTATTATTGTTTTTCATTAGTTTCTATTGTTGTTCAGTAAAATTGAAATATATTTAATTTTTTCCAAGATGGGTTTCCACATTAAAATATTATCGCAAGAGTTCTTTGGTGAGGCGAAACTAGGTTCCTCTAGTTTCTGCTCAAGTCAAAAGATGTCAATTTCATTTCAGCAAAGGCATGCACTTCATGATTGCTCTAGTTAGTGGATTTTTTTGTGTCATCTGGATCTAAACCCACCAAAACATTGAAGTATGCAATGGAAATTCTTAGTGAGGTCTTGGTTATAAATATAATATTGTTTCAGTAACTCGTATAATCGAGCCTTCACTAGACTCATGTCCTTACTGCTCCTAATTATTTCTGACACGGTTTCTCCACCCCAATTTGACTCTTTTATCGAAATTCGTTTATAAATGAATTATTTTCATGGAAATATTTAGTTAAACCTACCAAGAGCTTTGTTATCAGTTAATTTAGATAGGGTACCAAATTAATTTTGTCCAACATTTAACTTTTGTAATATTCAAAATTAGGTAAATAAATATTCAACAAAGAAAAACCAACACTAGTTTATACAAAATATACACACTTACTCTTTCTTACTACAACATTCATAAATTTTATAGAGAATAGATAGGCTAAATACTATGACTTCTACTTCTCTAAATTATTTTTCAAAGATTCAGGAAAACCCAATTAATTATCTTCTAATGAGAGTGAAATTTATGTCCATTGTCCCCTGATCTTCTCACTTCCCCTACATTTAGTTGACAAAAAAAAATTTCACGTTGTTTCACAAGCATCTAGAGCTCCTCAAACCAATCTAGAACTAACTTATATTCAGGTTTCCACTAGCTAGAGTCTAGCTTAAGAAACCCTCCTTCAGGAAGTGTCATGCCTTAACCTGAGAACTGTAATTTTCTCTTTTTTCATTCAAGGTGGTTCCGCTTCCTTCTAGTTGATAGCCCCTTCTTTTACCCATAAGATAAATAACTGCCATTAACTGTCATGAAGTTGAAAATTGGTTTTGATAACCACAAAATCCTTTTTTAACCAAAACAATAATATAACCTTCTTTTTTTTAGTGTTTACAATTTTGCTAGGTTTTTCTAAAGTAAATGACATTAAATGTAAATAATTACAATATCTAATGGTTTTACAATTTTATATAGCACAAATTGACATGAATTTATGTTAATTATTATAAACATTGAAATACTTTATTTATTTACGATTATAATACCTATATTATTTTAAATACCATGTCTAACCACAAAATCCTTTTTTAACAAAAAAATAATAAGATAACTTTTTTTTTTTTAATGTTTAAAGTTTTACTAGATTTTTCTATAGTAAATGACATTAAATGTAGATAATTACAATAGCGAATGGTTTTACAATTTTATATCGCACAAATTGACATGAATTTATGTTAATTATTATGAACATTGAAATTCTTTATTTATTAATGATTATAATACCAATATTATTTTAAATACCATGTCTAAATTTCATGATTTACACATCTTTCTCATACTAAATAAGTAAAAAGAGATTTAAATTTTTTATCATTACAATTTTAAATTTTTCAATGTAAATGGTTTTTTTTTTTTAATGCAATATTAATGGAAAACATATAATGACACTCATTTGCAGAAAACTTCTTAAAGAAAAAAAAGAAATTTGGAATTTTTTGTTAGCAATGTGCTCAAACTTATTGTGATAAATTTAATTAGCCAAAGACAAATTTTATTTTGAGGTAACAAATAACTATGTATGTGAGAATATATTATCAATTAATACATCTAAAATAAATTATAATTGAACTATGTTTTGGACCTTTTTCCTCGCAAATTTTAATTTATTTTTGCTTGAAATGTGATAGAGGTTTTATAACATATTCTAGGTTTTAATTCACTTATACACTCAAAAATTCATTTTCAAATCTAAATCAATTTCCAAATCTAAAACTTACTTAAAATTGTATGACATAAATTACAAAAAAAAGAAAAAAATATATATATTCTAAATTAATTTTGGAAACATAATAATATATTTATAATTAAAATAAATATAAACTATTCAAAAATATTATTAGTAAAAATGTCATAATTCTGAATCTCATATTAAATAATTGAATCACTATTAGAAATTTTGACATAATGTCTTCAACCGTAAACATAATATATTTAAAACATGAAAGAACAAAGAAATTGTTATTTCATAAGTTTTCTTCATGTTTTGTAACATAGTATTAAATTTTTTTTATTAAGTATATATATTTGCTAGAGATGCAAATTTTTTCTTGAATTTCAATATTTTCAAAACATGATATAATTTTTTGAAATAGATTTACTATATTTCTCCAAATGACATATTTCAACTCCATATATAGGGAAGGAATCATAAATATTCCAAATGACTAAATCTCATATATTTAGAATTAGTAAATCACATGTATTTCAAATGATTAAATCTCACTCTCACACACACACACACACACACATATATATATATATATATAAATTTATTTTTTCTCCTCCTATACATATGTAATAGATACCAGATTATATATTTTATTTATAATTAATATTAAAATATTTTTTAACCTGTTAATTGCAAACTTTATATCAAAATAGAAAGGATTGTACATTTTTCTAAAATGAGAAGACAAAAAAAAAATAGTTATGAATAAAACCGATTTTTTTTTTTTTTAATATTTATTTATTTATTTTATATCAAATACATTATTAAAAATAAACATTAAATTTTGTATTTATAATTTTTTAAAATAGTGGGAAAACTTCATATTTGAGTTGTCAAAGAAGATGAAATAAGTTGCTATATGTTAATGCAAATGGACTTATCATTATTATTCAAGGGAAACCACACCACCTCTTATTATCCTCTTGATAGATAGTAAGAGTTCATGGTTTCTTTATAATTATCATTATCACATTTTTTAATTATATTTATATTTCTTAAAATATTATATCTTAAATTTTAATTATCTTCGTATATATTTAAGTTAAAAAAATATATTTTATTCAACATAAAAAGGCTAAAGCTAATTTTATGATAGAAAATGGTTTTATTGGTTTATTTATTATGAATTTCTTATGTATAAGGAAAAACTAAGTAAATTTTAATTCATAAAATTATTTTGACTATGTTTTTATTTTGTAAAAGAAAAAGATATTTCACTACTTCACATTAAATATAGGTTTTTAACTTTCAAGATCATCATCTACCAATTTTAACATATATATATATATATATATATATATATATATATATATATATATATATATATATATATATGAATTTTTAATTTGTCTAAAAGAAATTAAATGTAAAAATAAATATCATATTATTAATATATAATATTTGTATATAACCTTAAATTTTAGCCTAGAGAGTGTGAAATTGAAATGCAATGCTTTAAAATCTTTTTTTGTTTTTTTTTAATATATAATCATTATGTCTATTTGAAATAAAATATTATCATAAAATTATATAATTCATACCACTGCATATGAAAGAGAAACAATATTACATTATAATTTTATTTTATTTAAATTAGAAAAAAAAAACATTACTATGTAATTTTCTTTTATGTTAAATTAAAAAAAAAAAAAAAAATTAACTTACAAATTTTCAATTAATTTTTATGCTATGTTATTTTTTAATTTTTAATTTTTTCCTTTTTAATATATTTTAAATTTTAAATTCTTACTTTGACATATAGTGTTTTAAAAATTTTAAATTCTAATGAAGCTATATTAATAATAATAATTAAAAAAAACATCAGAACACAAAAACTCCATAATATTGTAAAACAAAAAACAGGAAATGCACAAAAGCTTGAGAATAATTGAAATTCAAATGTGAAAAAGTTGATGGTGACCTAATCTTCTTCACTTAGAAAAGACAGAAACCGTCACATCAATAAGTTTAACCAATAAAAATAAAAATGAGTTGGCTGAAAAAGAATATCCGTTGGAAGAAGTGGGAATATCCGTTGGAATAAGTGGGAGTGGATGACTTGCCTAAATTAGAAATAATCACGATGGATGAGTTGGCCAGAAAAAGACTGTGTTGTAAGAAATGGGAGTGAAAGCCGTAAGATGAAAAAAGATAAAGAAAATGGAAAAGGAGGTAGAAGGATAGAGAATCAGGCATATCATCTTTTTTTTTTACTTGAAGGGAAAAGAAGTTGGAAACACCTATAAATTTCAAATTTCCAGTCTTTAGTTCTAGTGCTTTATTGATTGTTTTTTTGTGGTACGTTTTGTGGGAAGCGGCTACATTTTTGTGCCTCTGTGAAGTGTTTAATGTTGAAAATGAGACACTGTTTGTGCAAAATTCAATGTCCAAAATTTGTTTGTTGACAGAAGAGGACTGCAACGGATTTGGCATGTTCCATAAGATCAATGTTGTTTCTTGATTCATAGGAACCATCAAGGGGAGAGTTTGTCACAGAAACTTGGAAGGGAAGAGTTGTCATGTTCCAATAGGCTATTGTATTGTAGCTGCTACTACACAAACCCAAACCCAAACCCTCTTTGGGCTATTATTTTTTACAACAAATTTGTTGCGGGTACTTTATTTATTTCTGATGTGTTTATTTAAATTTAATGTAATTTGTTGTCGATGAAAACTTGTTCTTCTAGTTTACTCTCTATTTTATTTTCTTTAATTAGTTTAACAACTCTCTATTTAATTTTCTTTAGTTAGTTTAACCTCCCTCAAACCTGCCTTCTAGTCTTCTTGATTTGGATAATTAGGTTCTCTTGGTCGCTTTAGGTTCCATTTTTGTGTTGGCATTCAAATTTGTGTCAGTTGCAACCACAATCATTTGTAGTAGGATTTATGGAGTCTCTCTTAGGTTCGGCTTCCAGAACAAGAATAAACTCATTTTTCTATATCATATCCTTTTAATATCATTGCACTGTAATTTAATGTAAAATCCATTGAGTTCTTGATACCAATTTCAACAAATCCACCTAAGATCGAGATATGGATTTTCAGGGTCTTCCTTAAATTTTTATGCTTGGAGCAAAAGTGTAAACTTTATTTTGATTGAGTTGTGGATACCAATTTCAACTAGTCCACCTAGGATCGAAATCTTAAGCATGAGATCAGGAGACAATACTTGTTTTTGATGAAATTCAATTACTTGGGAGGTTGTCCACTATTATTCATTTCCATTTTTGATAGTGGCCTGACATCTAGAACATAGGAAATGTGCAACCATACTTCATCTAATTTGTGTAGTCCCACACTACAACCAAGATCGAAAAAAACGGTTGGAATGTTGAATGGATTTCATGTTGGCTGGTTATTCAATGTTGGCATCTCATATTACAATCTTAGTAGAAAGACATTAGATGAAATTTCATGTTCAGAGCATAAATATATTTTCCCATGCTACATAATATCTATTATACTACTATCGTTCCATCAATCAACATAAACCCTAGGGTTAAGATCTTAAAAAGAATCCAGATTTTATGTTACAATGAAGTTGATCATGGATGCGAAGATAGGCTAAAAAAATGCAGGAGATTGAATTTTTTTGATGTGGGGTTTGGTTTAGTGGCACATAAATTTTGAGTTCTAGGGTTTGGTTACGTGGTACAATAGGTACTCATTTTTCCAACACTGAAAAGAATAACTTAAATCGAGGGATATTGATTATCAGTAAACGTGCCACTTCAATTTAAAATTCTATTCCTTCCCTTGGTGTCCACAATAAATTGTCCACATTACTTTTTCCATCTAATGCTTTCAAATTTTATAGTAATTTTATGTCGATCCATGATAATTTTATTTCAACATGCAACTTGGTATGCCTCGCCGGTAATAATTTTAATGGATCTCAAGCTAAGATGTATGGATCTCAAGCTATGATGTCGACCCTAGTTGTATGTTCTGTGCAATTACTACTAGTTGGGTTTGAAATTTGGATGTAAAGGTAAATGAATAATGACAATGATGATATGCAAATCATATTGTTTGTAGGGCGGTGTCATTGGCGCAGATGAAATAAGAAGTTTCTCTATATTGTATTTGTATTTGCATTGGATTCACAATAACAAGTGTTTCTATATTGTATTTGTATTTGCATTGTATTCGCATTTGACTAGTGAGATGTATCCACTCTAAAAGCTCTTCAGCACTCCTTAGGGTAAAAACTATAAATATAAGGTTATATTTTGGAAGATGGCTCGGATGAAGAGCGGTTACCAAGCATAGAGAGAGAGGTAGGGAGAGGTAGGGAGAGGGAGTGGGAGAGAGGGAGAGGGGGGAGGGAGAGTGAGGGGGGAGCGGGAGAGAGAGAGGAGTGGAGGGAGAGAGGGGGAGGGGGAAAATACATACAAAGGAGAGAGAGAGAGAGAGAGAGAGAGAGAGAGAGAGAGAGAGAGAGAGATAAGGGGGAGAGAGAGAGAGAGGGAGAGGTAAAGGGGGAGAGGTGGAGAGAGAGTGAGGTAGGTAAAGAGACGAAAATATAGAGAGAGGGGAGGCGAGAAAGAGAGATAGAGTCGGAAAGAGAGAGGTATAGAGAAAGAGAGGGAGGGAGAGGGGGAGAGACATTGTGAGAAAGTGATATAGAGAGAGAGAAAGAGAGAGAAATGGAGGGAGGGAGAGAAAGAGAGGGAGAGAGGGAGAGAGCGAGTGAGGGGGATGGATAAAGAGAGAGTGGTGCGGAGAGAGAGAGAGAGAGAGAGAGAGAGAGAGAGAGAGAGAGAGAGAAGGAGAAGGAGATGGAGAGACCAAGAAGTAGTGGGAGAGAGATGGGGAGATGAAGAGATAGAGGGAGAGAGAGAGTGGGAGAGATAGTGAGGGAGGACGAGTGATATGTAGTGGGAGAGAGATATGGGGAGGGAGAGGGGGAAAGGAGAGTGAAATAGGGGGAGAGAGAGAAAGAGAGGGGGTCTGAGAGAGAGAGAGAGCGACGAGGGGGGGAAGGAGAGAGGGTGGGAGAGTGAGAGTGAAAGAGAGAGTCAGAGAGCGAAAGATAGATAAAGGTGGTAGAGAGAGAGGGGGATGGGGGAGAGATAGAGATAGATAAGGGGAGAGAGACATAGAGGGAGAGGGGTAGAGGGACAGGGCGGCGGGGGGAAGGAGAAAGAGTGAGAGTGACTGAATGAGTGATAGAGAGAGAGAAGGGGGGGAGGAGCAAGAGAGAGGGGGGGAGAGAGTGAGAGAGGGAGAGAGATGGAGGGAGAGGGAGAGGGAGAGGGAGAGAGAGACAGGGGGCAGATGGACAGAGAGAAGGAGGGAGGGAGGAAGGGAGAGAGATGGAGAGAGAGGGAGAGTTGGAATGGGAGAGAGAGACAGAGGGGAGGAGGGAGAGTGAGCAGGAGAGAGAGAGAGAGAGAAAGGCCAGTGGGGGAGCTATATATATATATATATAAATTTATATATATGGAGATAAATAGAGGTGGAAGGGGTGAGTGAGAGAAAGAGAGGGGTAGAGAGAGCAGGAGAGAGAGAGATATGGGTAGAGAGGGAGAGGGGTAGAGAGAGGGGGAAGAGAGAGAGAGAGAGAGAGAGAGAGAAGGGGAGAGGGGTAGAGTTAAAGGGGGATGGGGGGAGGGAGAAAGAATGAGAGGGAGTGAGTGAGTGACAGAGGATGGGAGAGGGGGAGAGAGGTGGGTAAATGAGAGAGAACGAGGGAGGGAGGGAGTGGAGTATATATATAAAGAGAGAGAGAGAAAGAGAGAGAGGTATATTGAGGGGGAGGTGGAGAGACATACAAAGGAGGGTGAGAGAGAGAGAGAGAGAGAGAGATAGAGGGAATGAGAGAGAGAGAGAGAGATAAGGGAGAGAGAGGTAAAGGGGGAGAGGTGGAGAGAGAGGGAGGCAGGTAAAGAGACACAAAGATAGAGAGAGGGGAGGCGAAAGAGAGAGATAGAGTGATAAAGGGAGACATATATAGAGAGAGAGGGAGGGAGAGAGGTAGAGACAGTGCGAGAGAGTGATAGAGAGAGAGAGAGGGGTAGGGAGAGTGAATAGGAGAGAGAGAAAGAGAGTAGGGGAGGTATATATATATTGAGATAAATAGAGGGGGAGGGTGTGTGAGAGAGAAAGAGAGGGCAGAGAGATCGGGAGAGAGAGAGAGAGAGATGGGGAGAGTGGGAGAGGGGGAGAGAGAGGGGGGCAGAGAGAGAGAGAGAGAGAGATAAGGGGAGAGGGGGAGAGAGTGCAGGAAATTAGAGAGAGTGAGGGAGGGAGGGAGTCGTGTATATATAGACACACACACACACACACACACAGAATGGGGGATACATATAGAGAGGGGGTGAGGGAGAGATAAATATAAAGTGGGGGGGTGGGGGGGGGCGGTGGGGAGAGAAAGAGAGAGGTGGAGATAAAGTGGGAGGGAGGAATGGAGGGTGATAGAGTGAAGGGCATGGATGGAAGAGGTATAGGTGCATTGGGGGAGGGGTAGAGAGAGAAAAAAAGGGGGATGGTTAGAGAGGTAGATGGAGGTGGGGGATGAAGAAGGGTTGAGATATGGATAAATGGATGGAGGGAGGGGGGAGGGTTGGCGTGAGAGTGTGGGAGAGGGAGAGAGAGAGTGGGGAGGAAGCGAGATAGAGAAGGATGGAGAGGTAAGGGAGAGAAGATATAGTGAGATATATAGCGAGAGTGACATAGGGGGATAAAGAGTGGTAGGGTGGGAGAGAGAGAGTGAGTGTAATATATATATATACATAGAGAGAGAGAGAGAGAGAGAGAGAGATGGAGGGAGGATGGGAGGGGAAGGGAGAGTGAGATGATGGGGGAGATTATGTGGGAGAGTGGGAGTGAAAGAGGGAGAGTTAAAGTGTGAAGGGATATATATAGAGAGAGAATGTGTGAGACAAGAGTTAGGGAGGAAAAGAGATAGGGAAAGAGAGAAGAGAGAGGGAGGGAGCGGGAAGGAATAAGAAAAACAAATAAAGGGATGTGGACAGTGGGAGAGGAAGTGGTAGTTCGGGAGATTTAGAGAATAATTGGTGGTACAATGGGGGAGAGAAAGACAGTGAGAGACAAAGAGGGAGCGAGGAGGGAGGGGGTGGTGGGCGAGCGGGAGAGAGGGCACGAGCGATAAAATTAGGGGGGAGGTGGAGGAGAATTCTTGAGAGAGGTGAAGGGGATTTTGTATGAGAGAAAGGGAGAGATAGGGATAATGAGATTAGTGGTTAGTAATAATACAATAGGTCGATACCATGGGTCATAAAAATACCATGAATCTCCCCTTTTCTACTTTTCCCTACTCAATAATATAAATTGATTTTATATATTTTTTAATTTAACCCACATTCACTTAATAAGACCCTTTAATTTAATTATACATTGACACTTCCAAATATTACTCTTTTCGCTTGTATGATAACTAAATAATTGTATTAATTGATCCCCATTTTCCTTAAAAATAGCCTGTCGGAATGAAATAGAGCATTCAATTAGTGACTATTCGAAAGATAAAAAATTACATGGTCAAACCTATCTAGGTTGAAAAATCATTAATCTTCATCATCCATGTGCTCTTAGTTAACTTTACAGTTTTCATGCTAAATTGAACTTATATCACTTCATTGCCAATTGTGCTTACATAAAAAATGGCTTCATGTGCCATCCTAGAAAGACACCAGCAGGAGGGTTGTAATTCAAGGGCACTACTATGGACACCATAATTGGAGTGGCATCCCTATGATATACCATACATAATAGATTCCATTATTATCTGTATTTCTATTTGATTCTTGATAAAGGTGCTAAGTGGTCATGGAAAGTGTCACTCTCTTATCATCATCCTTTGAAATAGTTTGGAAAACATTCTATGGAGGTTTATGCCACTAATATAATGATAAAGTGAAATAAATCCATAATAATATATAAAAAAATATATAAAAATACAAGATATGGTTGGGCACATAATTAGCCCATGGGAAAAACCTATTATGAGCACTATCAGCCTGATTAGCCATCACCTCATTGTTAGAGCACTTGATCCTACCCAAATAAAAATAAATCCTTGTATTTTCTCAACCTTTATGAGAAATAAATCACCATTTCTTATGTTGTATTAGAGTGGTGGAAATAATACGCCAATAAAAGGGCTAACTTCTGTCTCCATGATTGATCCATTTTTACATATATACACTCTATATGTTGGACATCAAGTAGTTCGTCTCTTGGCTATGTCACCAAACCCTTAACTCTTTCCCAATGCATTTCCACCCTCTACAGTTGTGCCCATGGACTAATGGATTAACCTAGGAATTTTAACTTCCCCATGGGTGTTTGAAACACATAGTACGGTTATCCAACTATTCATTGCAAATATAAGAGAGGGAAGGTCTATATGGGACTTGCTGTAGTGAGATATGTGATAAGTATTGGTTGTTATGATAACTTTAATTATGGTCCTCTATGGTGCCTCTATGATTTTATTTACCTAATGATCAATTTACATAAACTTTATTATAAGGAGATTTTGTGAGATGTTTGACATCACAGTAATAGAGGATGTTATAGGTGATTTCCCTACCTCCTTACCAGTGGACTAGAAGTTCTCATATCCAAAGTATAGAGAGGTATATTTACTTTGATGATGAAATTTTCAATACCTATGATATATAATTTAGCTAATAGAGGGATTTATATAATGATTTACAACTAGAGGAATTCATAAAGGTTAGAACATTAGTCCCATGATTGTTAGAATTGGAGATATTGATGGTGTGATGAGTGAATATGTGACTACCTTAGTATTCCATTGCCACTATTTGATGAGAATCACTTGATCCACAATCTAGATGATGATGGTCATCCTTGAGGTGACAAGGGATGGCTTCTATATCACTTTGGAGAGAAACCACTTAGTTAGCTAATGCCACATCACCTAGTTTCATCTTGTGAGGGCCATCTAGGGCACATTTTGGTCATGATCTCCTGGAATGGAGATGCTTTTGGTGTCTTGAACATGATCATGAAGAAATTCCTGGAATACGGAACACTCTTTAGCCCTTACATCACATCTTGAGGGAGTCTTGAACTCATTTGAAAATTTAACCATAATATAAGTATGCATTTATGTAATTAAAAAGGAAAAAAAATATTAATATTATAATAATTATTAATTTTATTAAAAATATATATAAAATATAAAATTACAAATATATATATATATATATATATATATATATATATATATTATTTAAAAGTATAAAATTATAATAGCATATAAAAAAATAATAAAATTTTTATAAAAAAGAACAAACATGTTAATAAATAAAGTAAAAAAATATGACATGGTCATTGGTTCATTGTTTAGGGAAACAAATATTTATATCAAAAATTGTAGACTTAACTGGAAAACAATCAAAATACCCCTATATATATATGACGTTAAAATATAATTGTATTGTTTCATAAATTTAGATTTAAAAGGCAAAATAAATCCATATTTGATAACTTTAAAACTTTAAATTATATATATTTTTAGTTATAGTTAAATTTAAAATATATTAAACTAAAAATTATTTCAAATATAATTATTGAAAGGAATATTATTTTTGAAATATTAAAAAAAATACACTATTCAACTGAGAAGTAAATTCCACTCTATATGGCAAACATATCAGATTGAAGAAAAACATTACCAACAATCAATAAATGAGAAATATAATGGCCAACTATATAGACTATATAATGCTTTATTCAATTGGCATGCATGCCTTACAAGTATGAAGTTGTCTTTAAGTGTTATTTTTTGGAGTTTTCCTTGGATTTTTAGCACGATTCTGATAGAAACAATTGTGGAATTGTTTTTTATTGTTGTTGTCTAAATTGGTTTTTTGATTGAATATATGAATTCAACACATTGGAAAAACCCTTGGGAACATCTATTGTGAAAATTTCACACATTAAACTTGTGATTTCAATGAATCTCTGCCAGATTCTAGACAATTCAATATGAAAATAAGAAGAAAAACTTTTCAAAAAATCACGCATAGACATCTAAATGATATGATCATAAATCATTTCTAAAATTCACAATTTAGATTAGAAAATAAAACAATTTTTTTTTGAAAAAGTCACTTCAAAACAACTCGAATAAGTACTATCATGGATATCTAAATAATATGATTGCAAATTACTTGGAAAATTTCCTAAGAATTCACCAATGCATGGAACATCACAAATTGTTTATCATAAATTTAGTAAGATATCAATATATTGTATGTATTGTGGCATAAGTTAATAATGAAACTTGGATGCTATGAATTGGCACTCTTTATTTATTGAAGTGAAACCATGAGAAGAAGCTATATAATTCAAATAAAATATGAAACAAAATATATCTTACGAATTTTTGTAACAAAATATTGAAAAATATGTTTATTCATTCTATAATCACTAAAGATTTTGACTATTTATATATTTATGAGGACATCCAAATATAGCTCCAAGAAGGAGAAACATGAGATTTTTAATTGAAATTTATGATTTAGTTGAAATGAGAAACTCATGAATTAAACACTCTTCTAAAGATATGAGTTGTAGTGTAGATTGAAAATTATTACCTGTAAATTAAAATTAAGATTTTAATGATGATGATGATGGTTAACGTCCACTGAGACCAATATTTGGACCAATATTTGGTCTCTCAGACCTAAAGAAAAGAGTTATTTAATTTTATTTAAGATTTTATTCCTATGCTCAAAAATCTTGGAGAGCTTAAAATTTACATTAAAATTTTACAGTAATAATTTTTTTATGAATGTAAATTTATTTTTTCTTTGGGTATATCAAAATTCAAGAAAACTAAAATTTCTTAAAATAAGAACCTTATTTACATTGTAAATTTTAAAAATGAAGTTTGCAACTCCACTTTATTATCTTTGATATGGAACATGGTTAAGTTAGATTTATGATAATTATACACATAAACATGTATTGTGTCAATACAAAACTAAATAAGAAAATAATTGGACATCTATTTCATTTTGATTGACATATCGTTAAAATGTTTTAATCATAATATTTATTTTCAGTTATTTGTATAAAATATACTTAGTTTACATTGAGATATTGATTTAGGAATTGTCTTTAGTGACACTTTTTGGACTTTTCAGTGTCAACGGAAATATTCAAGGTAAAATATTGTATTTTGTTATTTAAACTAGTTTTTTTACTATATATATGGATTTAACACCTTGAAAAACCCTAGTGAACTTCCACAAAACTTTGATTGTGTAGGGTTATCCATCAATCTTCTGATTTCAATATCAATCTTCTGATTTCCATGATTTCAATATCAATCTTCTGATTTCCATAAATTCCAGCTCGATTTTAGAGAAATTACTAAAGACAATACATATTGATTTATGCTACTACCCCACACCCATATATTCCATATGTTAACTTAGTGTTAAATAAGGAAATATGTATAGGTATCCTTTTTTTGAGATACACCCCATTAAATTTTTTTAATCATAATTTATTTTTCTGTCAATGTTTTTATATAATAATTACATTGTCAATATCTAATATTCACCTTTTTGTCAATATATTTTCAATACTACTTCATATTAAATAATGGAGTTACACATTCCATTATTCCATAAATTAGAAAGGACAACATTGAATTTCTTTTTGTCATTAATATTTTTTATATTCCATGCATAAACATTGTATTAATGATTAAAGAATTTTCACGTAATCTTTATATAATAGAGTCTAGAATAATTATTAGCATAAGAAAACATATTTTAAATTCAATTAGTTTTTCTTTAGATATGTCATGTTGATATAAAATTATTTTAAATATTATCAAATTACATTATTTTTATTTTTACCTCTATATAAATATGTAAAGAGTTTATATTGGAATATATTAGCTGACATGATTTTAATTTTTATGATTACATCATTAATATTATTTTAAATATCATGTATCAATTTCATCCAATTAAATACCTTCATCGTACTAAAGAAATAAAATGCTATTTTTTTTTTTTTTTTAATTATTATTTATTTATTTCTTTTTGTAATGTAAATATATTTATTATTTGTTAATGTAATATTAATATACAACATATAAGTATATTTATTTGTAGAGAATTTATCAAAAAAAAATATTTGGTAAATTTTGTTAGGAACATCTATTATACTATATATATATATACTTTTTCTCTTTTTTATACATATCTAATACATACTAAATTATATGTTTTATTTATGATTAATATTTAAAAAAAAATAGTATGTTAATTTCCAAATTTATATTAAAATATTGAAAGGATTGTATTTTTTTGAGATTAGATGACAAAAGAAAAGTTATGAATGAAACCCAATTATTTTTCTTTCATTTTTTTTAGTTTATTTTAAATTACAATATTAAAAATAAATATTAAAAATTTTTATTTATAACTTTTTAAAATAGTGGGAAAAAATTATATTTGTGTTATCAAACGAATTGTCATATATTGTTATCTCTTAAAGCAGGTGGACTCATATTTATTATTCAAGGAAAACTACAACCTGTTATTTTTGGTAGTTGATAAGAGTGCATACCTTCTTTATAAAAATGATTAACAAATTTTGTATTATATTTAATATTTATTTAAATATTATATCTTAAATATAATAATAATAATAATAATAATAATAATAATAATTATTATTATTATATATTCAAGTTACAAAAGGTATTTTATAGAACATAAAAATGATAAATTTAATTTTATGTGATTTTGTTTTATTACTATTTTTGTGTACGATTTTTTGTGTATAAGGAAAACTAAGTAAATTTTATTTCATAAAATTATTTTTGTTTTTATTTTGTAAAAAAATGACATTTCACAATTTGAAGGGAAGGTCTATATGGGACTTGTTGTAGTGAGATTTGTTGTAGTGAGATATGTGATAAGTTTTGGTTGTTACGACAACTTTAATTATGGTCCTCTGCAATGTCTCTATGATTTTATTTACCTAATGATCAATTTACATAAATTTTATTATAAGGAGATTTTGTGAGATGCTTGACATCACAGTAGCAGAGGATGTTATAGGTGATTTCCTTACCTCCTTACTAGTGGACAAGAAGTTCTAATATCCAAAGTATAGAGAGGTAGATTTACTTTGATGATGAAATTTTCCATACCTATGATATATAATTTGGTTAATAGAGGGATTTATATAGTGATTTACAACTAGAGTAATTCCTAAATGTTAGAACATTAATCCCATGATTGTTAGCATTGGAGATATTGATGGTGTGATGAGTGAATATGTGACTACCCTAGTATTCCATTGACACTATTTAATGAGAATCACTTGATCCAAAATCTAGATAATGATGATCATCCTCGAGGTGACAAGGGATGGCTTCTCTATCACTTTGTAGAGACAACACTTAGCTAGCTAATGCCACATGACCTAGTTTCCTCTTCTGAGGGCCACGTAGGGCACATTTTGGTCATGATCTCTTGGAATGGATATGCTTCTGGTGTCTTGAACATGGTCATCAAGAAATTGCTGGAATATGGAACACTTTTTAGCCCTTACATCGCATATTGAAGGAGTCTTGAACTCATTTGAAAATTTAGCCATACAAGTATGTATTTATGTAATTAAAAATAAAACAAATATTAATATTATAAAATTATTAATCTTATTAAAAAGATATATAAAATGTAAATTATATATATATATATATATATATATATGTAAGTAAAAGTATAAAATTATAATAGCATCTAAATAAAATAATAATTTTTTTATAAAAAAAACAAACATGTTAATAAAAAAAGTAAAAAAGTATGATGACATGGTCATTGGTTCATTGTTTATGGAAACAAATATTTATATTAAAAATTGTAGAATTAAATGGAAAACATTCAAACTACCTCTATATATATATATATATATATATATATATATATATATGATGTTTAAATATGATTGTATTGTTTCATAAATTTAGATTTAAAAAGAAAAATAAATCCATATTATATAACTCTAAAACTTTAAATTATATATATTTCTAGTTATAGTTAAATTTGAAATAGATTAAACTAAAAATTATTTCAAATATAATTATTAAAAATAATATTATTTTTGAAATACTAAAAAAAATATATTATTCAATTAAGAAGTAAATTCCACTTTATCTGGAGAGTCTAATAACATATCATATTGAAGAAAAACATTACCAACAATCTATAAATGAGAAATATAATGAATTGGTTTTTTGATTTCATATATGAATTCAACACATTGGAAACTCCCTTGGGAATTTCTTTTGTGCACATTTCACACATTAAACTTGTGATTTCAATGAATCTCTGCCAGATTCTAGACAATTCAATATGAAAATAAACAGAAAAACTTTTCAAAAAGTCACACTTATAGACATCTAAATTATATCCTTATAAAATTCACAATTTAGATTAGAAAATAAAACATAATTTTTTTGAAAAAGTCGCACCTGAAAACAACTCTAATAAGTACTATCATGGATATCTAAATAATATGATTGCAAATTACTTGGAAAATTTCCTAAAAATTCACCAATGCATGGAACATCACAAATTTTTTATCATAAATTTAGGAAGATATCAATATATTGTATGTATTGTGGCATAAGTTAATAATGACACTTAGATGTTGTGAACTGACACTCTTTCTTTATTGAAGTGAAACCATGGGAAGAAGCTATATAATTCAAATAAAATAAGAAACAAAATTGATCTTACAAATTTTTGTAACAAAATATTGCAAAATATCTTTATTCGTTCTATAATCACTAAATATTTTGACTATTTATGTATTTATGAGGACATCGAAATATAGCTGCAAGAAGGAGCAACATGAGATTTCTAATTGAAATTTATGATTTAGTTGAAATGGGAAACACATGAATTGAACACTCTTCTAAAAATATGGGTTGTAGTGTAGATTGAAAATTATTACCTGTAAATTAAAATTAATATTTTAATATATATATATATATATATATATATAATATATATATATATATATATTAAAATTTTATGGTAATATTTTTTTTATGAATGTAATTTTTTATTTTTTTTTGGGTATATAAAAATTCGGGAAAACTAAAATTTCTTAAAATAAGAACCTTATTTACATTTACATTGTAAATTTTTAAAAATAAAGTTTGCAATTCCACTTTATTATCTTTGATATGGTACTTGGTTAAGGTAGATTTATGATAAATATACACATAAACATGTAATGTGTCAATAAAAAACTAAATAGGAAAATAATTGGACGTCTCTTTCATTTTGATTGACATACCATTAAAATGTTTTAATCATAATTTTTATTCTCAGTTATTTATATAATATATACTTAGTTTACATTCAGATATTTATTTAAGGGTTTTTTTTAGTGAGAATTTTTGGAATTTTTTATTATTTAAAATATTTTTTTAATGTATATGTGGATTTAATACCTAGAAAACCCTAGTGAACTTGGATTGTGCACGGAACTTCGATTGTGCAGAGTTATCCATCAATCTTGTGATTTACATAAATTTCAGCTAGATTTTAGAGAAGTTACTAAAGACAAATGGTATTTATTTATCCTACTATCCCACACCCATATATTTCATATGTCAACTTATTGTTAAATAAGGAAATAAGTATAGGTATCATTTTTTTTGAGATACAATGCATTAAAAAATTTTAATCATAAGTTATTTTTTTTTGTCAATATTTTTATATAATAATTACGCTCTCAATATCTAATATTCACCCTTTTATTAATATATTTTCAATACTACATATTAAATAATGGAGTTACAAATTCCATTATTCCATAAATTAGAAAGAACATATTTATTAAATAAAAAATATCCTTCATTTTATTTATTTATAGTTGACATTGAATTTATTTTTTTCATTAATATTTTTTATATTCCATGTATAAACATTGTATTAAGGACTAAAACATTTCCACGTAATCCTTATATCATAGAGTCTAAAATAATTATTAACACAGGAAAACATATTTTAAATTGAATTAGTTTTCTTTAGGTGTGTGAAGTTGATATAAAAATATTTTAAATATTATCAAATTAAATTATTTTTATTTCTATCTCTATATAAATATGTATAAAGTTTATATTGGAATATATTAGTTGATATGAATATTCTAATATCTCATCCAAGGTTTGTATTGGAATGTTTTTAAATAAAAAAATTACACATAAATAAAATAAATAAAAATAAATAGATAAAAAATAAATAAATAAATAAAATAAATAAATAGATAAAAGTAAAAACAAATAAAATGAAAAATATGAAAATCAACGAATATAAATAAAAATATAACTAAAAATAAAATAAATAAATAAACTAATAATAATAATAATAATAATAATAAATAAATAAATAAATAAAATAAAAAATAAAAAATAAAAATAAAATAAAATTTTGAGGGTAAAAGAGATCCCTGTGATCGATTATCTGGAGTTCACCTTCCATTTATCCAAGGTACTACTTATAAAGTTGCCCAGATTCTAAAGAAACATAATGCTTCCTTTACCTTTAAGCCCTCCTGCACCATTCGGAGTTCGCTTAGATTGGTTAAAGACCCAATTTTCCCGAAGGATGGTAAGGGCGTTTACTTGATTCTGTGCTCCTGTGGGACCCCTTATATTGGTGAAACTGATCGATCAATTAGTCAAAGAATTTAGGAACATGTCGCTGACCTTAAGCATAATAGATCACGCTCCTTTGCCCTAGCAGAGCATGTGGAGAAGACAAATCATCACATTTTCATTGAAGATGCTGAGGTTATTGCGAGGATTGACCATTTCTACCACCGCAAGTTGAGAGAAGCCCTGGAAATCCAAAAGAGGTCGGTTAACCTCAACAGAGATGATGGATGGATTGTTAGCAGATGCTGGATTCCTGCCATTCATTCCCAATAAATTTAAATTTAAATATAAATATATATATATATATATATATATATATATATATATATATATATATATATATATAATTTTTATTATTTATTTATTTTTTATTTTTATTTTATTTATTTATTTGATTTTTATTTTTAAAGGTTAAATAAAATTAATTATAAAATAAGGTAACTGATGTTATGGGTTTTGAATCAACTAACATATAATTATTGAAAATAAAAATAAAAATTTCTTTTTTTTTATATTTAAACTATAAATAGTATTTAATTATTTTTAACATTTAATTTATTCGATATAAAAAATAATAATAATAAAAACAAATAAATAATTATTATATTGAAAAATAAATATATATAAATATTAAACAGTTATTTTATTCTTCAAAATTATATTAAATTAATAATTATTATTTTTATTAAAAATAAATATAAATATATAAAATTCAAAAAAATTTAAACATTAATCATGGGATTTATTCTTTATAAAATAAATTAACTATTATTTATTTTTTTGATTTGAGTCAAACTAGCCATTATTTTACAAACGGCTAGTTGGAGCTTTATGATCTATTTAAAGGGGTTTATTGATTAGATTTTCCATCTTGTCCTGATGATGAAACACACTGGCTGGTTCGAAACGCATCGACCAAATCTATTCTGATGTGATTTTCACCGAAAGATTTTAATCACAATTTATGGATCACAGAAGAAAAATTCCTAAAATTATTTAATTATTATGGATATTGGAATAATTTATTTGTTTATAATTACAACATTAATATAATTATAAATATCATATATCAATTTCATCCAATTAAGCATCTTCCTTGTACTAAAGAAATAAAATGCAATTTAATTTTTTTATGATTATTATTTTTTTTAAATTTTTGTATTGTAAATACATTTATTATTTGTTAATGTAATATTAATAGACAACATATAAGTATACTAATTTATAGAGAATTTAGAAAAGAAAAAATAAATTTGGTAAATTTTGTTAGGAACATCTATTATACTACTATCCATAAAATATTATTTAGAATATATATATATATATATATATATATATATATATATAATTAAATTACTTTTTCTCCTTTTTATACATATCTAATACATACTAACAACCTTACATTCAAATTTTCTTACCTTTTTACGAACACAAATTCTGTGAATTTAAAACAAATGTCTAGTGATGCTTAGCAAATAAATGAGAATCTTCAAGCATGTGCTAAACTCTCAAAACATATCCTGGATGGAGTTACTGATGTATATGAGCAAGAGAATGAGCATGTTCAAAAGATACTTGTTCTAAATCCTGATACATTTCATTATGAGGAGAGGATTGATAATATCATACATATTATTTAAAGTGTCAATGTTAATGTTTTTACAGAGATTAAAGTTCAAATTGTTGAAAAGAAAGTTGTCGCCTTAATTTTAAATTTCCCTATATATGATGAATATGATGATTATTATGATGCTTATCTTCATGAACAACAAATTGTATCTCCTTTATCGAAAAAATCTCATTTTAACAATTCTAACGAAATCACTCATATTATATATCACATTAATAACATTGGATATAAAGAAAATGATGAATTAGTTTAGGGTAATTCTTTTCCTTTATGTTTTTCTTCATTCAAGTTGCAGAAGGAGAAATTTAAAATAAAAAATGAAAAATAGGAACTTGGACCGATGCAAAATCACATAGGTTTACTGGAATACACTAATAACATTATAGATAAGTAGGAATATTTTCATGTTTTCCATGATCTCGTGGCTTTGTATATGGAAATTTTTGTCAAATCAGATTCAAAGCCACTAAATTATAGGGATTTTGAAAATGATGATTGTAAGGATGTTCATTCTGAAAAGAAACAAGAGATATTTTCTTTCTTAGAAAGTAATCCATAGAAATTTGCATATGAATATTTTCAACCTCTTTACGAAAACCATCAGATTGAGATGCGTGGAAGAAAATATACAGTCAAAGGAATTTTTTGGCTTGAGCGGTCCTGAAACAGGTTTAGAGTTAGCATGTAACCAAAAAAACCCTCTTACTACTAGCCCTTTCGGAAATGACCTACTTGCACAGGCCAAAGTCTCACCCAAAGCTGTATCAAGGGGTTCTGGAACCAGGTTTTCGCACCGTGAGGGAGAAATAAATAAAGTGGGTGTATTCAAATCTATCTTATTACACAATATGTCTTGTGCACCAGAAACCCTAACCAAAAACCCTAGGTGAATTAACAGAGGTTAACCCTACACATGTGCACAGACAGTAGATCCAAAATCCCTTTAACTGTTCTAATAATGTAATATTCAACCTTTACGGCAATAGATCTATGCAATTATAATTCATCAACATTAAAATGGGTACGTGCCTGAAATGATCACAGATAATATAAATCATATCCAAGAAACAAAAATGATACGTAAGAAAAAATACAGAGCGAATAAAAGATGCATTTGGTACACAGAGTTATCAAAACAGATCTTTATTCATCAGTTATTCACATAATCCTTTCATAGTTCACAGAAACCTTTACCATTCTTCAGATCTACTTGCGCACAAATCCAGTGGGGTCTGCACACAACCTGGCTAAGGTTTCCCAGCACACAGCCAACAAGAGCCTTTTGTACATGAAATTCTTATAGATTTACTTCAGAGTTCTATCATCAAGAATTAACATTAATAAAACTAACTTATCCTACTCGATCTAGATTTCTACTTATACTTTAGCTTGCGCTCATAATATGGTCCTCAAACCATGGTTTGAGACCCCTTGGTTTACCCTTTAACCCATTATAACATATGAAGGGACTTTGACCCACCCCAAATCCCCTTGACTCTTCATTTCTTAGTGCACACGACCCAAAAATACAAAAAATACCATTATTTAACCAAAAATTATAGTCGTAAGGGACCCCGCTCCAACAAAATTACACATCAAATTGATATTATTTTACATTTTTGTGAGATGGGTTTGCAGGAATTTGAGTATCCTTTTGTAGTCTTTTTAGAGTGAGTAAGCAGGCCCAAATTTTCATATTTTATCAATAATAAATTTATTTTCAAGTTTTTATGTAATTTGTAGGAATGTAGTAAATTAAAGAGTGATGGATTTGTACTTGCTAAAGATAAGAGTAAGAAAGGACAATATACTTACGTGGAGCAAGGAAAATAGCACAATCAAGAAGATATATTATTGGAACAACTATCTGACAAGTTGTATTGGAATTTTTTTATTATTTAATCAAACATTCATTCAATAGGTAAGTGTAGGATGAGTGTGCAATAAGATTGTTGGCCAAAAAAATATTTTATGTTTGGTTTTTAGTGTGATTGTTTGCAACAGTGTAAAATTTTTAGTTTGAGTGTAGTTCAATTTCAAAATAGGTTGGTTGTAGGAAACAAGTTATAGGTTTGGAAAATGAATTTGTTTGTAGGTTGGGATCAGGACTTTCGTCTATAGGGGTTCTTAATTTTGAGAATCTATGATCAAAAACATCCCCGTGGACCTAGTTTTTATCACAGTTTTAGTCAAACATTTTTTTTAAAGTGCTGACAAAAATACTCTCAGCGTGTATTTAAACCCGTTTAAAGCTCTTGAAATTAAAGTGTCAGTATTCTTGAAGCCTATTTTTCAGGAATTCGACATTAAAAATCTCATGGATAGTTGTTGATAAGCCACCTCATCAATTCAACTTGAGGATTTCCTTCAGCATCCTAAGGAGTAGGATTTTGTTGGAAGATTTATAGCAGACTTGAAAGTTTGAAAAGGGATTAGGTGACATCAAAATAAGTAAATAAATATTATTTCTAGTTTTCCACAGTACAAAATCAATGATCAAGTTCTAGATTTTAAGGGATTTGACCAATAATGAGATAAAAAGATGGAAAATCAATTAGTGACAAATTTCTTTCAACTTCTTAGGAAGAGTTCAAGGAATAATAGTTGCAATCACTCGAGACAATCAAAGATTCTTTACATTTTTGGAATTATTTTGTAGCTTTATTTTACATAATCTTAGGAGATTTTTTTTCTTCGGATTTTAGGTTATATAAACTATCATTTTTTAATGAAATTTTTTAATGAAAAGGGTTTAGACCTGAGGACCTTTTGGAGCACATTGTATAAAATTTTTTTTTAGATTAATGAAGCTTGACAAGAAAGAGCATGGATTTTTGTGATATCATGGATTCCTGTGATGTATTTTTCGAGTCTATCCTTTTCCTTATGTATTTTTTTTCTTCTCAGTTATACCATTTGAATGTATGGAATTATAATATTTGTATAAGATTAAATGTTACATGATTCACTCTTATTTTTTGTGGTTGGTATAATATATCTAAATATTTGTGCCCATTTCCTCTAAATATGATCTTGGATTCATCCTTCATGCCCAATTGGAGTGGACTATTTTCCCCCTTGAACTATCAGCTAAAATGAAAATTGTCTAAGGAAAACATACCTATCTCTCCCATGAGATCTGTGTACTTCACAATGAGTTCCTTGTTAGTTTTCATTAATTCTCAGCTTTTGAGACTTCGTGCCCAATGATTTTACCTTCCCTTTCCAAACTATTTTTGAATAATCCAATCAAATCTAGTCATTGTTCTAAGTACATAACCAGTCATATTTGACTGACTTGTATAAGGGACCTCCCTTCTTATTGAAAGGGATAATTTTCAATTTAAAACATTGGTTAGAGGTTACCTTATAGTTTTTCCCTTATAGCCAGGGTTTTGTCTAAGTGATAAGACCATCCTTAGAGCGCTAATATGCTATTTATGAACTTTAATGTAGTGAAAATAATATAAAAGGCACTTATGATTTTCCCTTAAGGCTCTATGCATTGTACTTACTCTCTTGATTGATTGCATGTTGTCGGTCTAGGGTTTCTGAGGCACAACTTAAGGTCTAGTCATTAAAAACTTGGTTTTACATGGATGGCTCTTGAAGCCACATGTTGTTTATGGTAATATCAAGACAAAGTACAAGACATTAACCTAGTGAATTCTCCATGGTTGATTTCTCTGAAACTCATCAAACGACTTGAATTCACCGGATGGGAGTTAGGGTAAAAAACCACAATACCATATCATTTGTTGGTCATTCACACATTTCTAATTCTATGGAGGGTTCCTAAATTTTTGAGGGCTTTACAATTTTGCAACCAGTGAGGGTTCGTATTTATTCTTCATTGACTAAAACAAGATTTTACTAGTTACCAACATCAAGTCCGAGTCTAACCTTCTGCACTAATTTTTCCAAGCGGTCACAATTGCAATTATTCTCCATCCGTGTTTTATATTTTTTTTTTTCATTTTAACTAGCTCTCTAACCATACTTATCTCATGGATTTTATATGCCACAACTATTTTAGAGGATGCCACATTCAATATTTTGATTCTGAACTTTTTTAATTAATATACAACAAAGAGCCTTTGAACCAATGTGGTTCGGGTATGGAAGACACCAAAGTTATTTATATACTTTCCTGTTATGTTTCATGCCTCCTTTTTACAAATGTACTTCCCATTTCTTTTAAGTTTTCTTTCTCAATAATGTTGTGTTAGTTGTTCTTGTTTTTTGGCGGTAGGTAGGTTTCGTGGTAACTTCGATGTGTTCTAAATGGAATAGGAACTTTGATGTGTTATCTAATCATGGTAAAATTATATTTTTATTCTTCTGAGGTTTTGTCTAGAGTGTGAGGTCCTCCATCATTTTAATGTATTTTTTTCTCACATAAGAATTTTAGGGTTTGAACCATAAAAGTTTTTCTCCACAACCTTTTCCCCTTTCCTAGAGATGATGAATCATTGTATATCTAAAGTCTTGACACACAAAATATTTTCCCTAGTTGTCAGAAGGGAATAATTATATTGTTTGTAACCTAAATTCATTTTTTTGCATAGTGGTTATCTTTATTTGAGATATTTGGTGATTGTAATGTTACGTATTGAATGAAAAAAGGTTGTGCTCATATAAAGTTTTCCATTGTATTCTTTCCCTTTCATTACTTACATAATGCACCTAGTTTTCTCTTGTCATCTCTTACTATGTCCTAATAATTATGTTTTCCGGTTTCATGGAAGTGTTATCACAAACTTATCCTGTTAAAATTCAATGAGATTTTTATGTTACATAAAAAATATTGTTTATAATGAGTTTTAAAATATCTGTTCTCAGGGTTTATTCTATTATTATTTTTCATTAGTTTCTATTGTTGTTCAGTAAAATGGAAATATATTTAATTTTTTACAAGATGGGTTTCCGCATAAAAATATTATCACAAGAGTTCTCTGGTGAGGCGAAAATAGGTTCCTCTAGTTTCTTCTCAGGTCAAAAGATGTCAATTTCATTTCAACAAAGGCAAGCACTTCATGATTGATCTAGTTAGTGGACATTTTTTGTGTCATGTGGATCTAACCCCACCAAAACATTGAAGTATGCAATGGTAATTCTTAGTGAGGTCTTGGTTATTTTCTTTGTTTAAAAATAATAAATATAATATTGTTTCAGTAACTCGTATAATCAAGCCTTCACTAGACTCATGTCCTTACTGCTCCTAATTATTTCTGACATGTTTTCTCCACCCTGATTTGACTCTTTTATCAAAATTCATTTATAAATGAATTATTTTCATGGAAATATTTGGTTAAACCTACCAAGATATTTTTTAACAGTTAATTTAGATAGGGTACCAAATTAATTCTGTCCAACATTTAACTTTTGTAACCTTCAAAATTAGGTAAATAAATATTCAACAAAGAAAAACCAACACTATTTTATACAAAATATACACACTTACTCTTTCTTACTACAACATTCATAAATTTTATAGAGAATAGATAGGCTAAATACTATGACTTCTACTTCTCTAAATTATTTTTCAAAGATTCAAGAAAACCCAAATCTGAGAATTATCTTCTAATGAGAGTGAAATTTATGTCCATTTTCCCCTTGATCTTCTCACTTCCCCTAAATTTAGTTGACAAAAACATTTTTCATGTTGTTTCACAAGCATCTACATCTCCTCAAACCAATCTAGAGTCTAGCTTAAGAAACCATCCTTCAAGAAGTGTCATGCCATAACCTGAGAATTGTAATTTTCTATTTTTTCATTCAAGTTGGTTCCGCTTCCTTCCAGTTGTTAGCCCCTTCTTTTACCTATAAGAGAAATAACTGCCATTAACTGTCATGAAGTTGAAAATTGGTTTTGATAACCACAAAATCCTTTTTTAACCAAAATAATAATATAACCTTCTGTTTTTTAATGTTTACAATTTTTCTAGGTTTTTCCAAAGTAAATGAAATTAAATGTAAATAATTACAATATCCAATGGTTTTACAATTTTATATAGCACAAATTGACATGAATTTATGTTAATTATTATAAACAATGAAATACTTTATTTATTTATGATTATAATACCTATATTATTTTAAATACCATGTCTAACCACAAAATCATTTTTTAACAAAAATAATAAGATAACATTTTTTTTTTAATGTTTAAAGTTTTACTAGATTTTTCTATAGTAAATGACATTAAATGTAGATAATTACAATAGCCAATGGTTTTACAATTTTATATCGCACAAATTGACATGAATTTATGTTAATTATTATAAAAATTGAAATTCTTTATTTATTAATGATTATAATACCAATATTATTTTAAATACCATGTCTAAATTTCATGATTTACACATCTTTCTCATACTAAATAAGTAAAAAGAGATTTAAATTTTTTATCATTACAATTTTTAATTTTTTAATGTAAATGGTTTTATTGTTTTTTAATGCAATATTAAGGGAAAACATATAACAACACTCATTTGTAGAAGACTTCTTCAAGAAAAAAAGAAATTTGGAATTTTTTGTTAGCAATGTGCTCAAACTTATTGTGATAAATTTAATTAGCCAAAGACAGATTTTATTTTGAAGTAAAAAATAACTATGCATATGAGAATATATTATCAATTAATACATCTAAAATAAATTATAATGGGACTATGTTTTCAAAAATTTTCCTTGCAAATTTTAATTTAGTTTTGCTTGAAATGTGATAAAGGTTTTATAACATATTGTAGGTTTTAATTAGCTTATACACTCAAAAATTCATTTTCAAATTTAAATCAATTTTCAAATCTAAATCTTAAAATTGTATGACATAAATTAATATATATATATATATATATATATATATATTCTAAATTAATTTTTGAAACATAATAATATACTTATAATTAAAATAAATATAAACTATTCAAAAATATTATTAGTAAAAATCTCATAATTCTGAATCTCATATTAAACAATTGAATCACTATTAGAAATTTTGACATAATGTCTTCAACCATAAACATAATATATTTAAAACAAGAAAGAAAAAAGAAATTTTTATTTCATAAGTTTTCTTCATGTTTTGTAACATAGTATTAAATTTTTTTTATTAAAAATATATATTTATTAGAGATGAAAATTTTTTCTTGAATTTCAATATTTTCAAAACATGATATACTTTTTTGAAATAGATTTACTATATTTCTCAAAATGACATATTTCAACTCCATATATAAGGAAGGAATCATAAATATTCCAAATGACTAAATCTCATATATTCAGAATTAGTAAATCACATGTATTTCAAATGAATTAATCTCTCTCTCTCTCACACACACACATATATAAATTTATTTTTTCTCCTCTTATACATATCTAATAGATACCAAATTATATATTTTATTTATAATTAATATTAAAATATTTTTTAATATGTTAATTGCAAACTTTATATCAAAATAGAAAGGATTGTACATTTTTCTAAAATGAGAAGACAAAAAAAATAGTTATGAATAAAACCGATTTTTTTTAATATTTATTTATTTATTTTATATCAAATACATTATTAAAAATGAACATTAAATTTTGTATTTGTAATTTTTTAAAATAGTGGGAAAACTTCATATTTGAGTTGTTAGAGAAGATGACATAGGTTGCTATCTTTTAATGCAAATGGACTTATCATTATTATTCAAGGGAAACCACACCACCTCTTATTATCCTCTTGGTAGATAGTAAGAGTGCATGGTTTCTTTATAATTATCATTATCACTTTTTTTAATTATATTTATATTTCTTAAAATATTATATCTTAAATTTTAATTATCTTCGTATATATTTAAGTTAAAAAAATATTTTATATAACATAAAAATGCTAAAGCTAATTTTATGATAGAAAATGGTTTTATTTATTTATTTATTATGATTTTCTTATGTATCAGGAAAAACTAAGTAAATTTTAATTCATAAAATTATTTTTAGTGTGTTTTTATTTTGTAAAAGAAAAAGATATTTCACTACTTCACATTAATTATAGGTTTGTGTGTGTGTGTGTGTGAATTTTTAATTTGTCTAAAAAAAATTAAATGTAAAAATAAATATCATATTATTAATATATAATATTTGTATATAACCTTAAATTTTAACCTAGAGAGAATGTGAAATTGAAATGCAGTGTTTTCAAATATTTTTTTTTGTTTAATATATAATCATTATGTCTACGTGAGATAAAATATTATCATAAAATTATATAATTCATATCATTCAACTTTTTGACCACTGCATATGAAAGAGAAACAATATTACATTATAATTTTATTTTATTTAAATTAGAAAAAAAACATTACTATGTAATTTTCTTTTATGTTAAATTTAAAAAAAAAAAAATTAACTTATAAATTTTCAATTAATTTTTATGTTATGTTATTTTTTAATTTTTTTTTGTTTTTAAATATATTTTAAATTTTAAATTCTTACTTTGACGTATAGTGTTTTAAAAATATTAAATTCTAATGAAGCTATATTAATAATAATAATTAAAAAAAAACATCAGAACACAAAAACTCCATAATATTGTAAAACAAAAAAAAGAAATGCACAAAAGCTTGAGAATAATTGAAATTTAAATGTGAAAAAGTTGATGGTGACCTAATCTTCTTAACTTAGAGAGGACAGAAACCGTCACATTAATAAGTTTAACCAATAAAAATAAAAATGAGTTGTCTGAAAAAGAAATAATTATGATGGATGAATTGGCTAGAAAAAGACTGTGTTGTAAGAAGTGGGAGTGAAAGCCGTAATATGGAAAAAGATAAAGAAAATGGAAAAGGAGGTGGAAGGATAGAGAATCAGGAATTTCATCTTTTGTTTTTAATTGAAGGGAAAAGAAGTTGGAAATGCCCATAAATTTCAAATTTCCAGTTTTTAGTTTTAGTGCTCTGTTGATTGTTTGTTTGTGGTATGTTTTGTGGGAAGCAGCTACATTTTTGTGCCTTTGTGAAGTGTTTAATGTTGCAAATCAGACACTCTGTGTGAAAAATTCAATGTCCAAAATTTGTTTGTTGACAGAAGAGGACGGCAATGGATTTGGCATGTTCCATAAGATCAACGTTGTTTCTTGATTCATAGGAACCGCCGAGGAGAGAGTTTGTCACAGGAACTTGGAAGGGAAGAGTTGTCATGTTCCAATGCGCTATTATATTGTAGCTGGTGCTACACAAACCCAAACCCAAACCCTCTTTGTGATATTCTTTTTTACAACAAATTTGTTGCAGGTACTTTATTTATTTCTGATGTGTTTATTTAAATTTGATGTAATTTGTTGTCGATGAAAACTTGTTCTTCTAGTTTACTCTGTACTTTATTTTCTTTAATTACTTTATTAACTCTCTATTTCATTTTATTTAGTTAGTATAACCTCCCTCAAACCTGCCTTCTAGTCTTCTTGATTTTGATAATTAGGTTCTCTTGGTCGATTTAGGTTCCATTTTTGTGTTGTCATTCAAATTTGTGTCGGTTGCAACCACAATCATTTGTAGTAGGATTTTGGGAGTCTCTCTTAGGTTCGGCTTCTAGAACAAGAATAAACTCATTTTTCTATATCATATCCTTTTAATATCATGGCACTGTAATTTAGTGTAAAATCCATTGGGTTCTTGATACCAATTTCAACCAATCCACCTAAGATCGAGATATGGATTTTGAGGGTCTTCCTTAAATTTTTCAACTTGGAGCAAAAGTGTAAACTCTATTTTGATTGAGTTGTGGATACCAATTTCAACTAGTCCACCTAGGATTGAAATCTTAAGCATGAGATCAGGAGACAATACTTGTTTTTGCTGAAATTCAATTACTTGGGAGGTTGTCCACTATTATTCATTTCCATTTTCGATAGTGGCCTGACATCTAGAACATAGGCAATGTGCAACCATACTTCATCTAATTTTTGTAGTCCCACACTGCAACCAAGATCGAAAAAAATGGTTGGAATGTTGAATGGATTTCATGTTGGCTAGTTATTCAATGTTGGCATCTCATATTATGATCTGAGTAGGAAGACATTAGATGAACTTTCATGTTCAGTGCGTAAATATATTTTCCCACCCTACATAACATCTACTATACTACTATCATTCCATCAATCAACATAAACCCTAGGGTTAAGATATTAAAAAGAGTGCAGATTTTAAGTTGCAATGAAGTTGATTATGGATGCGAAGATAGGCTAAAAAATGAAGGAGATTGAATTTTTTCTGATGTGGGGTTTGGTTTAGTGACACATAAATTTTGAGTTCTAGGGTTTGGTTACGTGATACAATAGGTATTCATTTCTCCAACACTAAAAAGCATAACTTAAATCGAGGGATATTGATTATTAGTAAACGTGCCACTTCAATTTAAAATGTTATTCCTTCCCTTGGTGTCCACAATAAATTGTCCACATTACTTTTTCCATCTAATGCTTTCAAAGTTTATAGTAATTTTATGTCGATCCATGATAATTTTATTTCAACATGCAACTTGGTATGCCTCTCCAGTAATAATTTTAATGGATCCCAAGCTAAGATGTATGGATCTCAAGCTATGATGTCGACCCTAGTTATATGGTCTGTGCAATTGCTGCTAGCTGGGTTTCAAATTTGGATGTAAGGGTAAATGAATAATGAAAGCGATGATATGCAGATCATCTTGTTTGTAGGGCGGTGTCATTGGCGCAGATGAAATAAGAAGTTTCTCTATATTGTATTTGTATTTGCATTAGTTTCTCAATAACCAGTGTTTCTATATTGTATTTGTATTTGCATTGTATTCGCATTTGACTAGTGAGATGTATCCACTCTAAAATCTCTTCAACGCTCCTTAGGGTTAAAACTATAAATATAAGGTTATATTTTGGAAGATGGCTCGGATGAAGAGCAGTTTCCAAGAGCATATATTATTATAGTTTTGAAGTAAATGTAATGGGACTTTTATGAAATCTTTTAATGAGGATATACATATATATATAGATAGCTAAAACCTACTCCAAATTCTAGCAGTTTATAGTATATTTAATTTTCTTTTTTTTTGTTTCCATGTGAATGAAAAAATAATTAATCAAGTTTACATTAAATTAGAGTGAAAGCTTATACCGATATTAAATAAACCAATTAAAAAAATTGGTGCAAAAATGATTAGAAATCTAGAAAACATCTTTTTTATTAATAACCTTAATGTCTTCTAATTAAGATCCTTAATGAGTTATAGTCACTGTATTTGAAGTTACATTTAATTTAATATATAGGAATATGGTGAGGTGAAGTCAATTCAAAATTTATCATGATATATATAAAATTTCTCATAAATTTTCTTATTTAATGTTTCCTTAAATAATTTGTATAAATTAGATATACTATTAAGGTTTTTTATTTTTTTTTACTCTAGAAATTAGTGAGCATATATTTTTAGAAAGAGATAGTGGGGAGAGAGAGAAAGAGAGAGGGAAGGATAGAGAGAGAGGTAGGGAGAGGTAGGGAGAGGGAGTGGGAGAGAGGGAGAGGGGGAAGGGAGAGGGAGGGGGGAGAAGGAGAGAGAGAGAGGAGTGGAGGGAGGGAGAGGGAGGGGGGATCAGGAGAGAGAGAGGAGTGGAGGGAGATAAGGGAGAGAGAGAGAGAGGGAGAGATAAAGGGGGGAGGTGGAGAGAGAGGGAGCTAGGTAAAGAGACACAAAGATAGAGAGAGGGTAGGCGAGAGAGAAAGATAGAGTGAGAAAGAGAGAGGTATAGAGAAAGAGAGGGAGGGAGATGGGGAGAGACATTGCAAGAGAGTGATAGAGAGAGAGAGAAAGAGAGAGAAATGGAGGGAGGGAGAGAAAGAGAGGGAGAGAGGGAGAGAGCGAGTGAGGGGGAGGGATAAAGAGATATTGGTGTGAAGAGAGAGAGAGAGAGAGAGGAGGAGGGGGAGTGATAAGGAGAAGGAGACAGAGAGAGAAACAATTAGGGGGAGAGAGAGGGGGAGATGAAGAGGTAGAGGGAGAGAGAGAGTGGGAGAGATAATGGGGGAGGTCGAGTGATATATAGTGGGAGAGAGATATGGAGAGGGAGAGGGGGAAAAGAGAGTGATAGAGGGGGAGAGAGAGAAAGAGAAGGGGTCTGAGAGAGAGAGAAAGAGAGAGTTAAAGAGAGCGAGGGCGGGGGGGGGGGGGGGGGTGGGAGAAAATTAGAGAGGGTGGGAGAGTGAGAGTGAAAGAGAGAGACGAAGGGGGAGCGAAAGATAGATAAAGGTGGTAGAGAGAGAGGGTGTTGGGGGAGATATAGAAATAGATAGGGGAGAGAGACATAGGGGGAGAGGGGTAGAGAGACAGGGTGGCGGGGGGAAGGAGAAAGAGTGAGAGTGACTGAATGAGTGACAGAGAGAGAGATAGGGAGGAGGAGCAAGAGCGAGGGGGGCAGAGAGTGAGAGAGAGAGCGAGATGGAGGGAGGGAGAGGGAGAGGAAGAGGGAGAGAGAGAGGGAGGCCAGATGGAGAGAGAGAGTGAGGGAGCGAGGAAGGGATAGAGATGGAGAGAGAGGGAGAGTTGGAATGGGAGAGAGAGAGAGGGGGGGAGGGAGACTGAGCGGGAGAGAGAGAGAGAGAGAGAGAGAGAGAGAGAGAGAGAGATAGAGAAGAGAGAGGATAGGGGTAGAGAGAAAAAGGGGATGGGGGGGAGGGAGAAAGAATGAGAGGAGTGGCGGGTGATAGAGGGAGTGGGTGTGTGTGTGTGTATATATATATATATATATATATATATATATATATATATATATATATATATATATATATATAGAGAGAGAGAGAGACAGAGAGAGAGAACGGAGGGGGGTGGAGTGTATATATATATATATATATAATATATATATATATATATATATATATATATATATATATATATACAGAGAGAGAGATCAGTAGAGAGAGGTATGTTGAAATTTGGAGAGAGAGATAGAGGAGGAAGGAGATCAAGAGGGAGAAAGAGAGGGAGAGAGAGAGGGGAGGATTGAGGTAGAGGGAGAGGGAGAGTGAGAGAGAGGGGGGAAGGTGGTAGAGAGAGGGATGGAGAGAGAGAGATAGAGAGAATGGTGGAAGGGGAGAGAGGGGGGGGGGGGGTGTGGGAGAAGGAGAGTGAGACAGAGAGAGAGAGAGAGGGATAGAAAGAGAGAGCAGGGAAGAGAGTTGGCAGAGTGTTAAAGAGACAAAGGGAGAGTGGGGGTTATATATATATATATATACAAATATAGAGAGGGGGAGAGAGGGGGGGAGAGAGATAGAGAGGGAGAAAGAGAGAGAAGTGGGGAGGGAGAGAAAGACACACACATAGAGAGAGAGAGAGAGAGAGAGAGAGAAGGGGGGCAAGGGATAGAGATAAATATAAAGGTGAGGGGGGGGGGGTTGTGGGGGGGAGAGAGTGAGAGAGAGAGAGAGGCGGAGAGAAAGTGGGAGGGAGGAATGGAGGTTAATAGAGTGAAGGGAATCGACAGAAGAGGTCTAGGTGCATTGGGGTAGGGGCAGAGAGAGAGAGAGAGAGAGAGAGAGAGAGAGAGAACAAGGGGGATGGTTGGAGAGGTAGAGGGAGGTGGGGGATGGATAAGGGTTGAGATATGGATAGATGGATGGTGGGAGGGATGGGGGGAGGGTTGGGGTGAGAGAGTGGGTAAGGGAAAGAGAGAGTTGGGGA
>MU968511.1:628727-820014 GCA_034641835.2 Pinus albicaulis | reverse complement strand
TAACTGTTACAAGTGGTATCAGAGCAGCGTTACAACGCTGGGCCCTATTGGGTCAACTGACGTTACAAATTGTATGATTTCGTGCATAGTGAGATAATTAGATGGAACGACAACCAAGACGGACACCTTCACAATAGCAACAGCGAAATGTCGGAGAGATTCCACCTCCACCAGAAGGAAACCTCGAAATGTGGGTTCAGCTGGGAATAGAGCAACATCAGCGGTCTAACAGAATGATTGAAGAACAACAACATTAGACTCGCATTTTGTTGCACATAGTACAACAATTACAGGAAGAGATGGAAAGAGTACGCAAGGATAATGCAAGGATGATGCAGGAATAGGAGAGGATTTTAAAGAGCCTCTCCGATAAACAAAATCAAAGGGTTGAAAAGCCCAGTGCTGACAGAGAGTTTCAAGGAGGAGACGAACATCAATCAGAGGAGCAAGGTACAGGCCGAAGAGAAAGAAGTGTGTCACAGCAAAGTCATCCAAACAGAAATTTTAATGAGGCTGAATCTGAAAATGAAACTGAACGGAAGACAAACAAAAAACAGAAGGTGGAGCTGCACGGAGAATTCAGAAAGATAAAGCCACCTACGTTTGATGGCGAAAAGGAGGAAGTGGCAGAGGCATGGTTGATTAATATGAACAAATACTTCCAGGTGTATGATTATGATAGTGGTCTCAAGGCACAGTTAGCCATTTACCAGCTGAAAGATAAAGCCACCCTATGGTGGGAAGAAGTGAAGAATGTGCGGGGAATAGAGGATCAAGATGTGACATGGGATAAGTTCCAACATTACTTCAAAGACAAGTACTTGACTGAGCGTTTCTATGATGAAAAGGCTCGATAATTCCATGATTTAAGGCTAGGAAAATTGACCATGGACGAGTTCATCACTAAGTTGACATCATTACTGCGCTATGTACCGTACTTAAGAGATGAGAAGGCCAAGGTTCAACGATTTCTGAGCAGTTTACCTACCGATATGAAGGAACGTATCGAGTTTGTTAACCCTAAGACAATGGATGAGGCCATCAGAAAGGCAAGGCTGTGTTATCAGCAAGCGAAAAATAAAGTGGACCAAGGTAAAGGGTGGCAAACAAAGAAGGAAAATAGAAACAGTGCTGGTTTCAAAAGGGGCAAAACTAGTAATTTTAGAAGCTCAGCTAGGAGTTCAGTTAATAAGCAATTCGGTAGGAGCCATCAGAGGATTAGATGGCCGAGGGAGGACAAGGCAGTGGAAGCTTCAAATAAACCTGAGCAACCTCACAACCAGGGGCCACCTCTGCAGTGTTGGGGCTGCGGGGCAGCACATTATTATCGAGATTGCCCACAGCGGGGTAAAGCTGAAGCAGTAAACAATTTGCAGGAGGCCTCTACTGTGGGAGATATTTCCAGAAGCATACCCAGAATTAACGCAGCATTGGAGGACCGGCAAGCTGACTTTCAACCCACCATGATAGAACTGGAAGGTAAACTATCATCCCAAACTGTTTCTGTTTTGGTAGATCCAGGCGCAAGTCTAAGTTATATAAGTCCTAAATTAGTAGAAACCTGTAAACTATCAAGTCAAAAATTTAAAAAGAGCTGGTTGGTTCAGTTAGCTACAGGAGCTAAAAGAAGAGTTAGTACCAAAATACCAGATTGTGCATTGCAAATCGGTGGACAGCAGTTAATGGTAGATTTAAATATTCTGCCTTTGGGATCCTATGACGTATTGTTGGGTATGGATTGGTTAGAGAAACATTGGACTCTCATCGACTGCAAGGAAAATATAGTTTACTACAGAGATCAGAATGGTAATCGCCAAGAAATTCAGGGCATAAAGAAGCCTGTACGTCTGCGTCCAATTACCGCCTCCCAAATGGCAAAATGCATGAGAAAGGGATGCCAGCAGTTTGCAATACAAGTTGGACTATCTGAGTCTAAGGATAAAGTAGCTGAGTTAGAAAACATACCTGTAGTACAGCAATTCAAAGACGTATTTCCTGAAGAAATACCAGGATTACCACCTAAAAGAGATGTTGATTTCACAATAGAGCTGCTACCAGGAGCTTCGCCAATTTCGCGAACTCCCTACCGTATGAGTGTGCCAGAATTGACTGAGCTAAAAATGCAGCTTCAGGAATTATTAGATAAAGGGTATATACGACCCGGTGTGTCACCTTGGGAAGCACCTGCGCTGTTTGTTAGAAAAAATGATGGAACCATGCGCATGTGCATGGATTACCGACAGTTAAATAAGCTGACAGTTAAGAACAGGTATCCCCTACCCCGTATTGATGACTTGTTTGACCAAGTAAAGGGAGCTACTGTGTTCTCAAAAATTGATTTGTGATCCGGGTATCACCAGATCAGAATTAAGGATGAAGATATACACAAAACTGCTTTTTGCACCAGGTATGGCCACTATGAATTCGTGGTATTACCTTTTGGGCTAACTAATGCACCAGCCACCTTTATGAGACTGATGCATAGTATTTTCCACCCTTATCTAGATAACTTTGTGTTAATTTTCATTGATGACATACTAATTTATTCTAAGAATGCGGAGGAACATGAACAGCATCTGCGTATGGTACTGGAGATGTTAAGGAAACATCAGTTGTATGCAAAATTTAGTAAATGTGATTTCTTCAAAGAAGAAATACAATATCTTGGATATGTCATCTCGAAAAAGGGTATTGCGATGGACCCAGAGAAAATTAAAACTATCATGGAATGGAAGGTGCCACAGAATGTGGCAGATATACGATCGTTTATGGGCCTCGCTGGCTACTACCGGCGATTTATAAAAGGGTTTTCAAAGATAGCATTTCCCATTACTTCTTTACAAAGAAAAGGGAAAATCTTTAAATGGACAAAAGAATGTCAGGAGAGCTTTGAAAGATTGAAGCAGTTATTGACAACAGCGCCTGTATTAAGTGTAGCAGATTCGGATAAGGAATTCGAGGTTTGTACAGATGCATGCAAGGAAGGAGTTGGGGCTGTATTATCGCAAGAAGGGAAGGTAATTGCATATGAATCCCGAAAGCTAAAGGATCATGAGCAGCGATATTTAGCCTATGATTTAGAGTTGACTACAGTTGTGCATGCTCTCCGAGTATGGAGACACTACTTACTTGGAAAGAGGTTTGTGTTGAAAACTGATCATAGTAGTCTAACCAGCTATTTTAAACAAGCTGACTTGAATTCCCGGCAAGCAAGATGGAACGCTTTGTTAAGCGAATTTGATATTGATCTACAGCACGTGAAGGGAAAAGAAAACAAAGTTGCGGATGCATTAAGAAGGAAACTGCATAACCTTTATGAGTTATATGTCAACCAAATTGAAACCAGATTTTTGGAGCAAATCAGAAAAGAAGCAGACAAGGATCCTGAGTATAAATACTTGTGGCAGCAGACATAAGAATCCGAAGGAAAGGGTGGACAAGGGGATTATGAGATTAACCAGGATGGGTTGTTGATCTTCAAGAAAAGGATAGTCATTCCAAACAGAGTGGAATTAAAAACTAAGTTGTTGGACGAATATCACAGAAGAAATTATGCAGGGCACCCAGGATATCAAAAGATGCTGACAGCTATAAGAAAGGACTACTGTTGGCCAGGCATGACGAAGGATATATCAAGCTATCTAACCAAGTGTTTAGAGTGCCAGCAAGTGAAAGTAGAGCATCGGCACCCAGCAGGCTTAATGCAGCCTATACCCATTCCCGAATGGAAATGGGAGGTGATCTCATTGGATTTTATCACCGGGTTACCAAAATCAAAGCGAGGTAATGATTCCATAATGGTAGTTGTGGATAGACTAAGTAAGTCGGCACATTTCACACCTGTCCAATCCACCTATAAGACAGTACAAATAGCAGACTTATTTATGCGTGAAATCTTCAGACTGCATGGCATTCCTAAGACCGTTATCTCAGACAGAGATGTAAAATTCACATCAGCTTTCTGGAAAGCGTTGTTTACAGGATTAGGAACGCAAGTACATTTTAGTACTGCATACCACCCGCAAACAGATGGTCAGACCGAGCGGGTGAATCAAGTATTGGAAGACATGCTGAGAATGTATGTTATGCAGCAACCAGTAAAATGGGAGGAGTACATACACTTGATAGAGTTTGCCTACAATAATGGTTACCAAGAATCGTTAAAGATGAGTCCATTTGAGGCGCTATATGGGCGGAAATGCAGAACTCCCATTAATTGGAGCAGCCCCGAGAATAGACTCATGCTAGGACCAGACATGCTAGCAGAAATGGAAGCAGAGGTGAAGAAAATTTGACAGAATTTGAAAGTAGCACAGGACAGACAGAAAGTGTACGCAGACAAAAGAAGGTCATACCGTGAGTATGAGGTTGGCGATCATTTGTATGTCAGGATTAAGCCAAAGAAGAGTACACTGAGATGGGCCTCTTGTGCAAAATTAGCACCTCGGTTTTGTGGTCCTTTCCAGATATTGGAAAGAGTAGGACCAGTAGCGTATCGCTTAGCCCTTCCTAGCCATATTCGGGTGCATAACGTCTTTCACGTATCGTTATTAAAACAATATGTTCATGATCCAAGACACATAATCCATTGGCAGAACATTCAGGTAGAGGGTAAGCATAGTGGTTCAATTAATAACATGATGATAAAGATTTATTGATTAAACTAAGTTTATTGTGTGCAGGTAGAACGAGACGGAGAATTTCTGGTCGAACCCCACAGTATAATAGACCGGAGGGAAATCATGCTCCGGAAACGAGCCATCGCCAAGGTTAAAGTGCAATGGAAGCACTTTGGACCAGAGGAGGCTACCTGGGAAGACGAGATTTTTATCCGTGAAGCTTATCCTGAACTTTTTCGGGATTACAATAAGAACACCGGGGATGGTGTTCTCTTCCAGAGGGGGAAAACTGTAACCACCCTCTTAGTCGCTGACTAATGGTTACGCTTTATTGATTAAGGTTAATTGTGACTACTGTTTATTTAAATAAAAATATCTGAACAAAACTATTTCTGATTTTTGAATAAAAGACTTAACTTATGAAATTTACTTATGAGTAAAAAGGTTGATGGTAAAAGTAAAATCTGGAGTCAGTTGAACAGAAAAAAAGTTTCTATAGTTACCTAAGGAAACTCTGGAATAAAGAGGAAATTCCAAAGAGAGTTGGGGGTTCTGTGAGAAAGGAAAGGAAGGGACTCTGTAAAGGCTGGATAGATATTCCAGGATAGATTAACCTTTGGGTTGGAGAATTGGACCGGACTGTCCCGATTTCTCCCCAGAAATCCTGTTTTTCACTGGAGTTGAAGAGTGGGACCGGACTGTCCTGAGAACTCTCCTCCAGAGATTCGTGTTCAACAACACCCAGGCTTGAAGCTCAAGGGAGAACTGTGGGACGTAATTTCCCAGTTCGTGGATGGGAGGTAACGAGTACCATCAGAGGGATTCAGATTCAGATGAGTAAATGCAAATAAATTCTCTTGTTTCTTGAGAAATATTAATTCTGCCTGTTACAGTTAGGACTTATCAGTATTTTTATTAAGTTTATTTCTTATTAACTCAGTAGTGCTTTACTGAAGCTTTAGTTCTTTTAAACTGGACGTTCTGGTGAAATATACCAGAGGTATTCTAGAAGGCTTGGTTCTGTAAAGTGTAGATGAAAGGCAACTGAATATATATATATATATATATATATATATGTATATAATAGGAACATAGTTTTTTTCTAACCAACTAGAACAGAAGGTAACAAGACAATGAGACTGTCAGTGTTGACCTATTTAGGTTAAACAGCTAGGTCTCAGTAACAGACAAGTGGAAATATAATACAGGCGGGCTGTTAATCCAAATGCCTGAATAATTCGGGCTTCTGGATAAATCGCCCCCTACCTATGATAACCTCGGACAAGAAGGTGGTCCGGTCACCTGTAGCACTCATTTTTAGGAAAGAAAAAAATAACTATTGAAACAGGAAAATTAGTTAACCCAATTTCTTCACAGGAAACGTTGAAAACGAGAGTTTCCAGAAAAATCTTGTAAGCAGATACAACACTAGAAACAAGATGTAATTTCATTAACTCTCGCAACCATAGCAAATAATGTTTTAATAGACATTCAACATTTCATAACAGAGTGCGTGCACCCAAAGAGTTTTGTTTCATTAAAGAAAGAAAAATTACAGTTTGAACTTGCATGTCAAACTTAGGCACCAAAATCGGAACAACTATTAGTTTAAGAAAGTCACAATTTAACTTGGAGAACTTTCTACCCAGACATAAGAGCAGGTTACAACCCACTGACACAAATATTAACTATATTGCTTAAACTTTGAAACCCTGTCTGAACAAATGGAACTTCTTGGAAATAGAGGCTAGAAGGACAAAGCTATCCGACAGGTAGCCACACCAAGGTTACATTAAACAATTTTCTTTTAAATATCTCAAACTTCCTAAGACTGCTAATTAAGTTACTGGCCCTTAAAACCCTAGCCGTTCTATCAACCATTTCTTAGACATATGTTCCAGTTTGGTGGAGAGCCATGGAACCCCAAAATACATCGACAACTGGGTACCTGTGACAAAATGCGAGGGTAAGAAGTCCTCCGTAGCCTGAACCATGAGGAAACCTGGACGTGTAATGGAGCAGAGATAATACCTGAAAAAAACCGAAAATGTAGTTAGAAGAGTTCATTATTTCAAAGGAGTTGGCACCGCCATTCCAAATCACAGACAGAACAACGAAAAACAAACACGAAGAAAACAAGCGGAAATTACCTGTAGGTTATCGGACAGAGTAAAAATTCGGGTTTATGGAAACCCTGTCGGCATTAAGTAAAGGGGAAAACTAGTTAAAACAACGAATTGAAAGAAAAGCGGGAACCAGTCAGTGAATAAAAACGAAAATAAAAACAAGCTATGCATGGATAGGGAAAACTGGAGTATAATCTTAAAAACTCGATACAGATACCAAAGAGTGACTAGGTACCTGAAATTCGCAGTGGATTAAGGTTGTTGGAGGCTGCGTCGCCACCGTCCGCGACGATTTTGCTGAAGCCTGCCCAAACCCTCATCGAGATGCTCTGGAGGCCATCCGGCGGAGAAGCACAATGATTTGGAAAATCGGTTATGGCCAAGGTCATTACCGATCCCTAGAGTGTCTCCACCGTCGGATTACCAACCCAATCAACATTGTGAGATGAGCCATGTGTCCGTTGATAAAACCAAGACTGGTTGACAGCCCGAGATCAAATACGAATGACAAGTGTATAACTCTAATGTTTTTGCGCACAAGATGGTACTGAATTTACATTCACAATAATGATATACCGTAATATAAAGTGCTACGCTATAATAAAAGAGCCATCTATCATATAAAGGGTCAACTATAATAATAACCGGTGAGATATGCAAATACAAAAGTATTAAATGATTGAAATCCATATAAACCAGAACCGTAGACTCATGCATGTCAACTGGAGTTTATGTGCGAGTGGAACATTAATGGTCAGTTTTGATATGAGTAAAATTATTAAATACACAGGACTTGCAATAATGCCAGTGATGTCAGAAATCTAAGGTTGAGAAACACAAACGGTTAAGTTAAAATAATTTTTTTTTTTTATAATGAGTAAATTTGTGGGTAGATGACTGTTACAGCATAGTTTCTTTATAATTATCATTATGATGTTTTTTTCTTAGATTTAATATTTCCTAAAATATTATATCTTAAATTTTAATTATCTTCCTATATATTTAAGTTACAAAAAATATTTTATATAACATAAAAATGCTAAAGCTAATTTTATGATAGAAAATGGTTTTATTTATTTATTTATTATGATTTTCTTATGTATGAGGAAAACTAAGTAAATTTTAGTTCATAAAATTATCTTTAGCATGTTTTTATTTTGTAAAAGAAAAAAGATAGGTTTTTGACTTTCAAGATCATCATCTACCAATTTTAACATCTCTCTCTCACTCTCTCTCTCTCTCTCTCTCTCTCTATATATATATATATAATATTTTATATAACCTTAAATTTGAGCCTAGAGAGAATGTGAAATTGAAATGCAATGCTTTCAAATCTTTTTTTTGTTTAATATATAATCATTATGTTTACGTGAGATAAAACATTATCATAAAATTATATATTTTGTATCATTCAACTTTTTGACCACTGCATATGAAAGAGAAAATATATTACATTATAATTTTATTTTGTTTAAATTAGAAAAAAAAGAGTACTATGTAATTTTCTTTTATGTCAAATTAAAAAAAAAAAAAAAAAATTGAACTTAGAAATTTTCAATTAATTTTTGTGACAGCTACATTATTGGTAACTAGTTGATTAACTAGTTAAGTAATTTTATTGTTTTGTTAATAAAAAACTGAGACAATTAATGTTATTTAATAAAAAAAAATGTTATGAGAAATAACTGGATAAGGAGAGTAAAAAGATGATGGTAAAATGTTTCCAAGAACTGAAAAGAAGTTGGGGAATAGTTGGAAAACATCTATCTACTCCTTTAAGGATAAAGGACTGATCCCAGGGAGGGGTAGGGGTTTTGTATTTTTGGAAAAAGGAAAGAGTGAGATATTCTTGAGCTGGTTGTAGCCAGTGGGGTAGGGGTTCTATATTTTTGGAAAAAGGAAAGAGTGAGAGATTCTTGAGCTGGTTGTAACCAGTGGAATTACACTCATAAATTTCATGAAACTTCTGGTATTGACTGGACTGGATCTCCTGAGGTGACAGCAGAAAGAAAATTCCACTGTTAACCCGTACCACTCAGTTTGGAGCATGGGGGCAAGGAGGACGTAATTGCCTCACTTGATGGTTGGGAGGACCACAACTGAATCATTTATTAAATTTAGATAAGTATACATGCAGAGCTATAAATGATAGTTTATGTGACTTATACTTGTTAAAATAATGTTATCAGAATAGTATGTACAATAGTGCAAAATATTATATATTTTCAATTTGTTAATGTCAGTAATTTTATATTTCATTGTTAGAAAAGAATTACTTCCAGAGCTAAATGCTGTGATTTTTTCTAGAAGTATTGTTATGAAAGAATGATGGATTTTGGAAAAAATTTAGCGGTATTTCATGAAATAGGAAATAATTACCAGAAACAAAAAAAAGTGAAGCTGTGCACAAAATTTTAGATTGTATTTTCTATTCAAAGAAATTTGACCTACCAAGTAGAATTAAATTAATCTTAATAGAAAGAGTATTGTAAGCTACAGAAAGAAAACATATGTTGTATAAACCATTATTATTTCACAGATATTTTATACTATGCCAATAATACTTGCTATTGAATGGGAAAGATAAAGAGTATTGATTACAATCATTTCAAATATGTAAGAATATCATTGTCAATTGTATAACTATAGAAATAAATTATGACAGTAGTAGAGTGTGAGGTAAGGGTTAGGGTAAAGATCCTAGTTCCAAAACCTAGTTATCTTTCGGTATAAAATTAGAAATACTCAGACAGTGAGAAAATGGTGGTCCGGTCACCTGAAAGAATCAAATGTAAAAATTTATACAGTATTCACATACAGGAATATATTAAGAAGAATCATTCTATGCAGGTAAGAGCAGCGTAAAGCTGAGGTTTAACCAAATAAAGCTTGCATGAGAAATTCCTTAAACATAAACAATAGCAAACAGGAAAGGAAACAATTCTTCTTTGGCATTGAAATTAGAATAGTAAACCTAGTAAATTCATCGAAACCATGGTCTGGATAGACATAGCAAGAAATGTGCAAGATGGAAAAAATTCCAAGATTTTGTATATAAAATTATATAAAATGAAGTTATAGTTATAGAAAGAAGAAAACGGCACCATAACTCATTAGTTCCATCGATTTTAATTATATTGGGAAAAACCCAGAACGTTCAAACTGTGATAATCGATATGAACTAAAATATTTAAAAACAAAAACCCTTTAAAAAAAATTACAAGGTCTCCAAAGTGGAATGCTCCATCTAAACTCCCTAAATATATTATAGTAATGTTCTCGTGAGGAACGGTAAGTCCCGAAAATAAATTTCAAAGCTTCCAAGACCAGAAATCAAGAAAATTCATATGTATAGATCATCTTAAATGTCGTTCGTGCAAAATGGAAAACCATTTGAAGCATACCTAGACAAATCCTGAGCAGGGTAAGTAGAAGTGGAATCTTTCCAACTGAGGTTCTCCATAGAAGAAATTACTACGAAATTTTTTAAAACATTACCTGCCAAATGAAATAAATAAGCGAAATGAGTACATATGGAAAGACATTTTTTGATGAAGATAGATTGAATTCAATAAAATTTTAAACCCCTAATTCAAAAATCACCTAAGGAGTGCGTCTAAGGAAATATGGGTTGCAATTTTCTTGTAGCCCTGTTTCACTAAGAGTTAATGGAATAAGAGAATAATTTTCGACTTCCCGATTTTCCCCATAATTTATTTAAAGATAAAGGCAAGCACATGGCTTCAGTAATATAAGTAATACACTGAAGAATTTTAATAACCTGAAGGCATAGATAAATTGAGGACTAGACGAAAGAGAACTTAGAAAAATATTCTATGGCAGGCCGGTTTATAAAGATGTGAATTACCTACATATCTAAGCTAGGCTCATCATTGCCATGGAAAACCATAACTTCCACTGTAACAAAGTTTCGGGCATAGTGGTTGTAGTACCCCAGTGAACCAAAACATCGTAAAAAATACAATAACATGAAGAAAAAATCCAATGTGTAGATCTAGGGCTTGGTTGGATTGCCTAGGCTAGGTTCCTGCCTCAGGCCAAAGTCATCGAACAAATAAAATCAATCAACAATGTGGATCAAGTTTGATACATCGTGATCTCCGTATACTATGTATACCGCACAGGTTTCACAGAGAAATCCCAATGGAAATCAACATATATAAATGCACCAGTACAATACAACTGTGTCCTCATTAAAAACGAGTTGACAAGTTTAGCAGAGGTGTAATAAATTTATAGTGGTATTATAATAGAAATCTGATAGTTACATTTTAATTTAAATGTATGGATTATTGAAATCGAAATTTTAATATGTTACAAAATGAAGAGCATTAATACAATTTTTATATAATATTTATATTCAATCCTTATCCAAGTAGAAGATTTATATTGCATAGAATTATATATTTATTCTGTGATAAAGTATAAGAAGGTTAAAAAATTTTTTTATGAAGTTTGAGTATATGTGACAAGTGGTATCAGAGCCAAGTTCATACGCTGGGACCCTAAGGGTCAACTAATGATGAAGCTGTGTGTAAATGATACACAGATAAAGAATTTAACAATCTAGCAGGAACACCATGAGAAGAGGAACCCCGCAACAACCCCCTCAAAACACTGGGGAACCCCAAGTACAACAACTGATGATCCCAAAGATGTGGGTCCAGCTAAGTGTCGAACAACAACAGAAAATTAGTAGGCTGTTAGAAGAACAACAACACCAAACTAGTTTCCTGTTAAATACTGTTCAACAATTGTAGGAGGAAATGGTGCGTGTTCAAAAAGATAATGAGCGATTACTGCAAGACCAGGAAAAGATATTAAAAATTCTGTCAGATAAACAAAAACAAGAGGTGGAACATCCCGGTACTGATAGAGGTGTGCAAGAAGAAAATAAGCAACAAATAGGAAATAACACTTCAGAAAGGGTGGAAAGGAGCCCCTCTCAACGAAGTAAGAATAAAATTTTTAATGAGGCAGAATCTACCAACTTGTCAAATCCGTAAGAAGTCAAGAGGTAGAAAGTAGAACTTCAAGGAGAATTTCATAAAATAAAACCACGAACATTTGATGGTGAGGCTGAGGAGGTGGTAGAGGCATGGTTAATAAATATGAATAATTATTTTCAGGTGTATGAATATAACAATAATCTAAAGGCCAGATTAGCAATATATCAGCTAAGAGAGAAAGCCACTCTATGGTGGGAGGAAGTGAAGAATGTACGTAGTATTGAAGAATAAGATGTCACCTGGGAATCATTCCAGCAATAATTCAAGGAAAAGTACTTGAATGAAATATTTTGTGATGAAAAAGCTAAATAATTTCATGATCTAAAGTTGGGACAGATGACTATGGATGATTATATTACTAAATTTACCTCCCTATTACGCTATGTTCCATATCTTCGAGAGGAGAAGGCTAAGGTGCATAGGTTTCTGAGAAGCTTGCAAACACACATGAAAGAGAGAATATAATTTTTAAATCCCTGGACAATGGATGAGGCCATTCGTAAAGCACAAATGTGCTATCAAAAATACAAGGTAAAAAGGGAGGTTGGCAAGACTTGGCAGCCAAAGAAAGGACAAAAAAATAATCTGAATTTCAAGGGTGCCAAAAGTTGCAATTTTAAGAATTCTGCACGAAATCCTGGCAGCAAATAGTTTGGCAGAAATCATCAGAGGACTAGATGGCCAGTAGAAGAAAATCCTACAGAAGCATCTAGCAAGCCTGAGCAAGGGCAGGTTACCAAACCACCTTTACAATGTTAGGGTTGTGGTGAAGCACATTACTACAAAAACTTCTCACAGCGAATAAGAAATGATGTTGTAGCAAACTTGCAGGAAGCTTCTACTGTGGGTGATGTAGCACAAAACATTCATCGTATTAATGCGGCATTGGAGGATAGGAAAGAAAATTATCAACCCATGATGATTGAGTTGGAAGGTAAAATACTAACTCATTCTGTTTCTATTTTAGTAGATCCGGGCACAATTTTGAGCTATATTAGTCCCAGGGTGGTAGAGTTGTGTAAATTGAAAGATCAAAAATTTAAAATTCCTGACTAGTACAGCTAGCCACTGGGGCAAAGCATAAAATGACTGCTAAATTCTAAACTATATATTAGAAATTTCAAATCAGTAATTACAAGTAGATCTAAATGTTCTACCATTACGATCGTATGATGTTTTGTTAGGCATGGATTGACTAGAAAAGCTTTGGACCCTAGTGGACTGTAAGGAAAAAGTTATTTATTATAGAATGCACGATGGAACCCAGAAGGAAATTCAAGGAATTAGAAAACCATTACATTCAAACCCAATAACAACATCCCAAATGAGTAAATGTATAAGGAAGGGGTGCCAGATATATGCTATTCACGTGGGATATGTAGACTCTAAGGAGAAGTCGCATACAATGGAAAGTATACGAGTGGTGCAAGAATTTATGGATGTCTCGCGAAAAGATATTCCTCGATTACCACCAAGAAGAGATATTGACTTTACTACAGAGTTAATGCCTGGAGCTTCTCCCATATCAAGGGCTCCTTATAGAATGAGTGTGCCAGAATTAATAGAGTTGAAGATGCAGTTATAGGAACTGCTGGATAAGGGGTACATTTTCCCAATTATGTCACCTTGGGGAGCTCCAGTTCTATTTGTGAAAAAGAAATATGGGACCGTGCATATGTGCATGGATTACAGGAAACTCAACAAATTAACCGTCAAGAATAAATGCCCTTTACCAAGGATTGATGATCTATTTGATCAAGTAAAAGGAGCCATGGTGTTTTCCAAGATAGATTTGAGATCATGGTATCACCAGATTCGAATTAGGGAGGAAGACATTTGCAAGACAGCATTTCGTACAAGGTATGGTCACTACGAATTTGTGGTGTTACCCTTTGGGTTAACAAACGCACCAGCAACCTTTATGAGACTAATGCATGGGTTTTTCCATCCCTTCCTAGATAACTTTGTCCTTATTTTTATATGCGATATCTTGATCTATTCTAGAAATGAGGAAGAGCATAGGGAACATTTGATGATTTTGATGGAAATGCTAAGAAAACACCAGATGTACGCAAAGTTTAGCAAGTGTGATTTCTTTAAAATAGAAATCCAGTACTTAGGACACATTATTTCTGCTGATGGAATTGCAGTTGATCTCGAAAAGATAAAAAAAATTATGGAATGGTAGGTACCATAAAACGTGGCAGATATTAGATCCTTTATGGGGTTAGCTAGGTACTACCGAAGATTTATTGAAGGTTTTTCCAGAATTACTTTTCCTATTACTTCCTTGCAGAAGAAAGAAAAAGTTTTCAAATGGACGATGGAATGTCAAAAAAGTTTTCGAAAAACTGAAATAGCTCTTGACTACTTCTCCTTTGTTAAGGGTAGCTGACCCCAACAAATAATTCGAAGTATGTACAGACGCAAGTAAAGAAGGTGTTGGGGCAGTCCTATCTCAGGAAGGCAAGGTGATAGCATATGAATCTAGAAAGTTGAAGGATCATGAGCAAAGATATTTCACATATGATTCGGAATTGACAACAGTAGATCATGCGCTTCGGGTATGGAGACACAACCTGCTAGGCAAAAGTTTGTGTTAAAAAAAAATCATAGCAGCTTGACGAGTTACTTCAAGCAAGCAAATTTGAACTCAAAATAGGCAAGATGGAATGCCTTCCTAAGTGAGTTTGACATGGATATTCAGCATTTCAAAGGAAAATAAAATCGAGTAGATGATGCATTAAGTAGAAAATTACATGGTATATATGAGCTATATTACAATCAGCTAGAAAATATATTTTTAGAGCAAGTAAATAAAGAAGCACAAAAAGTTCCCGAGTACCAGTTTTTGTGGCAACAAATTGAAGAAAGTAGAAAGCATGGAGGCACATCTGAGTATGGAATAAATGAAGATCAAATGTTAACCTTCAAAGGTAAAGTATATGTGCCTAACTGGTTGGACCTGAAACAACTGATAATGAATAAATATCATTGCAGAAATTATGCAGGTCATCTAGGTTACCAGAAAATGTTGACCGCAATTAGAAAGGTATTTTTCTAGCCTGGTATGCGGAAAAACATTGTTGAATATCTAAGTAAGAATTTGGAATGTCAGCAGGTGAAGGTAGAGCATCAACATCCTGCATGATTGTTGCAGCCCATAACCATACCCGAATGGAAGTGGGAGGTCATATCCCTAGACTTCATCACAAGTTTACCGCAAACAAAAGGATATAATGATTCCATAATGGTGATGGTGGACAGATTGAGTAAATCTTCACATTTTATACCAGTCTAGTCTACTTACAAGACTATACAAATAGCTGAAATTTTCATTACGAAAATGTTTAGGCTACATGGAATTCCAAATACTGTCATTTCAAATCAAGATTTTAAGTTTACGTCTGCATTTTGGAAAACTGTGTTCTCAAGATTGGGAACATAGATAAATTTCAGCACTGCTTATCACCCCCTAACCGACGGTCAAACAGAGTCGATGAATCAAGTACTAGAATACATGCTACACACATATGTGATGCAACAACCATCTAAATGGGAAGAGTACCTATACCTTGTTGAATTTTTTTACAACAATGGGTATCAGGAATCTGCAAAAATGAGTCCTTTTGAGGTCTTGTATGGGAGGCAGTGTCACACGCCCATAAATTGGAGCAGTCCCAAGACAAAACTAATGTTGGGACCCGAAGTGCTTGCTGAAATGGAAGCAGAGGTGAGGAAAATAAGACAAAATCTGAAGGTTTCACAAGATCGTCGGAAGATCTATGCAGATAATAAAAGGTCCTATCGAGAGTTCACAGTAGGAGACCATGTGTACGTAAGGATCAAGCCAAAAAGGAGCATCTTGCAGTGGGCCTCTTGTGCCAAATTGGCTCCCAGATTTTGTGGACCCTTTGAAATTTTGGAGAGGGTAGGACCTGTATCCTATCGGCTAGCATTACCCAGCCATATCTGAGTACACAATGTATTTCATGTATCCCTGTTGAAGCGTTATGTACATGATTCAAAGCATGTAATTCATTGGAAGCATAGAGAGGTAGGATGGTAATGCAATCCTAACTTGTAAAGTGATTTCCTTTGTGAGAAATTGACCAAAAATTGTTTATTATTACAGGTAGAACTAGACGGATAATTCCTGGTCGAGTTGCAACGCATACTTAACCAAAGGGAAATCATGCTCCAAAAGCGAGCTATCACCCAGGTGAAAATGCAATGGAAGCACTTCAACAAGGATGAAGCTACTTGGTAGGATGAAGGGTTCATGCGGAAGGCTTACCCAGAACTCTTTTCAGAGCTAGAGTGAAACACCAAGGACGGTGTTACTTCTAGGGGGGAGTTGTGACAGCTACATTATTGTTAACTAGTTAAGTAATTTTATTGTTTTTTTAATAAAAAACTGAGGCAATTAATGTTATTTAATAAAAAAAAGTTTTTATGAGAAATAAATGGGTAATAAAAGTAAAAATCTGATGGTAAAATGTTTCCAAGAATTTAAAAGAGGTTGGGGAACAGTTGGAAAACAGTTACCTACTCCTTTAAGGATAAATGATTGATCCTAGGGAGGGGTAGGGGTTCTGTATTTTTGGAAAAAGGAAAGAGTGAGAGATTCTTGAGCTGGTTGTAGCCAGTGGAATTACACTCAAAAATTTCCTGAAACTTTTGGTACTGACTGGACTAGGTGTATTGAGGTCACAGCAAAAGGAAAATTCCACTGTTAACACGTACCATTCAGTTTAGAGCACGGGGCCAAGGAGGATGTAATTGCCTCACTTGATTGTTGGGAGCACCACAGTTGAATAATTTATTAAATTTAGATAAGTATACATGCATAGCTATAACTGATAGTTTATGTGACTTATACTTGTTAAAATACCGTTATCAAAATGGTATGTACAGTAGTGCAAAGGATTCTATATTTTCAATTGATTAGTGTTAGTAATTTTATATTTCATTGTTAGTAAAGAATTACTTCCAAAGCTAAATGTTGTGATTTTTCCTAGAAGTATTGTTATGAAATAATGATGGATTCTAGAAAGCATTTAGTGATATTTCATGAAATAGGAAATAATTACCAGAAACAAAAAAAAAGTGAAGCTGTGCACAAAATTTTAGATTGTATTTTCTCTTCAAAGAAATTTGACCTACCAAGTAGAACTAAATTAATCTTAAGGGAAAGAGTATTGTAAGCTACAGAAAGAAAATGTATGTTTTACAAACCCCTATTATTTCACAGATATTTTATACTATGCAATTAATACTTGCTATTGAATGGGAAAGATAAAGAGTATTGATTACAATCATTTCAAATCTGTAAGAATATCATTGTCAATTGTATAACTATAGAAATCAATTATGACAGCAATAGACTGTCAAGTAAGGGTTAGGGTAAATATCCCAGTTCCAAAACCTAGTTGTCTTTCAGGTATAAAATTAGAAATACTCGGAAAGTGGGAAAATGGTGGTCCTGTCACCTGAAATAATCAAATGTAAAAATTTATACAGTATTCACATACAGGAATATATTAAGAAGAATCATTCTATGTAGGTAATAGAAGCATAAAGCTAAGGTTTAACCAAATAAACCTTGCATGAGAAATTCCTTAAACATAAACAATAGAAAACAACTGAGGAAACAATTCTTCTTCGGCATTGAAATCAAAATAGTAAACCCAGAAAATGCATCGAAACCATGGTCTGGATAGACATAGCAAGAGATGCGCAAGATGGAAAAAATTCCAATATTTTGTACATAAAATTATATAAAACGAAGTTATAGTTATAGAAAGAAGAAAACAATGCTATAACTCATCAGTTCCATCAATTTTAATTATATTGGGAAAAACCTAGAATGTTCAAACTATGATAATCGATCCGAACTAAAATATTTAAAAACAAAAACCCTTTAAAAAAAATTACATGGTTTCCAAAGTGGAATGCTCCATCTAAACTCCCTATATATATTACAGTAATGTTCCCCTGAGGAACAGTAAGTCCCAAAAAAAAAATTCAAAGGTTCCAAGACTAGAAATCAAGAAAATTCGTATGTATAGATCATCTTAAAGGTTGTTTTTGCAAAACGGAAAACCCTTCAAAGCATATCTAGAGAAATATTGAGTAGGGTAAGTAGAAGCAGAATCTTTTCAACTGAGGTTCTCCATAGAAAAATTTTCTACGAAAATTTTGAAAACCTTACCTGCCAAATGAAACAAATAAGCGAAATGAGTACATCTGGAAAGACATTTTGCAATGAAGATAGACTTAATTCAATAAAAATGTAAACCCCTAATTCGAAAATCACCTGAGGAGAGAGTCTAAGGAAATATGGGAACCATTTTTCCCGTAGCCTTGCTTCACAGAGAGTTAATGGAATAAAAGAACCATTTTCGAATTCTCGGTTTGCCCCATAAGTTATTTAAACATAAAGTCAAGGAGATGGCTTTAATCATATAAGTAATACAACGTAGAAGTTTAATAACCTGAAGGCATAGATAAATTGAGGACTGGACAAAAGAGAAGTTAGAAAAAATTTCTATGGCAAGCCAGTTTATAAAGATGTGAATTACCTCCATATTTGAGTTGGGCTCAGTGTTGCCATGGGAAACCATAACTTCCACTGTAACAGAGTTATGGGCACAGTGGCTGTAGAACCTCGGTGAACCAACACATCACACAGAAGAGAATAACATGAAGAACAAAGCCAATGTGTACATCTAGGGCTTGGCGACCAGGTTCTCGCCTCAGCCCAAAGTCATCAAACAAATAAAATCAATCAACAACATGGATCAAGTTTGATATATTGTGATCTTTGTATACTTTGTATAATGCACAGGTGTCACAAAGAAATCTGGATGGAAATTTATATATATAAATGCACCAGTAAAAATACATTTGTGTCCTCATTCAAAACAATTTGACAAGTTTAGAGGAGGTATAATAAATTTATAGTGGTATGCTAATAGAAATGCAATAGTTACATTTTAATTTAAATGTATGGATTATTGAAATCGAAATTTTAATATGTTACAAAATGAATAGCATTAATACAATTGTTATATAAGATTTACATTCAATCCTTATCCAAGTAGAAGATTTATATTGCATAGAATTATATATTTATTCTGTGATAAAGTATAAGAAGGTTAAAAATTTTTTTTATGAAGATTGAGTATATGTGACCATTTTTATGTTATGTTATTTTTTATTTTTATTTTCTTTGTTTTTAAATATATTTTCAATTTTAAATTCTTACATTGATGTATACTGTTTTAAAAATCTTAAATTCTAATGAAGCTATATTAATAATAATAATTAAAAAAAACATCATAACACAAAAACTCCATAATATTGTAAAACAAGAAACAAGAAATGCAAAAAAGCTTGAGAATAATTGAAATTAAAATGTGAAAAAGTTGATGGCAACCCAATATTATTCACTTAGAGAAAGACAGGAACCATCACATCAATAATTTTAACCAATAAAAATAAAAATGAGTTGGCTGAAAAAGAATATCCATTGGAAGAAGTGGGAGTGGATGACTTGCATAAATTAGAAATAATTGTGATGGATGAGTTGGCCAGAAAATGATTGCGTTGTAAGAAGTGGGAGTGAAAGTCGTAATATGGAAAAAGATAAAGAAAATGGAAAAGGAGGTGGAAGGATAGAGAATCAAACATATCATCTTTTGTTTTTACTTCAAGGGAAAAGAAGTTGGAAACACCTATAAATTTCAAATTTCTAGTCTTTAGTTCTAGTGCTCTATTGATTGTTTGTTTGTGGTATGTTTTGTGGGAAGCAACTCCATTTTTGTGCCTTTGTGAAGTTTTTAATGTTGCAAATCAGACACTTTGTGTGCAAAATTCAATGTCCAAAATTTTTTTGTTGACAGAAGAGGACGGCAATGGATTTGGCATGTTTCATAAGATCAATGTTGTTTCTTGATTGATAGGAACCGCCGAGGGGAGAGTTTGTCAGAGGAACTCAAAAGGGAAGAGTTTTCATGTTCCAATGCACTATTGTATTGTATTTTCTGCTACCCAAACCCAAACCCAAAGCGTCTTTGGGATATTATTTTTTACAACAAATTTTTTGCAAGTACTTTATTTATTTATGATGTGTTTTTTTAAATTTAATGTAATTTGTTGTCGATGAAAAATTGTTTTTCTCATTTACTCTCTACTTTATTTTCTTTAATTAGTTTAACAACTCTCTCTTTCATTTTCTTTAATTAGTTTAACCTCCCTCAAACCTACCTTCCTGTCTTCTTGAGTTTGATAATTAGGTTCTCTTGGTCGATTTAGGTTCAATTTTTGTGTTGGTGTTCAAATTTGTGTCGGTTGCCACCAAAATCATTTGTAGTAGGATTTTGAGATTCTATCTTAGGTTCAGCTTGCAGAACAAGAATAAAATTATTTTTCTATATCATATCCTTTTAATGTCATGGCACTGTAATTTAGTGTAAAATCGATTGAGTTCTTGATACCAATTTCAACCAATCCACCTAATATCGAGATATGGATTTTGAGGGTCTTCCTTAAATAGTTTAGCTTCTAGAAAAAGTGTAAAATATTTTTTGATTGAGTTTTGGATACCAATTTCAAATAGTCCACCTAGAATCGAAATCTTAAGCATGAGATCAGGAGACAATACTCGTTTTTCATGAAATTCAATTACTTGGGAGGTTGTCCACTATTATTAATTTCCATTTTTGATAGTGGCCTGACATCTAGAACATAGGAAATGTGCAACCATACTTCATTTAATTTGTTTAGTCCCACACTGCAACCAAGATTGAAAAAAATGGTTGGAATGGTGAATGGATTTCATGTTGGTTGGTTATTCAATGTTGGCATCTCATATTACGATCTGAGTAGGAAGACATTACTGAACTTTCATGTTCAACGCATAAATATATTTTCCCACCCTACATAACATCTATTATACTACTATCATTCCATCAATCAACATAAACCCTAGGGTTAAGATCCTAAAAAGAATCCAGATTTTAAGTTGCAATGAAGTTGATCATGGATGCCAAGATAGGCTAAAAAAATGCACGAGATTGAATTTTTTTTATGCGGGATTTGGTTTAGTGGCACATAAATTTTGAGTTCTAGTGTTTGGTTACATGGTACAATAGGTACTCATTTTTCTAACACTGAAAAGCATAACTTAAATCGAGGGATGTTGATGATCAGTAAATGTGCCAAATTCAATTTAAAATGTTATTCCTTCCCTTGGTGTCCACAATAAATGTCCACATTACTTTTTCCATCTAATGCTTTCAAAGTTTCTAGCAATTTTATCTCGATCCATGATAATTTTATTTCAACACGCAACTTGGTATGCCTCGCCAGTAATATGGTCTGTGCAATTCCTGCTAGCTGGGATTGAAAGCAGGATGTAAGGGTAAATTAATAATGACAACGATGATATGCAAATCATATTTTTTGTAGGGCGGTGTCATTGGCACAGATGAAATAAAAAGTTTCTCTATATTGTATTTGTATTTGCATTGGATTTGCAATAACAAGTGTTTCTATATTGTATTTGTATTTTCATTGTATTTGCATTTGACTAGTGAGATGTATCCACTCTAAATCCTCTTCAGTGCTCCTTAGGGTCAAAACTATAAATATAAGGTTATATTTTGGAAGATGGCTCGGATGAAGAGTGGTTGCCAAGAGCATATATTATTATAGTTTTGAAATAAATGTAATCAGACTTTTACGAGATATATATATATAGCTAAAACCTACTCCAAATTCTAGTAGTTTATAGTATATTTAAATTTATTTATTTTTTCTTGCATGTGAATGAAAAAAATAATTAATCAATTTTACATTAAATTAGAGTGAAAGCTTATATTTATATTAAATAAATCAATTAAAATAATTGGTGCAAAGATGATTAGAAATCTAGAAAACATCCTTTTGATTAATAACCTTTATGTCTTGTAATTAAGATCCTTGATGAGTTTTAGTCACTTTATTTGAAGTTACATTTAATTTACTATATAGGAATATGGTGAGGTAAAGTTAATTCAAAATTTCTCATGATATATATATAATTTCTCATAAAATTTTTTAAATAATGTTTCCTTAAATAATGTTTTCACTTTAGAAATTAGCATGTGTATATTTTTAGAAAGAGAGAGAGGGGAGAGACAGAAAGGGAAAGGGGAGGACAAAGAGAGAGAGAGGGGGGGAGAGGTAGGGAGAGGGAGTGGGAGAGAGGGAGAGGGGGGATGGAGAGGGAGGGGGAGCAGGAGAGAGAGAGGGGTGGAGGGAGAGAGGAGGAGGGGAAAAGACATACAAAGGAGAGAAAGAGAAAGAGAGAGAGAGAGAGGGAGAGGTAAAAGGTTAGAGGTGGAGAGAGATGGAGGCAATAAGAGAGACACAACAATAGAGAGAGGGGAGGAGAGAGAGAGAGATAGAGTGAGAAAGAGAGAGGTATAGAGAAAGAGAGGGAGAGAGAGGGGGAGAGACATTGCGAGAGAGAGAAAGAGAGAGAAATGGAGGGAGGAAGAGAAAGATAGAGACAGAGGGAGAGGATGAATGAGGGGGAGGGCTAAAGAGAGAGTGGTGCGGAGAGAGAGAGAGAGAGAGAGAGAGAGAGAGGAGGAGGAGGGGTGAGAAGGATAAGGAGATGGAGATAGTGAGAAGTAGGGAGAGAGAGAGGGGGAGATGAAGAGATAGAGAGAGAAAGAGAGTGGGGGAGGAGGAGTGATATGTAGTGGGAGAGAGAGATGGAGAGGGAGAGGGGGAAAAGAGAGTGAAAGAGGGGGAGAGAAAGAGAGAGGGGGTCTGTGAGAGAGAGAGAGAGAGAGAGAGATAGAGAGAGAGAGAGAGATAGAGAGCGGGGGGAGGGGGGTTGAGAAAAGGAGAGAGGGTGGGGGAGTGAGAGTGAAAGAGAGAGATGGAGGGGGAGCTAAAGATAGATAAAGGTGGGAGAGAGAGAGGGGGGGGGGGAAGAGACAGAGGGGGAGAGAGGTAGAGAGACGGGGACGGCGGGGGGAAGGGAGGAAGAGTGAGAGTGGCCGGAATAATTGATAGAGAGAGAGAGGGAGGGGAGAGCGAGAGAGAGAGAGAGTGAGAGAGAGAGAGAGAGAGAGAGAGATGGAGGGAGGCAGAGGGAGAGGGAGAGGGAGAGAGAGAAGGGGGGGTGGATGGAGAGAGATAGGGAGGAAGGGAGAGAGATAGAGAGAGAGAGAGAGAGAGAGTTGGAATGGGAGAGAGAGAGAGGGGGGGGGAGAGAGAGAGAGAGAGAGAGAGAGAGAGAGAGAGAGAGAGAGAGAGGAGTGAGGGAGCTATATATATATATATATATATATAGGGAGATAAACAGAGGGGGAGGGGGTGAGAGAGAGAGAGAGAGGGGTAGAGAGAGCAAGAGGGAGAGAGAGAGGGGGAGAGGGGGAGAGGGGAGAGGGTGAGAGAGAGGGGGGAAGAGAGAGAGAGAGAGAGAGAGAGAGAGAGAGAGAGAGAGAGAGAGAGAGAAGGGGAGAGGGGTAGAGATAGAGGGGGATGGGGGGAGGGAGAAATAATGAGAGGGAGTGAGTGAGTGACAGAGGAGGGGAGAGGGAGAGAGGGAGTGGAGTGTATATATATATATATATATATATATAGAGAGAGAGAGATGTATATTGAAATATGGAGGGAGAGATAGAGGAGGAAGGAGATCAAGAGAGAGAAAGAGAGGGCGAGACATATAGAGTGATAAAGAGAGAGAGAGGGAGAGAGAGAGAGATGGAGAGAGAGAGAGAGAGAGAGAGAGAGAGAGAGAGAGAGAGAGAGAGCGACATGGAGAGAGAGAGGGAGAGTGGGGGATATATATATATATATATATATATACAAAGATATAGAGGGGGAGAGAGGGGGGGGGAGAGAGAGGGGGAGAGAGAGAGATAAGTGGGGAGGGAGATAGAGAAAGAGGGAGAGAGAGACAAATAGAGAGAGAGAGAGAGAGAGAGAGAGAGATAGAGAGAGAGGGTGAGGGATAGAGATAAATATAAAGCCAGGGGGGGAGTGAGAGAGAAAGAGACATGGAGATAAAGTGGGAGGGAGGACTGGAGGGTGATAGAGTGAAGTGCATGGATGGAAGAGATCTAGGTGCATTGGGGTAGGGGCACAGAGAGAGAGAGAGAGAACAAGGGGGATGGTTAGAGAGGTAGAGGGAGGTGGGGGATGAAGAAGGGTTGAGATATGGATAGATGGATGGTGGGAGGGAGGGGGGAGGCTTGGGGTGAGAGAGTGGGAGAGGGAAAAGGAGAGTGGGGGAGGAAGCGAGATAGGAAAGGATGGATAGGTAATGGAGAGGACATATAGTGATATATATATATAGCGAGAGTGACATAGGGGGATAAAGAGTGGTAGGGTTGGTGAGAGGGAGTGAGTGGAATATATGTGTGTGTGTGTAGAGAGAGAGAGAGAATGGGAGGGGAAGGGAGAGAGGACTGATGGGGGAGACGATGTGGGAGAGTGGGAGTGAAAGAGGGAGAGGTAAAGTGTGAAGGGATATATGTAGAGGGAGAATGTGTGAGACAAGAGTTAGGGAGGAAAAGAGATAGGGAGAGACAAAAGAGAGTGGGAGGGAGTGGGAAGTAATAAGAAAAAAAAATAAAGGGATGGGGATGGTGGGAGTGGAAGTGGTAGTTAGGGAGATGTAAAGAATAATTTAGGGTACAATGGGGAAGAGAAAGAGAGTGAGAGATGAAGAGAGAGAGGGGGGGGGTGGGGGGCAAGTGGGACAGAGGGCGCAAGAAATAAAATTAAGGGAGAGGTGGAGGAGGATTCTTGAGAGAGGTGAAGGGGAGTGTGCATGCAATAAAGGGAGAGATAGAGGTAATGATATTGGTGGTTAGTAATAATACAATATATCGATACAATGGGTTATAAAAATACCATGAATCTCCCCTTTTGAACTTTTTCCTACTCAATAATATAAATTGATTTTATATTTTCTTTAATTTTACCCACATTCACTTAATAAGACCCTTTAATTTAATTATACATTTACACTTCCAAATATTACTCTTTCCACTTATATGATAGTTAAATAATTGTATTAATTGATCCCCATTTTCCTTATAAAATAGCCTATCGGAATCAAATAGGGCATTCAATCAGTGACTATTCGAAAAATAAAAAATTACATAGTCAAACCTCCCCAGGTTGAAAAATCATTAATCTGCCTCATCCATGCACTCTTAGTTAACTTTTCAATTTTCATGCTAAACTGAACTTATATCAATTCATTGCCAATGGTGCTTACATCACAAATGGCTTCATGTGCCATCCTAGAAAGACACTACCACGAGGGTTGTAATTCAAGGGCACTACTATGGAGGCCATAATTGGAGTGGCATCCCTATGATATACCATACATAACACATTCCATTATTACTTGTTTTTTTATTTTATTCTTGATAAAGGTGGTAAGTAGTCATGGAAAGTTTAACTCTCTTATCATCGTCCATTGAAATAGTTTGGAAAACATTATGTGGAGGTTTATGCCTCTAAAATAATGATAAAGTAAAATAAATCCATAATAATATATAAAAAATAGATAAATACAAGATATGGTCGGGAACATAATTAGCTCATGGGGAAAAACCTATTATGAGCTCTATCCACTAGATTAGCCATCACCTACTTGTTAGAGCACTTGTGCCTACCCAAATAAAAATAAATCCTTGTATTTTCCGAAACTTTATGAGAAATAAATCACCATTTTTAAGTTGTATTAGAGTGGTGGAAATAGTATGCCAATAAAAGGGGTAGCTCGTGTCTCCATGATTGATCCCTTTTTACATATACACACTCTATATGTTGGACATCAAGTAGTTGGTCTCTTGGCTATGTCACCTAACCTTTAACTCTTTCCCAACGCATTGCCGCCCTCTGCAATTGTGCCCATGGACTAATGGATTGACCTAGGAATTTTAACTTCTCCTTGGGTGTTTGAAACACATAGTACAGTTATCCAAGTATTCATTGCAAATATAAGAGAGGGAAGGTCTATATCTGACTTGTTGTAGTGAGATATGTGATAAGTATTGGTTTGTACAATAACTTTAATTATGGTCCTTTTTGTTGCCTCTATGATTTTATTTGTCTAATGATAAATTTACATAAACTTTATTATAAGGATATTTTGTGAGATGTTTGACATCACAGTAGTAGAGGATGTTATAGGTGATTTCCTTACTTCCTTACTAGTGGACTAGAGGTTCTAATATCCAAAGTATAAAGAGGTAGATTTACTTTGATGATGCAATTTTCAATACCTATGATATATAATTTGGCTAATAGTTGGATTTATATAATGATTTACAACTAGAGGAATCCCTAAATTTTAGAACATTAATCCCATGATTGTTAACATTAGAGATATTGATGGTGTGATGAGTGAACATGTGATTACCCTAGTATTCCATTGCCACTATTTGATGAGAATCACTTGATCCATAATCCAGATGATGATGGTAATCCTTGAGGTGACAAGGGATGGCTTCTATATCACTTTGGAGAGACAACACTTAGATAGCTAATGCCACATCACCTATTTTCCCCTTGTGAGGGCCATGTACGACACATTTTTGTCATGATATCCTGGAATGGAGATGCTTTTGGTGTCTTGAACATGATCATCAAGAAATTGCTAGAATATGGAACACCCTTTAGCCCTTAGATCACATTTTGAGAGAGTCTTGAACTCATTTGAAAATTTAACCATAACATAAGTATGTATTTATGTAATTAAAAAGAAAAAAAATATTAATATTATAATAATTATTAATTTAGTAAAAATATATATAAAATATAAAATTACAAATAGTTTTTTTTTTATCTATTTAAAAGTATAAAATTATAATAACATCTAAAAAAATAATAAAATTTTTATAAAAAAACAAACATCTTAATGAATAAAGTAAAAAAATATGAGGTAATAAAGGAGTATCATAAAGTGGGGAGGAGTGATGGAGGTTTTGTGAGGGTTTGTAGGTGAGCCTGGCCTCAGGCCATGTCACCCACATGGCCGCCTGATGTGATAGCCGTACTTTTTCGTCAGAACTCTACCAAGACCTGGCTCGCCCGACTTGGGCAATGGGGAAGACGTCACTGGGCCGTAAGGATGTTTTGGTTTTTACCTGGGGAAAGGATGAAGGATAGGGTTTTACTGTTTGTCTCTCCCTTGCGACAGATTTTGAGTTTTTCTGAACAGTTGCAGTTTTCTAGCTGTTGCGGTGTCAGTTTAAGTGTTTCCTTAAAGTCGTTGCTATGGGGTTTGAGAAGGATTATGTGGACCTAGATCAGGCACCGAAAGACCTGCTTACGGTCTGGAGGCATGAAGTATCCTCTAAGAATATTATCTACTTCTTTCCGAAACCAGCTGTGAAAGTTTCCCTCATCAGTAAGGAAGATGGAATAGGTTTCCTCCCTAGCAGGAGGTCTTTGTGCGAAGAGAAGGGTCAAGATTAGCAGGGTTTGGATGAGAAGGGTGCTTGCGTTGTAGGATCGAGCCATGGAAGCATCCCTAGCAGTGGAGAGGGAGGTGTTGCTCGGTGCCATGATACCAGAGCAAAATTTTTGGGGCCAGGTACTTTTTTGTTTCCTGCTCTAGCTGGTGGTTTAGAAGATGTTGTCGCTAGCTTTGGTTTTTTTGGTCAAAAAGGATTTAAAGGTTTTGGGTTAGCAAGATTTGGTCGTCAAGATGCCTGTGGGGTGTTTTCAAAGAGTGGGGGTTTGGAAAAAGGAAGGTTTGCTGAGAATTAGGGCTTGACTCAAAACCCTGACTTCCCTGCTCAAAATCTTCCAGGGGCGGGCTTATTATTGAGTCAGATAGGTGTGACAGTTGGTCAGAACTAGGATTCTTTGTTAGGAACCGATATAAAGAGTCCTCGGAGCAATGTGTTGTCTATTGAAGGAGAGGGTTGGTCGAAGGGGGTTGATCTAGAACTTGGATCAGTTTTGGCTTCTGGGTCGGTTGCTAGAGGAGCGTTGGGAAGGGAATCAGATTACTGGGCCTCTAAAGAGATGGAAGAAAGGTGATAGGTGTCACTTAAGGTCAGAGAAGAAGATGCTCTTTCAGCTGAGGAGTTGGAGGGGGAGAAGGCCAGAAGGAGGTAGTGGGGGGAAAAAGAAAGAAGCAGAAACCCATCAAGAAGAAAGAGGTTCACCCTAGTTGTGTTCTCGGTGTGTACATAGTTGTTGAAGAAGTAATGGAAGCCTCTGAGACTATTCTAGTTGGTAGATACTATGGAAGAAAGTACTCAGCTACCTATATACTAGATTGGGTTCAGATTGAATGGGGAAACGCTCCTGGGAAACTTGTGAAGATTAAATTCCTAGACAGAGGTTGGTTCAGCATGAGGTTCGACCAAAAGGATCATACAAACTGCGTCATTCAAAGGAACTGGTGTTTTGGTAAGCACCCCATTCTCTTCCGAAGATGTACCCCCCTTTTTGATGCGCAAACCAAGAAGTTGGTAGAATCTCCTGTCTAGGTAAAATTGTCAGGGCTCCCAATGTAGTTCTGGATGGACTCTATTTTCATTTCTATTGGGAATACCCTGGGAAAATTTTTGGAAGCCGAAAAGTATTTCCTTCAAAAAGATGATCTCAGCATGGCTAGGATTCTTGTCAGTCAAAATCCCATAGAAGGGTTGGCAAACGTGATGTCTCTTAAATACAGGGATCTTTAATTTCTCCAAACATTGGACTATGAAAATTTGTCGTTCCACTGTCACAGATGCCATAAGTATGGCCATTTAGCAAAGGAATGTCCATTGGGGTATCGGTGTAGAAGAAGCCAGTATAAGGTTGCAAGGAAACTGATGGTCACTCCGTCCTCAACTTTTGACAAAGTTGCCAATCAGACACCATTGGAGGAGTTTTCAGGGGCATCACAAGAGTTGGTGGAGCCGCTCAACCAGGCTTAGGTGGCGGTCTCGGTCCCTCTCTCTGAGAAGTTACCTGCTCTATCACCCTCTCTGGCTCCCACTACTGTAGAGACAACTGGGGCTCCACAGGTGGGTACACCTTTTTTGATTTGGTCTCTTCCATGCCTGGTCCTTCTAGGCAGGTTCAAATGGAGTTTTCAAATTTAAACTTAAACCTTTCTCCTGTTGATAGTTTGGATGTTTCTATTCCCCTTCCCTCCTCTACCGGTTCCCCTGACCCTGTTGATCCTTTGGTCCCTATTCCTCCCAAGGCACCCCCTCTCCCCCCTGAGGCACCTCCCTATAACGTGAGACCCTTTGCAAACCATTCTGGGAAAGGATAGGTTTATGGTGGTTTGGAGCCAGATTCAGTTCCTATATGACCTAGGAAGATGAGGGGTAGGAAATCTCATCTCTCTAAGGATCAACTTAAGGCGAAGATAGATATAGAAGATGGCAAGTAGAAGCTTTTGTATGGGGTGCTTAGAGCAAAAAAGCCACCCTTCGATGTTCTGAAATGATTCTCCTATCCTAGAACTATAGGGGGTTAGCTAGTTAGCCCAAAAAGCTAGCCTTGAAGGAACTGGTCAGCGCATACAACCCATATATTTTATTGCTTTAGGAGACCCTCGATAAAGGGGAGGAGGTGACAGGGCTTCTGTCTAAACTGTTTCTTGGCTGGCTCTTCCAAGCCCTTGATGCAAATGGACATTCTAGGGGTGTGGTTAGAAGGTTTAAATATGGAAATCTAATATTGATCTCATCCTGGGGGTTTTAAAATTCATTGGCGGTGGAATTATATTCAAAGGAGTTATTCTATCCTCTCCTTATCCTGAATGTGTATGGGCCTTGTCAAGAGCAAGAGCTTTTCTGGACCCCTTTTTTTCTGAAATATTTTCTTACTCACCCCAATATTATCATAGGAGGGGATCTAAATTTCTCTCTAGGGGTCTTGGAATCTTGGGGAGACTTTGCTCGAGCTGATCCTTTGACTGCTTTCTTTCCTTCCAAGATTGCCTCATCCCACTTGGTAGACACCATATTACTTAAGCCTCGGCCTACTTAGAGTCACAGAAGAGTGGGGGAGGATTGGGTGGGCAAGAAACTGGACCATTTTCTCCTATGTGAGGACTTGGTGGATAATTTGTCTATTTTCAGGCACTGGGTGGGGGAAGGGGGATTGTCTGACCACCTTCTTGTCCTGTTGGAGGAAAAAGGTGCTCTCAAAAAACTTGAGTCTCCTTTTAAGTTCAACTCTTCTTAGTTAAATGATGATTACTTCAGCGACTTATTTCATGCTACTTGGAGAAGGGATGGACTTGAAAACAGAGGAAGGCTGAGCAGGAGTCAGATGTTCATGAACAATATTAAAAAGTTAAAGGCTGCAACTAATGAGTGGATAGCCAAAAAATTTGTGAAGGAAGAGGAAGAGATGAGGACCATAAATGCAGAAATTTCCCTCTTAAAAGGTCTGGAAGGAGATGGCTATGCCACTCTAGAATCTCAAAATAGAATTCGGGAACTGGAAGCTGTAAGAAAGAAACTTCTACAGGTAAAAGAGGAAAGTTGGTGCTTAAAAAGTAGAGCTATTTGGCTGCAAGCAGGGGACGAAAACACAAGATTCTTCCAAAATTATGCTAAGGGAATGAAAAACCTTAATACTATTTGGGAGATGTCGAAAGAAAATGGGGAAATGGCACAGTCCTTTGATGAGCTAGCCTCCCTTGGAGTGGCCCATTTCAAAGCCCTTTTCAAAGCCCCAGAAGAAGCTTCTATTGCAGAATTCATTCGGGTAGCTCATTTCTTCCCCTGCTTCATCAATGAGGAAAGAAATGACAGCCTCATGGCTCTGTTCTCCAAAGAGGAAGTTTAAGCTATTCTGAAGTTGATGCGGAAAGAGAAAAATACTGGACCAGATGGTTGGACGGTTGATTTCTTTCTTCATTTTTTTGAATTGCTTGGTTATGATTTGGTTGTAGTTGCTGAAGAGTCTAGGGTTTTAGGATCTGTCTATCAGCCCTTCAATGCTACTTTCCTTTCCCTTATCCCTAAGTCAAACCACCCTTCTTCTTTTAATTATTTCCATCCTATTTCGTTGTGCACTTGTTTGTATAAGATTATTTCCGAAATCATTGCCTCCAGGTTGAAACCATTTCTCTCAAACAACATCTCTGCTAAATAGTTTGGTTTTTTGGATGGTAGGTAGATCCATGAAGCAGTAGGGGTCACCTAGGAAGCTCTTCACGACCTTAAAAAAAGCAAGAAAAAGGGAGTTGTTGTCAAAATTGATCTCTTAAAGGTTTACGACAGGATCAGTTGGTTGTACCTTAGCCTCCTTTTGACTCACCTTAGCTTCATCTTTGATTTTGTGAGATGGGTTATGGGGTGTGTCACTTCTACTTCGATTGTCGTCCTCATCAATGGGCTAACATCTAATTTTTTCAATCCTAAAAGAGGCTTGCACGAAGGGTGTCCCCTCTCTCCCTTTTTGTTTTTACTGGAAGTGGAGGGCCTCATTTTAATGATACAAGAAGCTAGGAGACAAGGGGAGCTCAAGGGGATCGAAGTTGCACTCAACTTATGGGTAGCCCATATTCTCTTTGTTGATGACATTCTTCTTTTCAGTAATGGGAGCTTGGAAGATTATCGGTGCTTAAAGAGGACCTTAGACCTTTTTCTGAAAGCCACTGGGTTGAGCATTAATGAACAAAAATCCTCCATAGCCACAGCGAGGCTCTCTAGGGGGGAAGTGGACAGAGTTAAAGAAGTTCTTCATTTTGAAGCCAAATCTCTACAGGACCTGTTTAAGTACCTTCGCTTCTTTCTAAAACCAGATAATTATCGGATTCAGGATTGGTCTTGGCTTCTTGCAAAAATTGAAAATAGGATGAAACACTGGAGCTTCAAATGGTTATCGAGGGCAGGCAGGCTTGTTATAATTAAAACTGTAGTAATGGCAATCCCAGTTTATTGGGCCAGCCTCATTTGGGTACCAAAAATTATATTGATGAAGATTGACCAAATGTGTAGAAGATTTTTATGGAAAGGCTCAAAGTCTGAACATGTAATTCCCTGGGTTGCATGGGGGAAAATAGTCAGACTAAAATGCTAGGGTGGTTGGGGTATAAAGGACTTGGTCCCTTTTTCTAGATCTCTTGTTGCTAAACTAGCATGGATACTTATTACGTCAGAGAATCTCTGGACTTCGTTTACCAGAAGGAAATATATAGACCCAATTCCAACTTTGGTTGGCTTAGGTTGCCCCAAAAATCGTCAAAGAATTCCTCAGTGGTGAGGAAGGCATTAATAACAGCTGTCAAAATCATTGAACAAGGTTTGGCCTAGAACATTGGAGATGGAAGGTTGGTTTGACTTGGCAGGGATCCTTGGGTGGGTTGTTCGGGTTCTTTTGTGTTGTCGAGAGATTTGATTGAGCACCTCAACAATAGGGGTTTTTTTTTTCTTAACCATGTCACGGATGCTGAAGGATCCACGATTTGGAGACAAGAATGGGTCTCTGGGAATGCTCTCAACCTGGAAGGAAGATGGCTTGAGGAATGGGAAATCTTTTGAGCCGGCTTATAGAACTCCCACATTCGAATTATTAACCAGACAGATGAGATGAGGTGGGTGCATTCTCAGACTGGTCTCTACACTCCAAAACTGGGTTACGATTGGCTGATGACACAGAATGGGTGGGAGGAACCTTGCTGGTGGTCCAAATTGTTGTGGAAGCTTAAAGGACTAGCTAAGACTCATTTTTTCTTTTGGTGCATCCTTAGGAAGAAAGTCCCCACGTGGGATTTTCTTCAAAAAAGAGGAAAAATTGGGCCTGGGTGGTGCATTTTGTGTAAAAGCAATGAGGAATCGGTATAGCATGTTTTTCTCTTCTGCCCTTTCACTATCAGCCTACATAATGAAATGATGAGGATGACCAAAATAACTCTAAGGTGGGAATGTCGGGAGATCTCTGAAGCCTGGTATCGATGGTGGCAGGAAGCTCCAAATGAAAAAGTCCAAAATATGCCACTCCCGATAGCTTGGGGAACTTGGATCGCTAGGAATCACCTGATTTTTAAATATTCTCCTTTTCCTATTGGTAAACTTGTAGTAGAAGGGGTTGCCATCTACGAAAATATTCCAATTCCTTCTAATTCTCATCAAACCAGACCTATTCAGAGGGAGGTGATTAGGGGCTCAATTCCTTAGGCATACTTTGATGGGGCCTCTGATCTAAACAAGAGTTGTGGAGTTGGTCTGGTGATTTTTTACCCCTCTGGGAAACTTTTTAGATCCTCCATTGGCCTAGGTCCTAGAACAAAAAACTTTGTCGAGCTTAAGGCCCTTCATCTTCTTTGTTGGTTGTCCCTCTGTAATGTGTGAGAGGCTCAGATTTTTGGTGATTCTTTGAATATAGTTAAATGGATCAATGGAACGCAACAATGTAGAAATTATATTTTAATTCCTTTCCTTAATGATATTTCTTGTCTTAACAGGTTTTTCACTGAGCTGTCTATTCGCCATATTTATAGGGAGCAGAACTCGGAGGGAGATCGCCTCTCTAAAGTTGGCTCTGGACAGGCTCTGGGTGCATGGATAGTAGAATAGGTCATGGATGGGGTGGCAAGGCCAATTGCTCCCCCAGTTTTTTATTAAAGGCCGTGAAATCCCAGCTCTCTTAATTTTCTTTCTGTTTCGTGTATATAGCTGCCTATTTTTTCTCTTATAGACTCGATATAAAACTTATTAACAAGACTCAGTGCTATTTTCCTCTCTGAGGAGGCCTATTCCTTTGTCAATTTTTTACTTTCATATGTATTTTATATGTCAAGGGAGTGCTTACTTCCTGGCATTGCATTAAATGGAAATGTATGATGACACTGTCCTTCCTACTCATTCTCTATTTCGGCTGCTTCCCTTGCATGGGAGTCGGGAGAATGGCAAAGGACAGAATCTCTTTTTTTTGTAGAGGCCATTTTGTTGGGACTTTTTCGATAAATGCCTGGGAGTACTTACAAAAAATTTGAATTTTGTTTCTCTGCCCACAAAGTGAGAATGAAAATTCTATGCATATGCTCTGTAACCTTTTCATGATAATAAAAGGTTCGATTTTTTCTACGGAAAAAAAAAAAAAAAAAAAGAAGTAAAAAAGTAAAAAAATATGATGACACAGTCATTGGTTCATTGTTTATGGAAACAAATATTTATATTAACAATTGTGGACTTAAATGGAAAACATTCAAAATACCTAAATATATATATGATCTTAAAATATGATTGTATTGTTTCATAAATTTAGATTAAAAGGAAAAAGAAATCCATATTACATAACTTTAAAACTTTAAATTATATATATTTTTAGTTATAATTAAATTTGAAATAGGTTAAACTAAAAATTATTTCAAATATAATTATTAAAAGGAATATTATTTTTGAAATAATAAAAAAAGTACATTATTCAATTGAGAAGAAAATTTCACTCTATATGGAGAGTCTAATAACATATCATATTGAAGAAAAACGTTACCAACAATCAATAAATGAGAAATATAATGGCCAACTATATAGACTATATAATGCTTTATTCAATTGGCATGCATGCCTTACAAGTATGAGGTTGTCTTTAAGTGTTACATTTTGGAGTTTCCCTTGGATTTTTAGCCCGATTATGATAAAAAACAATTGTGGATTTTTTGTTGTTGTTGTTGTTGTTTAAATTAGTTTTTTGATTGCATATATGAATTCAGCACATTGGAAAACCCTTGGGAACTTCTATTGTGCAAATTTCACACATTAAACTTGTGATTTCAGTATATCTCTGCCAGATTCTAAACAATTCAATATGAAAATAAAAAGAAAAACTTTTCAAAAAGTCACACTTATGGACATCTAAATGATATGATCATAAATCACTTCTAAAATTCACAATTTAGATTAGAAAGTAAAACAAAAAACTTTTCAAAAATTCGCACTTGAAAACAACTCGAATAAGTACTACCATGCATATCTAAATAATATGATTGCAAATTACTTGGAAAATTTCCTAAAAATTCACCAATGAATGGAACATCACAAATTTGTTATCATCAATTTAGTAAGATATCAATATATTGTATGTATTGTGGCATAAGTTAATAATGACACTTGGATGATCACTAAAGATTTTGACTATTTATGTATTTATGAGGACATCCAAATATAGCTCCAAGAAAGAGAAACATGAGATTTTTAATTGAAATTTATGATTTAGTTGAAATGAGAAAAACATGAATTAAACACTCCTCTAAAGATATGCGTTGTAGTGTAGATTGAAAATTATTACATGTAAATTAAAATTAAAATTTTAATATATATATATATATATATATATTAATTTACATTAAAATTTTATGGTAATAATTTTTTAATGAATGTAAATTTATATTTTCTTTGGGTATATCAACATTCGGGAAAACTAAAATTTCTTAAAATAAGAACCTTATTTACATTGTAAATTTTCAAAAATAAAGTTTGCAACTCTACTTTATTATCTTTGATATGGTACTTGGTTAAGGTATATTTATGATAATTATACACATAAACATCTAGTGTGTCAATACAAAACTAAATAAGAAAATGATTAGACATCTCTTTCATTTTGATTCACATACCGTTAAAATGTTTTAATCATAATTTTTATTTTCAGTTATTTGTATAATATATACTTAGTTTACATTGAGATATTGATTTAAGAGTTGTTTTTAGTGAGACCTTTTGGACTTTTCAGTCTCTGACGGACATATTAAGGGTAAAATCTTGTATTTTGTTATGTAAACTAGTTTTTTTAATATATATATATATATATTGTTGTGTAACTAGCTCCAAAAATAGAAGAAAAGACATATGAACGCCTTAGAAATAAGCCACTTAGAGGGGGCAACCTCCAATACATTACATAAATTAACAATTCTTGGATGATACAATTTACAAAACCTCCTTTCTATATATAGGAGTCCATGGGGCCATAATGTAATCCTAGTGGGCCACAATGTAATCCTAGCCGACCTAACAATAATAATTTAAGGGCACAATAATAACAAAATGGGGGTTACAAGGGTACAATAATAACAATAGGGGGTTACACTAACAACAATAAGGGACTATACTAGTAATATAGGGACCTAACATGCCCCTCTCCTTCAAAAAAGTGTTGTCCTCAATGCTTGAGTAGCTATGGGTGCTTCTGTATAAAATTCTCATCCTCCCATGTAGAATCTTCAGTGGGTAAGTTCTTCCACTTGATGAGATACTCTGAAATTGATCGATTCCATAACTGTCGAGTTCTTGTTTCCGTGACCGCTTCAGGTTCCAATATGATTTTTCCTTCCTCATCAAGTTCTGGCAATATTGTTTGAGCTGGAAGATTTTCACCTATAACCTTCTTTAAGCATGAAACATGGAAAACTGGATGTACTCGCGAAGAAGCAGGAAGCTCCAATTTGTATGCCATAGTACCAATCTTTTGCGACACCTTGTAAGGACCATAGTACTTTGGCGATAATTTATTATCCTTCTTTGCTTGCTTGAGGGACATTTGTTTGTATGGTTGTAGCCGTAAAAATACCCAATCTCCTACATCAAAACTTCTCTCGCTACGATGTTGATCTGCCTATTGTTTCATTCGATTTTGTGCCAAATTCAGGTTATCCTTTAAGAGTTGGAGAACTTCTTGATGATGCTCGATGTGATCTTCCACTGCTTGAACCTTCGAATTTTCTCTTAAATATGATGTGATGGATGGTGGATGATATCCATAAAGTGCCATAAATGCGGTCATTTTTGCTGCAGTATGGAAGGAAGTGTTATACCACCATTCAGCAAGAGGTAACCACTTGACCCATTGTGTTTGTTTATCAGATACAAAACAACGAAGATATCCTTCCAAACATTTATTTACGATCTCAGTTTGACCATCAGATTGAGGATGATAAGATGAGCTATGAGCTAATTGATTACCCAAACAAGAAAATAACTCCGTCCAAAAATTTCCAGTAAAAATGGGATCTCTGTCGCTCACAATAACCCTTGGGCTTCCATGTAGCTTTTGAATTCTATCCATAAATGTAGTAGCAACTGTACTTGCTTTAAATGGATGAGATAATGCACAAAAGTGTGCATACTTCGTAAGTCTATCAACTACCACCATGATGACATTCTTTCCTTCGGACTTAGGTAAACCTGTGATAAAATCCATTGAAATCTCCTCCCAACGTTGACTTGGAATGGATAAAGGTTGTAGAAGTCCGGGGGTCTTAATTGTCTCCACTTTATTCTGCTGGCAAACCAAACATTCCGCCACAAACTTTTGAATATCAGATTTAAGGCCATCCCAAAAAATTTCTTTCTTCACCCTGTGGTAAGTTTTTAAAAATCCTGAGTGTCCTCCTAAAGGAGAAGTGTGCAATTCCAGAAGAATCTTTTGTTTTAGTTGGGAATTCTTACAAAGATATAAGCGAACTTTGTACCATAAGGAATCATTTTTCCAACTAAATGTATCAGATGTACTAGGATCTTGCTGCAACTTTTGAATGAGTGTCCATACATCTTTTTCCTTCTTCCATTCATCTCTTGTTTCGGTTATCCAATCTGGTTGGATAATAGAAATGGCACAAAGCAATGCTTCCACCTCTTCATTCTTTCTTAAGAGTGCATATGCAACAACATTAAGCTTTCCCTTTTTGTAGATTATTCCAAAGTCATAACCCAACATCTTTGTGACCCATTTTTGCTGCTCTTCTGAAGATAGTCTTTGTTCCAAAAAGTGTTTAAGACTATCATGATCAATTTTTACCTTGAAATGTCTTCCCATTAGGTAAGTTCGCCATTTCTTTAGTGCATGCAGTATTGCTAACATTTCCTTCTCATAAATAGGTTTCTGTAAATACTTTCCTTTGATTTTACGACTTTCAAAAGTAATGGGTCTTCCTTCCTGCATTAAAACTGCACCAATTCCATTTCCTGAGGCATCACATTCCACAATAAAGGCTTTTGTGAAGTCTGGCGTAGCTAAGACCGGTGCTAGGCACATTGCCTCTTTAAGATGTTCAAAGGCCTTAGTTGCTTCAGGAGTCCATGAAAATGCATCTTTCTTCAATAATGTTGTTAGAGGTGCTGCTATTCTCCCATAATTCTTAACAAACTTGCGATAATACCCTGTTAAGCTGAGAAATCCTCGCAATTGCTTTATGGTCGTGGGGACTTTCCATTCCTTAATGGATTTAATTTTGTTAGGGTCTACTTTAACACCCTTGTGAGATATAATATGACCCAGATATTCCACCTCTTGTACTCCAAAGAAACATTTGGATGTTTTTGCATATAATTGTTTCTCCTGCAATAGTTTGAGCACCTGTCAACATGTTCAACATGATCCTTCCAAGACCTGTTGTAGATTAGTATATCATCAAAAAATACTAGCACAAATTTTCTAAGGAAGGGTTTGAAAATGGAATTCATCAACCCTTGAAATGTAGAAGGTGCATTGGTAAGGCCAAAGGGCATGACCAAAAATTCATAATGACCCTCATGAGTTCGAAATGCTGTTTTTGGAATATCTTCAGTCTTCATTCTAATTTGATGATATCCTAAACGAAGATCCAACTTGGTAAAATAAATTTCTGCATGTAATTCATCCAATAATTCATCAATCACAGGAATGGGAAATTTGTCTTTAATGGTGAGCTTATTGAGCTCCCTATAATCCGGACACATTCGCCATGATCCATCCTTCTTGTGTACCAATACTACAGGAGCAGAGAAAGAACTTTGACTAGGTTGAATTATACCCGCCTCTAACATTTCTGCAATCATACGTTCAATTTCGCTCTTTTGGAAGTAAGGATATATATAAGGCCTGATGTTTGGAGGAACACTTCCTAGAATCAAATGAATAGCATGATCATGATCACGAATAGGTGGGAGTCCTTTGGGAGTTTCAAACAACTTGGAATGATTGTCCAAGACTTGTTGGAGATCTGCAGAAATAGATGATTTTGATGTTGGAACTTCTAGTGAGCATAATTGTGCAATTACGCCTCGTTGTTCTTTCTTTGGAAGCTTTGTCATGACATTAGAGCTTATTATCCTTCCTGGCTTCCCTTCAATACCCCGTAATTCGACTTCCTTTCCTTCTGAAAAAAATTTCAAGAAAAGTTCTTGAAAATTAAAAGCTACAATCCCCAAAGATTGTAACCATTGTACTCCTAGTACAACATCAGCACCTCCCATAGGAATGGAAAGCATTGGACTAGTCAATACATATTCCCCCATGGTTAGCTTGATATTATGGCATTTTCGAGAGAAATTTATAGTTCCTCCATTTGCAACCATCACTTGACATTCTGGTGCTGGGTATAGGAAACAATTTAATTCCTTGGCTACCTTACAATGAATAAAATTATGGGTGCTACCTGAATCAATCAACACTATTACCATTTTCTTCTTGATTTGTCCTGCTATCTTGAGACTTTGAGGAGTGGTAATTCCTGCCAGTGCATTACACGATATGGTCGGATTCATTTCTTCCTCTTCTAGAGCTGGTTCCTGGTGTATATCCTCTTCTTGTTCATTTTCTTCTTCCTCTTCACAATCTATGTAAAATAATTTCTTCTCGGCACACTTATGACCTTTAGTGTATTTGCTATCACAACTGTAGCAAAGCCCTTTTTCTCTTTTATCTTCCAATTTTTGTGGTTTCAACCTTGTAGGTTGTGGAAACCTAGATGTAGCAACACTTCCTTCTTTATAGAATTGAGTGGTAGGCTTCCTTGTCGCCATAATTTTACATTCAACTTTTCTTGCCAACCTGAATGCCTTCTCCAATGAATCAGGTTCCAAAAAGCGAACTTCATGTTGGATGTTATCCTTTAAAGTGCCTAGGAAGAGATCAATCCTGTGTCCCTCTGGAATATCAGTTACCCTTATATTCAATTTTTGGAAGTCCTCAATGTGCTGCCCTACTAAACCCTTTTGTTTGAGATTTATCAATTGGGTAAAGAAGGTGTTGCTCTTTGTATCCTCATAATGTGCTATCATTTCCTCCGTAAAAATTGACCAAGTGACAATTTTTTTACGGGAACAAAGCCATCGATACCATACAAATGTATTTTGTTCTAAAAGTAAAGTTGCAATGCGTACCTTTTGTGTGTTTTGCACATTATGGAGATCAAAATATTGCTCCATCTGTAGTATCCATGTTACAGGATCCTTTCCATCAAACTTCCTCATATCCATTTTTGGAATATGGTGGTTCTTCCCTCCAACAATAGAGTTTATGAAATCACGATTAACATTTATTTTGTTCTCATCATGAGTTTCCTCTACTATCTTTTCACCATTAGGAAAAATTTCTTGTAACAACTTTCCCAAACCTTCGATGTCTACTTTGAGATCTTTCTTCCTGTTTTCCATGTTGTCTTTCATTTTTCATCGATCTTAACTTCCATGTCATCCATCTTAGCTTCCATGCCCACTTCCATGCCATCCATCTTAGCTTCCAAACCACTCATCTTAGCTTCCACGCCTTTCTTCAAACCATCCATCTTAGTTTCCACGCCTTTCTTCAAAACTTCCATTTCATTTTTTGTTGTTCTTTGCGAGAGCGAAATTTGTTGCATTTTCTCTTGTAATTTTGACATGTCATGTTGCCATTCTTCATCTTCATGAGTAATAGTAGAGCCTTCTAAAGGCTTAATGGGTGTTGAATTCTTTTTAGGGGCCATTTAAGACTCCAATATTGATATCTATTCTACAATAGGCCCTTGCAATCAATTCAACTTGATTCTTCAAACAAGACTTATGCAATTCGGAAAAAAAATACACACCTTTTACTAGCTTTGAGGAGCTCGATATTGAAATTGTATTATCTCTGTTATTTCAGATTTTCAATATCTGAAATTCAGCACTGAAGTAGCCCTCTGAATTATCTTTTGAATGCCACAGGTCTGACCTGATTTGGATTCTCCAAGACAAAGTTGTGTCCAATCTCCCACAATGACCTAATTATGGACTGGTTCAGTAGAGCGAACTTGTACGACTTGCCACGTGTCACTGTTGCATCCTTTGTCTCTGAAATTGATAGCCAAGAAACTAGAGTCTGTGCAATTGTGACCACTTTTTACGGCACTCCAATCCGATGCCCCGAGAGAGAGTTATTGAACTTTTCCCACGATCACCTCTTTGAGATGAGGGAAATTCGGGAGCCTAAAAAAGCACTACCTTCCACAGATCATATCTCCAAAACTATTGTGAACCAAGCTCTGACTTCCATAGATGATATCTCCAAAAATATTGCGAACCAAGCTCTGAAATTTTTAGACACGCTTCCTCAGGATTTTGGATTCGCACCCTAAAAATTTCAGCTTCTGAAACTTCGTAGAACAAAAGTTTTAGCAAAAATTCCACGATGACCTATTTGGAGCAGCGAAACCCTAGAATCCAAAGATCTGATACCAAATGTTGTGTAACAAGCTCCAAAAATAGAAGAAAAGAGATATCAACGCCTTAGAAATAAGCCACTTTGAGAGGGCAACCTCCAATACATTACATGAATGAACAATTCTTGGATGATACAAATTACAAAACCTCCTTTCTATATATAGGAGTCCATGGGGCCACAATGTAATCCTAGTGGGGCCACAATGTAATCCTAGCCGACCTAACAATAATAATTTAAGGGCACAATAATAACAAAATGGGGGTTACAAGGGTACAATAATAACAATAAAGGGGTTACACTAACAACAATAAGGTACTATACTAGTAATATAGGGACCTAACATATATATACATATATGGATTTAACACCCAGAAAAACCCTTGTGAACTTGGATTGTGCATGAATCATCGATTGTGTAGGGTTATCCATCAATCTTGTGATTTCCATAAATTCCAACTCGATTTTAGAGAAACTACTAAAGACAACTCCTATTGATTTATGCTACTACCCCACACCCATATATTCCATATGTCAACTTAGTGTTAAATAAGGAAATAAGTGTAGGTATCATTTTTTTTTAGATACACCCCATTGAATTTTTTTAATCATAAATTATTTTTTTGTCAATCTTTTTATATAATAATTACACTCTCAATATATAATATTCACCTTTTTATTAATATATTTTCAATACTACTTCATATTAAATAATGGAGTTACACATTCCATTATTCCATAAATTATAAAGAAAATATTAATTAAATGAAAAATATCCTTCATTTTATTTATTTATAGTTGACCTTGAATTTCTTTTTGACATTAATATTTTTTATATTCCATGTATAAACATTGTAATAAGGATTAAATAATTTTCTCTTAATCCTTATATCATAGAGTCTAAAATAATTATTAACATAGAAAAGCATATTTTAAATTCAATTAGTTTTTTTTTTTTAAGTATGTGAAGTTGATATAAAATTATCTTAAATACTATCAAATTAAATTATTTGTATTTCTATCTCTATATAAATATTTATAGAGTTTATATTGGAATATATTAGTTGATATGAATATTCTAATATCTCATCCAAGGTTTGTATTGGAACGTTTTTAAATAAAAAAAATTACACATCTTCCTAATATTCAAAAGAAAAAAGATAACAATTTATTTTAGATTAGTTTATATCTCACAAATTGAAATAAAATTATTTTTATTATTATGGATATTGAAATAATTTATTTGTCGATAATTAGAACATTAATATAATTCTAAATAGCGTGTATCAATTTCATCCAATTAAGCACCTTCCTTGTACTAAAGAAATAAAATGCAATTTAATTTTTTTATGATTATCTTTTTTTTTTTAATTTTTGTAATGTACATACATTTATTATTTGTTAATTTAATATTGATAGACAACATATAAGTATACTAATTTATAGAGAATTTATCAAAGAAAAAAAAAATTGGTAAATTTTGTTAGGAACATCTATTATACTACTATCCATAAAATATTATATATATATATATATATATATATATATATATATATATATATATATATATATATATATATATATATATATATATATATATATATATATATATATATATATATATATATATATATATATATATATATATATGTTAATTGCAAAATTTATTTAAAATATAGAAAGGGTTGTACATTTTTTTGAGATTAGATGACAAAAGAAAAGCTATGAATGAAACCCAATTATTTTTCTTTCAATATTTTTTATTTTAAATTACATTATTAAAAATAGATATTAAAATATTTTATTTATTACTTTTTAAAATAGTGGGAAAAAATCATATTTGTGTTATCAATCCAATTGTCATATACTGTTATCTCTTAATGCATGTGGACTCATCTCTATAATTCAAGGAAAAATACAACCTATTAATGTTGGTAGTTGGTAAGAGTGCATACTTTCTTTATAAAAATGATTAGCAAATTTTGTATTATATTTAATATTTATTTAAAAACTATATCTTAAATTTTATTATTATTATTACTATTAGTTTTTGTATATATTCAAGTTACAAAAAGTATTTTATATAACATAAAAATGATAAGTTTAATTTTATATGATTTTTGTTTTGATATTATTTTTGTGTACGAGTTTTTGTGTATAAGGAAAACTAAGTAAATTTTAATTCGTAAAATTATTTTGTGTTTTTATTTTGTAAAAAAAATGGCATTTCACAATTTGATATTATATATTGTTTTTAACTTTTAAGATTATCATTTAACACTTTTAACATTAATAATAATAATAATAATAAATTATATCAAAATTTCAATTTTGTAAAAAGAAAAATTAATTATAAAAACCAATATCATATTATTAATATATAATATTTATATATATCTTTAAATTTTAGCTTAGCTAAAAGGTGAAATTGAAATTCAATAAGATAAAATATTATCATAATGCTTTAATAATAACAAGCATTAATCGTTTTTACTATCAAGCGATCTGCGAACAGCACTGCGCTGCTAGGTCAAGCAATTTTGAGCTGCGTGGCCGCTCCCTGCGGTGGCCTGCCTAAGGCCCGCTCCCATTGAGACATAGGGCTCACCCAAGGAGCCTCCTCCACCACCTTCTTCCCCTGCTGTTGATGCATTCAATCAGCTTCTAGCTGGATTGCCCCAAAAGAAAAAAAATGAAGCAGCTAAATTTGTAAAGAAGCTAGAAGACATTCCGGAGATCTCTTTGCCTCCAGAGACCCCCATCCAAGTAGCTTTGTCTCTAGCTAATCATGGTCTTATTGGCAAATTCATGGGACTATGGCCATCTTCGAAAACTACTGAGCAATGGGTTAATAGGAACTGGGCTCCTTTGATCAAGCAAAGTGTCATGTCTTATTTTCTTGGGCGAGGGTTCTTCCTATTTGAATTCTCATCCAAAGAAGATAAAGATATGATCTTCCAAAACGGGCCCTATTTCATGGGCCCTCAGGGCCTCTATCTAAACAAATGGACACCGGATTTCGATCTGGCAGTAGACGTTCCCACAACGGTTCCGGTGTGGGTTCGGCTCCCGAATCTCCCAGTCCATTGCTGGAACTGGGACTCCTTGAAACACATCGGAAACGCCCTTGGGAAATTCATAGATCGGGCAAACAACAAGGACCAGTATGACTGTGCTAGAATATGCATAGAAGTAGATCTAGAGGTGGGTCTCCCAGAGGAAATCAAAATCAATGTCGGCAGTTGGTCTCATGTGTAGATACTGGACTATGAGCACCTACCATTTAAATGCAGGAAATGTCATGTTCACGGCCACTTTGCTAGAAGCTATCCATCCAATGTTGAGCCAGAGAAAGGAAATGAAGAGGGTTGGAACCAAGTTAAGAATTCAAAGACCTATCATAAAGGTCAAAAACTAGGAGGCCCTAATGGTAAAGGCCCTCTTCAAGCCAATGCTGAGCGACCCCCTCCCAAAAAGGCACAAGAAAATAAGTTAGATCCACTAAGCCAGCAAGCAGAAGGAACTCAAGAAATCAAGATCCAAAAGCCAATCTCACCAAGAAAAGGCACCCCCTCTTCCTCCCTTAAAGGAACAAGTGCTGCAGAATCCAAATGCATGCCTATAGAAGTTGAGGAAGAAGAACAAGAATCGGATGAGTCAGAGGAGGAAGGAGAAATAGGAGAGTCTCATGCCTCGATAAGGAGATCTACAATAGGCTACAAAACTAACAGGGAGAAAAGAGAGTAGGAAACATACAAAGACAAGCTTTGGGGCAGCCAACCAACTTTGGAAAAGCTGCTAGCCTCAAAGCCAAGGACGACGAAAAATCAGCCCCAAGGCTCCAAGGGAGCCCATCAGAAACATAAATAATGAAGGTCATCTCCTGGAACTGTAGAGGTATGGGGAGAAAAACTAAGGAAGAAGCCATTAGAAGTTTAATAAGAATAGAATCTCTAGACATACTTCTCATCCAAGAGACCAAGCTGGAAGACATAGTCTTTCTGCATGCAAGAAAGAAACTTTGGAACAAAAGTGAAGCAAGAGAAATATCTGCCCAGGGAGCCTTGGGAGGGCTAGGCACTATATGGAATGCCAACAAATTTTCAGTTATCTATGAGGCTAGCAATATTCATTGGTTGCTGCTTAAAATGTGGAATCTGGTTACCAAAGAAACCTTTTGTCTTTTCAACGTATACTCCCCATTCAATGTTGGAGAAAAAAAGGACTGCTGGGACTCTATAAGGCACCAAGTAGATCTAGTAAACGTGGAAAACATAATCATTGTTGGAGATCTAAATCTCACTCTTCACTCGTCTGAAAAAAGAGGAGGCAACGCAGTCCGAGATCCGGCAAGGGAATGGGTGGAGGATCTTATGCAAGACTGGGATCTGCTGGACATCAAACCTTCCTCTAGTAAGTACTCTTGGTCTAACAAAAGAGTTGGCCCAGGCCATATCACTTCCAGATTAGATAGATTTTTCATTCAAATCTCTTTCCTGTTACTAGGATTAGAACCTAGAATGCATATTCTCACTAAAAACACCTCGGACCATAAGCCCATCAAGCTAGAATTCCTGTCCCATCTAGATCTGGGCCCTATTCCTTTTAGATTTAGTCCTCTTTGGGTCAAGGAGCCAGATTTCATGAAATTAGTCAAGGATTTTTGGAGACAGCCAATCAAAGGATCCCCCTTCTTTGTCTGGGAGGAAAAACTTAGAAGGGTGAAAAGGGATCTAAAACGATGGGCAAAAACTTTGCCCAATCCAGCTATAGAAAGAAAAATCATTAAAACTTCTCTAGCCTCTCATCAACTTCAAGTGGAGGATGCCGTCATTACAGAGGAGCTCTTAGATAAAGAGGCTCACCTTCATCAAAGTTTTCATCAGGCCTGTTTAGCTGAAGAAGAATACTAGATATTAGAATCTCGAAATCGTTGGCTCAAAGCAAGGGACAGGAACTCTTATTTCTTCCATAAACAAGCCCAGGCAAGGAAATGCTTCAACACTATATCCAAGATCAAGGAGGATAATGTCACCCACAAGGACTTTGAGGACATCAAGAAAGCAATCCTGTCTCATTTTCAAAACTTGTATAGTGAGGACATGGATCCGCATCAATATACAGATCTGTTAGATATTGTTCCATCTTCAATCTCTTCTCAAATGAATGCGCTCCTTGAGGCCAAAGTCTCCAAAAATGAAGTTAAAAATGCCCTTTTTTCCATGGATCCGGATAAGGCCCCTGGACCGGATGGCTTCTCTGCCAAGTTCCTCCAAGTCTGTTGGCTGATAGTTGAAAAGGATCTCTTCAAAATGGTCCAAAAATTCCAATATTGTCATAAAATCGGGGGCAGCACAAATTCAACTTTTTTAGCCCCCATCCCTAAGGAGAAAGGCACCAAAAAATTTAACAGATTTTGCCCAATCTCCTTGTCCAATGCAGGGTACAAGCTAATCACCAAATTAATTTCAAATAGACTGAAGCTCATTCTTCCCAAAATCATTCTGGGGAATCAAGGAGGCTTCATCCAAGGCAGGCAAATTGTGGACAACTTCACCCTTGTCCAAGAGGGAATCCACTCAAGCTTACATCGAAATGAACAAGGTATGGTGATCAAACTCGACTTAGCAAATGCTTTTGATCAAGTAAAACATAGCTTTCTGTTAAATGTCATGAGCAGATTTGGTTTTGGTGTAAAATTCATAAATTGGATCCAGGCTTGCATCTTGGAGCCCTGGAATGCACCTCTAGTAAATGGCAGAGCCACAGATTTTTTTAAAGCTTTGAGAGGTCTTAGGCAGGGGTGCCCACTCTCCCCTCTGCTCTTTTTCATCCAAGCCTCAATTCTCAGCTTTCTATTAGACAAAAAGATACAAGACCAAGATATTAATGGACTTTGTATAGCAAGAGGGGTAAAAAACATAAACCATGCCCTCTTCGCAGATGATACCCTGCTATTAGGGGCTGCCACTCTCTCCTCAGCCATCAAATTCAAAGCAGTATTGGATGATTTCTATGAGGCCTCAGGCAGTGCCTTAAATAAGAACAAATGTCACATCTACAGCTGTAACACATTGCCCAGATTGCTCTCTTCTATTGCAAGATGTTTGGGCTTTGTTGCCTCCTCCTCATGGACCTCTTTTAAATATTTGGGCCTTCCTGTTTACCATAAAAGATCCATAAGTAAAGACTGGATTCCACAACTTGAAAAATTTAAGAGCATGATCCAAGCTTGGAGTTACTCCTAGCTCAACATTGCTGGTAAATCTGTTCTAATAAAATCTGTGCTTACCAATCTCCCTCTATTCCATTTTGTTGTTCTTCTCACTCCGATAAGTATCTTAAAAAAATGGAGGAGTACATTCGAGGTTTCTTTTGGAAGGTAGGCAAACAGAATAAAAAAAAACTACCTCTAGTCAGTTGGGAGACCATCTCCAAGCCTTTGTGGGAGGGCGGATTGAATTTCAAAAATATATGTCACCAGAACATTGTTATGGGAGCGAAGTTAATATGGAAGATTATTGTGCCCAAGCCAGGCTGGGCTCAACTGGCTCTCTGGAAAAAATATTTTAGACATCCACGCATCAGCTGTTTAGACAAATCGATCCATCTGCCCAACTCGTCTTTCCTCAAGCTTTATGCTAAAGATGCTCCTCTTACCAATTCGCACTCCTTTTGGATCCCAGGAAATGGGAGAAAGATAAATATATCGACTGAAAAAATTATGAATGAGGATCCAATAGAAGACAGAGGCTCCATCAAAGTGCTGTGCTACTGGATGGAAGGAGAAGGGCTGCACACGCTGTGGGATATTTCACTGTGGTTCGAATCAGATTGGGCAGGCTGGAAATGCATTGCTGTGCCAGCACACCTGCATCATGAATGGACCACGCTGCTTGACCTTCTCCACGGTATGATGCCTTCTCACATCAGCAAAATAGACACGAGAGGCTGGGGACAGAATGTTAGAGGGTACGCTGTCTCTTTGGGTTACGTAAAGCTGAGGGAGAGACCATTCGTTCCCCCTGACCCAACACCATGGCAAGGAGTCTGGCATTACCCATCATGGCCGAAAGTGGATTTCTTTTCTTGGCTTCTATGCCATGGAAAAATCCTCACGCATGAAAATTTGCAGAGGAAAGGGTTCCACGGTCCCTCCAAATGTTCATTGTTTAATGAAAATGCAGAGAGTGCTACTCTCTTAATGCTAGAATGCAGATTCTCTATGCAGATTTGGTTCAATTTCCTTCACAAGTTGGATTCCAACATTACGGTCCCAAGCTCCACTGCTGAGTTGTTTTCTAAATGGGTGAACAGGTATCCTGGTCCTCCTCCAAAAAATCAGTTAATCAAAGCTGCCTAGTCTGTCCTCCCAAAGGTAATATGCTGGAATATTTGGCTAGAACGAAATAGAAGAATCTTCAGGAACATTGAATAGAACCATAAGTCATTAGAAATCAAGATCAAATGCCATCTAAAAGAGTGCTTGATTGATTTAAAATATGATTCTAATCTCAGCCAATAGGACATAGCTTGGGGTTCATTTCTTGATCTACATTTTCAAAAAGAATTTAGGAATGTCCCTCCTCCCAAAACCTGGAAAATAAGAGAACCTGAAATAGACTTCCAAGACTGGATTACAACACATTCAAGACATTCCCTCTTTTTTGATGGGGCAGCAAAGGGCAATCTAGGCAAAGTTGGAGCAGGTGGCGTTGTTTTAAATCCATATGGGAAAAAAATTCATTCTTTTGCATGGGGGCTAGGCCACTCAACCAACATTCAAGCTGAGGCTTTGGCTCTCTTCCAAGGGCTCAAGATGCTCAAATATTTAAACATAAGTGAAGAAAATGTATTTGGTGACTCCCAGATCATCATCAATGCAATAGTGTCCAACTCTCCAGTTTTGGACCTTAAACTCACAAGGCTGATAGTCAGAATTAAGGGCTTGGAAAATGCTTTTCAAAAGCTGAATTTCTACCATGTGCTGAGAACTAATAATAAAGAGGTGGACATTGAAGCCAATAAATCTTCCCTCCTCTCTGCTAGGATCAAGATGAAAGATGAAGAAGAATCATGGGAACCCGTCCCATAAGCTAAATCGTTGTCATGTTTTACTGTTTACTCTTAAGTCAATTTGTATGTATCTTCAAATTGGGAAAAATCTCTGAAATTGAATCTCCAGTAACATCACTATGGAGAAAAACTTCAAGTATTAGCTCCACACTTATCCTTAGTGGTGAGGTGCAACAGGCTATAGTCCTTCTCAATGTAACCAGATTTTTGGCATTCAGGCCAAGTTTGATATAATATACCATAACCATTTCTGTAAAAAAGAAAAAAGAAAAAATATTATCATAAAATTATATAAATCTTATCATTTAACTTTTTGGCAGCTATATATGAAATGCAGACAATATTACTAAAAAAATTTGCCTTATTTCAAATTAATGCAGATAATTTGAAAGGCTTTTTTTAACTTTTAATTAGTTAATAAATTTTTATATTATTTTTTTTTTAAATTTTTAAATTTCATTTTTTTAAGATACATTTTAAAAACTTTATTTTTAATTATAGTGTTTTAAAAATTACCAAGTCATAATAATAATAAAAAATAAAAAGCAAAAGACACAAAAGCATAAAAATTTCATAATATAGAAAAACAAAAAAACAACAAAAGCACACCAACTCTAAAATAATAGAAATTCAAATGTGAAAGAAGTAGACCATTAAGAATCTTCTTCGCTTAGAAAAATAGGACAGTGTTTAAGTGGAAGTGGAAGACTGGCCTAAAATAGAAATAAAATTAGGATTAGAGTTGGAATTTGACGAGCAAAATACCCGTCAGAGGGTATTTTTCCTGTTTATTAAGTTTAAAACTTTTTCATAACCATTTACAGTGATGTGCTCTGAAGTTTACGAAACGTATTTTTTCGGGGTTATTATTTTCTAAAAACGTTATTAATTCTCTAATATTACATGTAAAGTTGGTTTCGGGCTGGGACAGGTAGCATGTGGAAACTATTTTACCTAGCCCTCCTATTGGTAATGTATTTCTGGAATTTTTGTATATTACACGCTTATATATATGTATCGAAATTATAAATTGTTATTTTTTATAGGTTTAAAATTAAAATGTATGTAAATTATATAAACTTAAGATTTTATTGTTAAATTTTTTTTATAAATTTTAAAAAATTCAATAATTATTTTAAAATAATTGTTTTATTTATTTATTGAAAAATAGATGTAAGAATATTTTTAATTATTTTTTCTAATTTTTTAATTTTAAAAAATTAGAAATCTTATTTTATTTATTATATATTTTTTTAGTATTTAAAATTATTTTTTATGAAACTAAATTATGTGTGTGAAAAACCATGTATATGTGAATTAGAATTAAGAGTGTGAAAAGTTATGCATTTGTGAATTAGCATTAAGAGTAATGCATTTGATAATTAACTGTATTTTTTTAATTTTATTTTTATTTTTTATTTCTTTTTGTGTAACAAGTATGCAAAGACTAGCATTCTCTATTTTTTTAAGTGGGCCTAATGGTTAGTATATATGTCTTTCTAGACTTAGCAATCTTCCCAACTTAGCAAGAAAATGGTTGCGAGGAGGTGAGTCCCTTGTCCCACAAACAAAGGGGTCTCATACACCAATTTGGTGTTTGTTCTGATCTTAAAATTGGATAATAATAATAATATATATGTAACACATTGGAAACTAATGCTACGCACTTATTGTGGTGGCAGGTTGTTCCTTCATATGAGATTTTATGGCTAGGAGCTGTTCTCTTTGTTCTCTGTGTAAGTTCTAGATCATCATTTGATATTAGGTGATACTAGGTGATTGACTCATGAGTTGTATACCAATTAGTTTACATGGTGAGGGGTTGACGATGGAAGCCACTTTTGGAGAATTAAATTTCTAAAGGGTGTCCAAACCTTCCAAATCCTCACATGATCCTGGTCATAAGCATCCCATTGTGGGTGGGTGAGTGGGTTGGTCTTCTGCAATCCAATAAATGGGCTGATCTATATTCTTCCATCTAATAAACAGGTTAACTACCAAAAGAAAAAGATCGATGCTTGAATCATATGGATTGGAGTGTAATAGTAGTGGGAGCAATTTCATATTGGTTTTCAATAAAAGCTAGGATACTTGCAATATATGAGCACCTGGTGGTCCTCACACCTACCCCTTAGGGGAATTAAATTGCATATTTAAACCACGGTAGAATCAAATCAAATTTATTGTAAGGAAACATGTTTGTTATCATTGGTTGTACTTTTATTGATTAGTAATTTGAATTTATGATGAAGACTAAACTTGTTGGTTTGAGTGGGGTTTAGATCACACCATGTTTTAGTTCAAATTTTATGGTATCAGTTGAGGATGGAAACCATTTTTTTGGGAATTAAATTATCTGAAGGTCATTCAAGTTCAATGAACCTACACACAATCCTAATTGTACCTAGAGGATCTCTCTAATTAAATATGGAAGGGACATTGTAATGTTGTGTTATGTTATATAAAATTTTTGACATAGTTAAATTACATAAATAATAATAATAATAATATTAATAATAGAATAAAATATTTGGACATAGTTAGATTAGATAAAAATAATAATAAAACAATAATAATAACTACAATTATTAATAATTAAAGAAAGCTATATCTATTTGAAATATGGATCTATCAAGCTCCCAAACAAATCAAATCTTATTCTATCATGTTAACTAAGTACTTCTATCCAATAAACTAAGTGATCCCTACCTATGTTCAACAAGAAAAAAAAATATGTTTTCTTTCTCTGAGTTACTTTATCATATGCAAAACTACTAAATGATAATACAATGATGTGTTATCTCTTATGACATGCTTAGGTAATGTATATCCAATTATCCAGTCTTTTGCCGAAGACAATATTTGTAGTATATTTCTAAAGACATTAACATTATTTGATCACTACCATGTCATTATATAATGTAAATATTATTTTCTTCTACTTTGATTTATGGCACATTCTAGTTTGAAATTAGCCACTATCATTCTTCACCTAAGCCAACCTACAATGAATTATTCTATAATGTAGAGTTTCTTTACTTCTCATCTACGCCCAGTTAAACAGATTTTGAAGTTAAAATCAACTAGTCATTCTTCTCATTTTTTTAAAGTTTAAAATTATAACAAATTTGCAAAAATAGGCCTTATTTCATGGTTGAATATGTATAATTTATTAAAACAAAACTTGCAAGCAAGTACTTTTATTATTTGACAATTAATTTTAATTTTAACTTGATTGTTAGTTTGATTATTAAAAAAAATTAATATAGAGAATAGATTTAAAAATATAAAATATGTTATCCATATTAATTATAAAGAAACATTAAGATTCAGATTCAATAAGCCATTTCTATGTTAAGGTTATTTTGATTTTTTTCATATATGGGAAATTTTTTAACATAATTATTATTTAAGGGAAATTTTTAATGGGAAATTTTTTAACATAATTATTATTTAAGGGAAATTTTTAATCAAAACTTTATTTTTGAAGTTAATTTATTATCAAAACATCAACTAAAAAGATAAAATTTTAAATTTAACCTTTTTGGACTGACAGTATAAAAATCCAAAACGTCAAAAAAAAAATTATTTGATGGGTAAAAAGGAATCCAAATTCCAACCCTACGTGGAAAGACATATAATTTCAAATCTCCACCCTCTTTCTTCCTCATTCCGTTTTGTGTGAAGGACCTCCATTTTTGTGTGTTGACAGAAGAGGACGACAATGGGTTGGAAGCACTGTTGATGAATTCGTTTTCTATTCTATTGATGAGCACAATGAATTTGGCTCATCAGCTCCCGAAGATGATCAGCTCTATGCAATCAATGCTCTTTCTTGATTCACAGGAACCGCTTAGAGGACAGTTTGTGACAGAACCCACTTTCTTCATTCACAGGAACCGCTTACATGAGAGTTTGTGACAGAACCCAGAGGGGAGAGTTGTCATGTTCCAATGCGCTCTTGTTGCTGCTGTTACCCAAACAGTTTTTGGGCTATTATTTTTTACTACTCCAAATTGTTTCCAGGTATTTTATTTATTTCTGGTGTGTTTATTTAAATTTAATGTAGTTTGTTGTTAATGTAAACTTCTTGTTCGCATTTACTCTTTACTTCATTTTCTTTAATTAATTTAACAACTCTCTATTTCATTTTCTTTAATTAGTTAACCTCCCTCAAACAGGTCTTATGGGCTTCTTGCTTTCTGGCCTTTTTTTCTTTAATTAATTAGTTATCTTGTTCGATTTAGGTTTATTTTTGTGTTGGCTTTCAAATTTGTGTGCTCCGTTCCGCTTCGAGAGCAAGAATAAACTCGTTTTTAGGTGTCACTTCTTTTTAATATCATGGCAGTTTAATTTAATCAAAAATTTATTGAGTTCTTGATACCAATTTCAACCAGGCCTCCTAGGATAGAAATATGGATTTTGAGGATCTTTCCTATGGAAGTATAAACTTTTTTTTTATTGAGCTATGGATGCCAATTTGAATTAGTCAACTTAGTATCGAAATCTTAAGAATCTTTTTTATGAAATACAAGAGTTATTTAATTACTTTAGAGGTTGTGGAATACTACCTTCATTGCCATTTTCATGTGCAACCAAACTTCATCTAAATCGTCCAGTTTCCACTAGACTCGTACTGATGTATCGCTCCACCTTCCCAGTATCTTCCTTCCACATTCCTCTACATTGTATTTTCATTGTTTTTGCATTTGACTCGTGAGATGTATCCACTCGGCAAAGCTCTTCAGCGCTCCTTAGTGTCAAAACTATATAAAAAAAAAATTATAGGGTTATGTTTTGGAAGATTGTTAGGTTAAGACCATTTTACCCGTTGCCAAAGCATATATTATTATAGTTTTGAAGTAAATTTAACGTGATTTTATCCAGTCCTTTAATAAGGTTTTTATATATTTTAGCTAAAATGCATAAGCAATTTTAGCAATTTGTAGTTCAGTTCAATATATTTTATGTTCAATGTCAATGAAAAAATAATTTATCAGTTTATATTAAATTAAAGTAAAATTTAGATTAATATTAACTAAACTAATTAAAATAATTGATGAAAAATAATTAGAAATGTGGAGAAGATCTTTTAGTTAATAACCTTAATTTTTTCTACCTTAATTTATTATAGTCACTTTTTCATGGTGAGGTGAAGTCAATTCAAAATTCAAAATTTATTATGAGATATATTTATAGTGTCTAATATTTTCTCAAAGAATTTGTATAAACTATATATATTATTAAGGTGTGTTGTTTTCACATTAGGAACTAAGAGAGAGAGAAAGAGGGGGATAGAGAGAGAGGGGGGAGATATATAGAGAGAAGGAGGGAGAGATGAAAGGCGAGAAAGAGAGGGGAGGGAGACAGGGGGAGAGGGAGAGGGAGATACGGGGGATGGAAGCAGAGGGAGGGGGAAGAGAGAGAGAGAGAGAGATAGAGGAGGGATGGGGAGAGAGAGGGTGAGGAGGGAGAGGGGGAGAGAGAGGGTGATGAGGGAGGGAGGGGAAGCAAGAGAGAGAAAGAGGAGGGGAGGGGGAGAGATAGGGAGGGGGGAGAGAGAGTGGGGGGGGGGGGAGTCTAAGGGAGGAAAAGTGAGGGAGGAAGGGGAGACAGAGAGGGTGTGATGTGGAGGCAGAGAGAGAGGGAGGGGGGGAGAGAGAGAGGGTGTGGTGTGGAGACAGAGAGAGAGAGATGGGGGGGATAGAGGGAGAAGAAGAGAGGGGCAGGGAGATAGAAGGAGAGAGGGGAATGGGGGAATGGTGAGGAAGGAAGGGGGGTGGGGAGAGACGCAGCGATGAGAGAGAGAGATTGAGAGATAAAGAGACTGGGAGAGATATAGAGAGAGGGTGAGAGAGAGAGAAAGAGAGGGAGAGAGAGAGAAAGAGAGAGGGGAGGGGGGAGAGAGAGAGAGAGAGAGAGAGAGAGAGAGACATACAGACAAAGAGGGAGGCATGAGAGAGAGCGGGGGGGGGAGATTGAGAGAGGGGAGAGGGAGGGAGAGGAATGGAGGGTGGGAGGGAGAGAGGGGGAGGGTTAGAGAAAAACAAAGGAGAGATAAAGAGAGTGAGGGGGGGGAGAGAGAGAGAGAGGGAATGGTGGAGGGAGAGAGAGAGAGAGAGAAAGAGTCCAGGGAAGAGAGAGAGTGAGACAAATGTAGAGAGAGAGTGGGAGGGAGAGGGAGAGAGAGAGAGAGATAGAGTGTGTGTGTGTGTATGTGAGAGAGAGAGAGAGAGAGAGAGAGAGAGAGTGTGTGTGTGAGAGAGAGAGAGAGAGAGAGGAAGGGAGAGGGAGAGAGAGAGTGGGGAAGGGATATGGAGAGAGAGATAGGGGCAGGGAGGGAGAGAGAAAGAGGGGGGATAAAAGGGTGTGAAGAGAGAGAGAGAGGGAGAGATAGATAGATAGATAGAGAGAGCATGCGAAGGCATGGGGAGGGATGACGAGAGAGAGAGAGAGATTTAAGGGTAGAGGGAGAGACAGAGAGATATAGGGGTACAGGGAGACATAGAGAGAGAGAGGGGAGTGAAAGGGACAACGAGGCGGAGGGAGAGAGGGGTCCAAAGGGGCAGAGATAGGGATATACAGGGGAAGAGATAGGGAGGGGGAGAGAGAGAAGGGAGACGGAGAGAGGGGGGAGGAGAGAAGGAGAGAGAGGGAAGGGAAGTGAGAGAGAAAGAGAGAGAGAGAGAGAAGGGGAGGGATAGAGGGAGAAGGGTGGGGAGGGAGAGGGAGGGAGTGGGGGACGGTGAGGGAGACACACCGATGAGAGAGACATAGGGATAGATGAAGAGAGAGGGAGAGACAGAGATAGAGGGTGGGAGATAGAGAGAAAGAGAGATGGGAGGAGAGAGAGAGAGAGAGGAAGAGGGAGATGGAGAGCGGGAGGAGGGTGAGAGAGAAATATAGAAAGATAGAGAGAGAGACAGAGAGAGATTGAGAGAGGGGAAAGGGAGGGAGAGCAATGGACAGTGGCGGAGATATGGGGAAGGAAAAAATGGAGAGGGGGAGAGAGAGACAGCGGAGAGGGAGGGAGAGAGGAAGAGAGGGAGATAGAGGGAGAGAGGAAGAGAGGGAGGGAGAGAGGAAGAGAGGGAGGAGGGGAGGGAAAGAGGGGGAGGGGTAGATACAAATAGAGGAGAGATAAAGAGAGTGAGGGGGAGAGGGGAGAGAGAGAGAGAGAAAGAATGGGGCAGAGAGAGGGAGAGAGAGAGTTTGGGGAAGAGACACAGAGATAGAGAGAGAGAGACAGACAGACAGACATAGAGAGAGAGTGGGAGGGAGAGGGATAGAGAGAGGGAGAGGGATGGAGAGAGGGATAGGGAGAGAGAGAGTGAGAGAGAGAGAGGGAAAGGGAGAGTGAGAGAGAGAGTGGGGAAGGGAGATGGAGAGAGAGAGATGGGTGGGGAGGGAGAGAGTGCAAGGGAGAGAGAGAGAGAGAGAGAGAGAGAGAGAGCACGAGGAGGGAGGAAGATATTATAAGGAAATGAGAGAGAGAGGGAAAGAGAGAGAGAGAGAGAGAGTGAAGGTCAGAGGGAGAGACAAAGAGAGAGAGGGGTGAAGGGAGACACAAAGAGAGAGAGGGGAGTGAGAGAGACAAAGAGGAGCAGAGAGAGATGAGGAGAGAGGGGGAGATAGGGGGAGAGATAGGGATATATATGGAAAGAGCGAGGGGGTTAGAGAGAGAGATGGGAGAAGGACAGAGGGGGGGGAGGGTGAGAGGGAGAGAGAAAGGGGGGACAGGGTGAGAGGGAGAGAGGCGGGGGGGAGGGTGAGAAGGAGAGGGGGGGGAGGGTGAGAAGGAGAGGGGGGGGGGTGTGAGGGAGGATGAGGGGGAGGGGGGGGTGAGGAAGGTGGGGGGATGGGGATAGACACACCGATGAGAGAGAGAAAGAGAGGGAAAGAGAGAGAGGGAGAGAGGGGGAGAGAGAGAGAATGAGAGAGAGAAAGAGAGGGAAGGTGAGAGAGAGAGGGGGGGGGAGAGAGAGAGATAGAGAGGAAGGAGAGAGAGAGAGAGAGAGAGAGAGAGAAGGAGAGATAGACTGAGCAAGAGAGGGAGGTAGGAGAGAGATAGTTGGGGAGGGATATTGAGAGGGGGGAGAGAGAAGAGAGGGAGGGAGAGAGAGAGGAAGAGATAGAGGAGGGGAGGGCGAGAGGGGGAGGGGTTGAGACAAACAAAGGAGAGAGAAAGAGAGTGAGGGGTGCAGAGAGAGAGAGATGGGAGGGGGGAGAGAGGGGGGGGGGGGTAGAGATAGAGAGAGGGGAAGGGAAAGGAGAGAGAGAGTGGGGAGAAAGGGGGAGGGAGAAAGAGAATGAGGGAGGGAGGGAGAGAGACAGAAAGGGAGCATGAGGAGGGAGGGAGAGAGAGCATAAGGAAGAGAGAGAGAGAGAGAGACAGAGAGAGACAGAGAGGGAGAATGCCATAGGGAGAGATAGAGAGAGAGAGAGAGGGGCAGAGGGAGACACACACACACACACACACAGAGAGAGAGAGAGAGAGAGAGATGGGGAGAGAGGGGGATAGATAAAGATAGAGAGAGGGGGTGGAGAGAGAGATAAAGAGAGAGAGAGAGAGAGAGAAGAAATGGAGGGATAGAGAAGGTGTGAGGGATAGATGGAGAAGGTGGATAGAGAGAGAAGGGGGAGATAGAGGGGGGGCAGAGAGGGAGAGGAGGGAGGGAGAGAGATAGAGAGAGAGAGAGAGAGGGAGAGGAGGTAGGTAGAGAGAGAGTGCAAAGGATGGAGAGAGTGAGAGAGAGAGTGACAAACCTGATCACTTCATTTTGAGATTCAACCTCAACCATCTATTCTTTGTCAGATGCTTCTTTGTTATTATTCTTGGCCATAAACAATACTATTCCGTTGATTTCTTCTTCATGATCACTATCGTCATCGGATGAGTATTTATCTTCTTTGGAGAAGAAACTCTTCTTAAAAAATCTCGTCTTGCATTTCTTATTGAACTTCCTCAAACCTTTCTTTCCTTTCATAACAACCTCATTTTTTCCCCATACCTCTTCTCATTTTTCGTGTGTAGTAGGAAAATTATTTATCTGAAAATTCTTCTTCATATTTTTCCTTTTCTTCTTCCTTACAACTACAAGTTTTCTTTTTCGGAGTATGCTTTTCCTTACTAGTTTTCTTGAATGCAGCGAATGATGTTTCTAGGTGAGATGCGTCATCCTCTTCTTCAATCCTAGTTTTATATGTCATAAGCAATCCATGAAATTCATGTTTGCTGAGATTGGATAGATTCAAAATATATCCCAGGACAGATACATTTGGGTTGAATCTTGCTAGAAAGGTTCTAAGGATATTTTGAAAAATAATATTTATGTCGATAAATTCTCCCAAACCTTCCAATGCATATGTTATTTCACCAACATGCTATAAGTATGCACCAATATTTTGATCTTCCTTCATTTTGAGTAGCTCAATTTTTTCACTGTAAATTTGAAGCTTTGTTTCTTTCACATTTGAGTCACTTGCATATATATTCTCAAGCTTTTCCCATACTTCTTTACCAGTTTTGCAGCTCAATACCTTAATATAGACAGATTCGATAAGCCCACTGATAATGAGATCTTTAGACTTTAAATCATATACCATATTTTTCTTTCCTTGTTCATCTCGGGTCACTGTAAAACCTTTCTCAATGATTTGTCATACTTCGTATTCTTCTACCAGAAAATGAACCTACATTCTTCCACTCCAAAGTACGTAGTTGTTTCCTTTGAGCAGAGTAACTCTATTCTTGGTAAACTCCATGATCTCCTTCCAGTTGTTAGACTACTATTGAAGGAACCAAGATCTGATACCAATTGTTGGAAATACTAAGGGAGATGATTGAATCAGTATTTCTTATCAATTAGAACTTTCAAATATTTTCAGAGCATTAGTTAATATTCAATTATTCTCTTTTTTTATCCAATAACAAAATTAAACAATAGAACACAATAGGAACATGAATTTTAGGTGGAAAACCCCCTCCGAGTCGAAAACCACTAAATTTTTTTCTAATAAACTCTTTAATATGCATCCTCAACTAAAATGAAAGGTACAACTTTCTAGAATTCTATCAAAGCATTCTTCTCCAGCTCCCACTCGAAGGACACCCCAAGGCCTTGGTTACTTCTGTATTCACATGAATGGATGCCCTAACATCCTTGACTGACCTATGACCCTGAAGTGTTGATAGGCTCCAATCTATCGGTGACTTCATGCACCAAACTAGCACCTCCCTGCCACCCTATAATGATCATAAATAATACAAGAGTGTGTACTCTCGTACCAGGGACAATGATCCATGAGACAATATTATTCACAATGATTTTATTGAACTAGACCAAGCACCCAATCACACTATGACCTATAACCCAACCATAACATTATCCAAAAATGACAATTAAACCTCCCAAAAGTGCCTCTCCAACTCTATGCACATTGACTCTTTTACAATAATGACTCTTTTACAATAATGACTCTTTTACAATTTTACAATGATGATTTTTACAATACTAACTTTTGACACAACCTGATACTTGACTTGAGACTACTTCTTTGAACACTAGGAGTTGTTAAGGTATTGTTGTGTTTGCTTCAAGTAATGGTACTTTGGCATTGCATTGCCCTTCTTATATGTGTCTGAGATGTCCTATTGTGTCCTCCTTCCCACACATGTATTAATGAACACGACCCAAACCAATATACAAAGAAAATACTTACACTCTCCTACAAACCATATGTCAGAGAAATATTCAAACTTCAGATGTAAATATGTTCAACATTTATGTACAAAACAAAATCAGACATACATAAAATATACTTACAATGTCCTGTAAAAATGCATGTCAGAGATGGTATTCAAATTAAAATTCAAAAATTAATCATACATACCTTGTTGTAGTAGACTTACCCTTGATTGTTGATGTGTTGTCCCTACCACAGTGATCTTTGAATGAATATTTTTTCTTGCCTTCTAGAAGATTGGTATTGAATATGTTTTATCTATGTAATTTCCAATCTCCAAGGTCTAAAATTTCAGCTTGTGGTAGCCCTCTGAGTCCTCTTTCCAACATCATAGGCCTGATCAACATTGGATTCTTCAAGAAATAGTTATGCCCAATCTCCTACGATGAACTGATTATAGAATAGTTTAGTAGAGTGAACTTTTACAATGTTCCACATGTCACGGTTTCAAAATTCGGTCCTAAAAATAATATGCAGCAAACTACAACCGATACTCTTTTTGTCACTTTTTATGAAATTTAAATCCAATTCTTAGAGAGGAAGTTATGATTATTTTCTCCAGGTCACTTGTTTGACATGAAATTCGGGATCCTACAAAAACCCTAAGTTCCTGAAATCATATCCCCAAAAATATAGCAAACCAATATCTTAAATTCACTTAATTTAGATCTTATTTGGCTCTTCAAGGGGATATGTTAACATATTTATTGATGATGGAAACATTGCACATGATTTTTGACTGAGCATTTCACAATCAGGTATGGGAAAATGAGCATGGTAACAAATTACTATGTAATAGATTCCCCCTAAAGCATGAAGGCAGAGCATGGAGTGATGTCTAAAATGCTTTATGAACCAAGGAAAAGAACACAAAACCCCTTTGAAAAACCTGCAAAATTAAACATTTACAAGATATGGCATCTCTCGTATAAATACGCCTAACCATATAATGTTACACTAGGCATCGAATCACACATGACACCACGATATGCTTGCAACCACCCCTCTAAAGAGATAATAGAAATGGATCGGTGGTATGGACGCAATAATCCATATATATAGGATCATGTATAAAATCATGAATACTCAATAACTCCTCCTAGCCCAAACCAAAAAATTATATTTGATCCAGGGTCTTCACCACGATCTCAATCAACCCAATGTATGAATCAATCCATGCGAATAAGTGTGTTGGTGTCAAACACGGTAGAAATGACCTAATTATCGGTCCGTGATGAAAATCATTAATTAGGAACCACCGAGGGGAGAGTTTTTCACAGGAACTCTGAAGGGGAGAGTTGTCATGTTCCAATGTGCTATTGTAGCTACTTCTACCCAAACCCAAACCCAAACCGTATTTGGGCTATTCTTTTTTACAACAAATTTGTTGCGGGGACTTTATTTATTTATGATGTTTTTATTTAAATTTAATGTAATTTGTTGTCAATGAAAACTTCTTGTTCTCGTTTAATCTCTAATTTATTTTCTTTAATTAGTTTAAGAACTCTCTATTTAATTTTCTTTAGTTAGTTTAACCTCCCTCAAACCTGCCTTCCAGGCTTCTTCATTTTGATAATTAGGTTCAGTTGGTCGATTCAGGTTCCATTTTTGTGTTGGAATTCAAATTTGTGTCAGTTGCAACAACAATCATTTGTAGTAGGATTTTGAGAGTCTCTCTTAGGTTCAGCTTCTAGAACAAGAATAAACTCATTTTTCTATATCACATCCTTTTAATATCATGGCACTGTAATTTAGTGTAAAATCCATTTAGTTCTTGATACCAATTTCAACCAATCCACCTAAGATTGAAATATGGATTTTGAGGGTCTTCCTTAAATGGTTTATCTTCCAGAAAAAGTCTAAACTCTTTTTTGATTGAGTTGTGGATACCGATTTCAACTAGTCCACCTAGGATTGAAATCTGAAGCATGAGATCAGGAGACAATACTTGTTTTTGATAAAATTCAATTACTTGGGAGGTTTTCCTCTATTATTCATTTCCATTTTCGATAGTGTCCGGACATCTGAAACATAGGCAATGTGCAACCAAACTTCATTTAATTTGTGTAGTCCCACATGAGAATGAAGCCTTTCTCAGTTGTGCAACCAAGATCGAAAAAAATGGTTGGAATGTTGAATGGATTTCATGTTGGTTGTTTATTTAATGTTGACATCTCATATTATGACTTGAGTAGGAAGACATTAGATGAAATTTCATGTTCAGCATGTAAATATATTTTCCCACCCTAGATAACATCTATTATACTACTATCCTTCAATCAATCAACATAAACCCTAGGGTTAAGACCTTAAAAATAATCCATATTTTAAGTTTCAATGAAGTTGATCATGGATGCCAAGATAGGCTAAAAAATGCATGAGATTGATTTTTTTTTCTTGCGGGGTTTAGTTTAGTGGCACATAAATTTTGAGTTCTAGAGTTTGGTTACGTGGTACAATAGGTACTCATTTTTCCAACACTGAAAAGCATAACTTAAATCAAGGGATGTTGATTATCAGTAAAGGTGCCAACTTAAATTTAAAATGCTATTCCTTCCCTCGATGTCCACAATAAATTTTCCACGTTACTTTTTCCATCTAATGCTTTCAGACTTTATATTAATTTAATCTCGATCCATGATAATTTTATTTCAACACACAACTTGGTATGCCTCGCCAGTAATAATTTTAATGGATTTCAAGATAAGATATACGGATATCAAGCTATGATGTCGACCCTAGTTGTATGGTTTGTGTAATTCCTGCTAGCAGGGATTGAAAGTTGGATTTAAGGGAAAATGAATAATGACAATGATGATATGCAAATCATCTTGTTTGTAGGGTGGTGTCATTGGCGGAGATGAAATAAGAAGTGTCTCTATATTGTATTTGTATTTTCATTGCATTTGCATTTGACTAGTGAGATGTATCCACTCTAAAAGCTCTTTAGTGCTCCTTAGGGTCAAAACTATAAATCAAAGGTTATATTTTGGAAGATGGCTCGATTGAAGAGTGGTTGCCAAGATCATATATTATTATAGTTTTGAAGTAAATATAATGTGACTTTTACCAACTCTTTTAATAAGGAATATATATATATATATATATATATATATATATATATATATTTTGGGCTAAAACCTTCTCCAAATTCTAGCAATTTATGGTATATTTAATTTTTTTTTTTTTTTTCCATGTGAATGAAAAAATAATTAATAAATTTCATTAAATTAGAGTGAAAAATTATACTGATATTAAATAAACCAATTAAAACAATTGGTGGAAAGATGATCAGAAATCTAGAAAACATCCCTTTGATTAATAACCTTTATGTCTTCTAATTAAGGTCATTAATGAGTTATAGTCACTTTATTTGAAGTTACCTTTAATTTAATATATATTAATATGGTGAGGTCAAGCCAATTCAAAATTTATCATGATATATATAAACTCTCTCATAATGTTCTTTAAATAATGTTTCCTTGAATAATTTGTATAAATTAGATATACTATTAACGTTTTTTATGTTTTTTCACTTTAGAAATTAGCATGCATATATTTTTAGATAGAGAGAGAGGGGCGAGAGAGAAAGAGAGAGGGGAGGACAGGGAGAGAGGTAGGGAGAGGTAGGGAGAGGGAGTGGGAGAGAGGGAGAGGGGGGAGGGAGAGGGAGGGGGGAGAAGGAGAGAGAGAGAGGAGTGGAGGGAGAGAGGGGGAGGGGGAGAGACATACAAGGGAGAGAGAGAGAGAGAGAGAGAGAGAGATAGAGGTAAAGGGGGAGATGTGGAGAGAGAGGGATGGAGGTAATGAGACACAAAGATAGAGAGAGGGGAGGCAAGAGAGAGAGAGAGATAGAGTGATAAAGGGAGAGGTATAGAGAGACAAAGGGAGGGAGAGGGGGAGAGACAGTGCGAGAGAGTTATAGAGAGAGAGAGAGAGAGAGAGAAAGATAAATGGAGGGAGGGAGAGAAAGAGAGAGAGAGAGAGAGAGGGAGGGAGCAAGTGAGGGGGATCGATAAAGAGAGGATGGGGTAGAGAGAGAGAGAGAGAGAGAGAGAGAGAGAGAGAGAGAGAGGAAGAGAGAGAGAGGAAGAGAGAGAGAAAGAGAGAGAGAGAGAGCAGGAGAGGGGGAGGTGGAGTGAGAAGGAGAAGGAGATGGAGAGAGAAATATAGAGGGAGAGGGAGAGGGAGAGCGAGAAGTAGGGGGAGAGAGAGGGGAAGATAGATAGATAGAGGGTGAGATAGAGTGGGATAGAGAGTGGGGGAGGGGGAGTGATATGTAGTGGGAGAGAGAGATGGTGAGGAGAGTGGGAAAAGACAGCGAAATAGGGGGAGAGAGAGAAAGAGAGGGGTTCTATGAGAGAGAGAGAGAGAGAGAGAGAGAGAGAGAGAGAGAGAGGGCAAGGGAGAAAAGGAGAGAATGTGAGAGAGTGAGAGTGAAAGAGAGAGATGGAGGGAGAGCAAAAGATAGATAAAGGTGGTAGAGAAAGAGGGGGAGGGGTGGAGAGACATAAATAGATAGGGGGAGAGAGACAGAGAAGGGGAGAGGGGTAGAGAGAGAGGGCGGCAGGGGGATGGAGAAAGATTGAGAGTGACTGAATGAGTGACAGAGAGAGAGGGGTAGAGGAGGAGAAAGAGAGAGGGGGGGAGAGAGCAAGAGAGAGAGTGAGATGGAGGGAGGTAGAGGGAGAGAGAGATATTGGTGGAAGAGGGAGAGAGATAGCGAGAGAGAGAGATTTGGAATGAGAGAGAGAGAGAGAGAGAGACGAGAAGGGAGAGTGAATAGGAGAGGGAGAGAGAGGGAGAGGAGTCAGGGAGTTATATATACATACATACATACATACATACATACATACATATATATATATATATATATATATATAGAGAGAGAGAGAGAGAGAGAGAGATGAAGGGAAAGAGAGAGAGAGCGATAGAGAGAGAGAGAGAGAGAGATAGAGAACAAGGGGGATGGTTAGAGAGGGAAGGGTTGAGATATGGATAGATGGATGGAGGGAAGGAGGGGGGAGGGTTGGCGTGAGAGAGTGGGAGAGGGAAAGAGAGAGTGGAGGAGGAAGTGAGATAAAGAAGGATGAAGAGGTAAGGGAGAGGAGATATAGTGAGATATATAGTGAGAGTGACATAGGGGGATAAAGAGTGGTAGGGTGGGAGAGAGAGAGTGAGTGGGAGGGAGGGAGAGAGAGAGAGAGAGAGAGAGAGATATGGAGGGAGGATGGGAGGGGAAGGGAGAGAGGGCTGATGGGGGAGATGATGTGGGAGAGTGGGAGTGAAAGAGGGAGAGGTAAAGTTTGAAGGGATATATATAGAGAGAGAATTTGTGAGACAAGAGTTAGGGAGGAAAAGAGATAGGGAAAGAGAGAAGAGAGAGGGAGGGAGTGGGAAGGAATAAGAAAAACAAATAAAGGGATGTGGATGGTGGGAGTGGAAGTGGTAGTTCAGGAGATTTAGAGTATAATTGGCGGTACAATGGGGGAGAGAAGGAGAGTGGGAGACAAAGAGAGAGCGGGGGGTTGGGGGGGGGTGTGGGGAGGGGGTGGGGGTTGAGTGGGAGAGAGGGCGCGAGTGATAAAATTAGGGGGGGGAGGTGGAGGAGGATTCCTGAGAGAGGTGAAGGGGAGTGTGTATGTGAGAAAGGGAGAGATAGAGATAATGAAATTGGTGGTTAGTAATAATACAATAGGTCGATACCATAGGTCATAAAAATACCAAGAATCTCCCCTTTTCTAATTTTTCCTTCTCAATAATATAAATTGATTTTATATTTTTTTTAATTTTACCCACATTCACTTAATAAGACCCTTTAATTTAATTATACATTGACACTTCCAAATATTACTCTTTTCACTTGTATGATAGCTAAATAATTGTACTAATTGATCCCCATTTTCATTAAAAATAGCCTATGGGAATCAAATAGGGCATTCAATCATTGTCTATTCGGAAAATAAAAAATTACATGGTCAAACCTCTCCAGGTTGAAAAATCATTAATCTACCTCATCCATGAGCTCTTAGTTAACATTATAGTTTTCATGCTAAAGTGAACTTATATCAATTCATTGCCAATTGTGTTTACATCACAAATGGCTTCATGTGCCATCCTAGAAAGACACTACCATGAGGGTTGTAATTCAAGGTCACAACTATGGAAGCCATAATTGGAGTGGCATCCCTATGATATACCATACATAACACATTCCATTATTACCTGTATTTCTATTTGATTCTTGATAAAGGTGCTAACTGGTTATGGAAAGTGTCACTCTCTTATCATCATCCTTTTAAATAGTTTGGAAAGAGGTTTATGCCACTAAGATAATGATAAAGTAAAATAAACCCATAATAATATATAAAAAAAATAGAAAAATACAAGATATGGTTGGGAACATAATTAGCTCATGGGGAAAAACCTATTATGAGCTCTATCGACCTGATTAGCCATCGCCTAGTTGTTAGAGAACTTGATCGTACCCAAATAAAAATAAATCCTTGTATTTTCCCAACCTTTATGAGAAATAAATCACCATTTCTTAAGTTGTATTAGAGTGGTGGAAATAGTATGTCAATAAAAGGGGAATCTCATGTCTGCATGATTGGTCCCTTTTTACATATATACACTCTATATGTTGGACATCAAGTAGTTGGTCTCTTGGATATGTCACCAAACCCTTAACTCTTTCCCAACGCATTGCCACCCTCTACAGTTGTGCCCATGGACTAATGGATTGACCTAGGAATTTTAACTTCCCCTTGGGTGTTTGAAACACATAGTACGGTTATCCAACTATTCATCGCAAATATAAGAGATGGAAGGTCTATATGGGACTTGTTGTAGTGAGATATGTCATAAGTATTGGTTGTTACGATAACTTTAATTATGCTCCTCTGCGATTCCTCTATGATTTTATTTACCTAATTATCAATTTACATAAACTTTATTATAAGGATATTTTGTGAGATATTTGACATCACAGTAGTAGAGGATGTTATAGATGATTTCCATACCTCCTTACTAGTGGACTAGAAGTTCTCATATCCAAAGTATAGAGAGTGAGATTTACTTTGATGATAAAATTTTCAATACCTATGATATATAATTTGGCTAATAGAGGGATTTATATAATGATTTACAACTAGAGGAATTCCTAAATGTTAGAACATTAATCCCATTATTGTTAGCATTGGAGATATTGATGGTGTGATGAGTTAATATGTGACTACCCTAGTATTCCATTGCCAATATTTGATGAGAAACACTTGATCCACAACCTAGATGATGATGGTCATTCTTGAGGTGACAAGGGATGGCTTCTATATCAATTTGGAGAGACAACACTTAGCTAGCTAATGCCACATCACCTAGTTTCCTCTTGTGAGGGCCATGTAGGGCACATTTTTGTCATGATCTCCTAGAATGGAGATGCTTTTGGTGTCTTCAACATGATCATCAAGAATTTCCTGGAATATGGAAGACTCTTTAGCCCTTACATCCGATCTTGAGGGAGTCTTGAGCTCAGTTGAAAATTTAACCATAATATAAGTATGCATTTATGTAATTAAAAAGAAAAAAATATTAATATTATAATAATTATTAATTTTATTAAAAATATATATAAAATATAAAACTACGAATACTTTTTTTTTATATATTTAAAAGTATAAAATTATAATAGCATGTAAATAAAATAATAATTTTTTTATAAAAAAACAAACATTTTAATAAATAAAGTAAAAAAATATGATGACATGGTCATTGGTTGATTGTTTATGGAAACAAATTTTTATATTAACAATTGTAGACTTAACTGGAAAACATTCAAAATACCTCTATATATATATGATCTTAAAATATGATTGTATTGTTTCATAAATTTAGATTTAAAAGGGTAAAGAAATCCATATTACATAACTTTAAAACTTTAAATTATATATATTTTTAGTTATAGTTAAATTTAAAATAGATTAAACTAAAAATTATTTCAAATATAATTATTAAAAGGAATATTATTTTTGAAATATTAGAAAAAGAACATTATTCAATTGAGAAGTAAATTCCACTCTATATGGAGAGTCTAATAACATATGAGATTGAAGAAAAACAATACCAACAATCAATAAATGAGAAATATAATTTCCAACTATATATACTATATAATGCTTTATTCAATTTGCATGCATGTCTTACAAGTATGAAGTTGTCTTTAAGTGTTACTTTTTGGAGTTTCCCTTGGATTTTTAGCATGATTCTAATAGAAAAAATTGTGGAATTTTTTGTTGTTGTTGTTGTTGTTGTTGTTGTTTAAATTGGTTTTTTGATTGAATATATGAATTCAACACATTGGAAAACCCCTTGGGAACTTCTGTTGTGCAAATTTCATACATTAAACTTGTGATTTCAATGAATCTCTACCATATTCTAGACAATTCAATATGAAAATAAGAAGATTTATTTTTCAAAAAATCACACTTATAGACATGTAAATGATATGATCATAAATCATTTGAAACATTCACAATTTAGATTAGAAAGTAAAACAATTTTTTTTTTGAAAAAGTCACTTGAAAACAACTCGAATAAGTACTATCATGGATATCTAAATAATATGATTGCAAATTACTTGGAAAATTTCCTAAAAATTGACCAATGAATGGAACATCACAAATTTTTTATCATAAATTTATTAAGATATCAATATGTTGTATTTGTTGTGGCATCAGTTAATAATGACACTTGGATGCTGTGAATTGGCACTCTTTATTTATTGAAGTGAAACCACGAGAAGAAGCTATATAATTCATATAAAATATGAAACGAAATTGATCTTACAAATTTTTGTAACAAAATATTGAAAAATATGTTTATTCGTTCAATAATCACTAAAGATTTTGACTATTTATGTATTTATGGGGACATCCAAATATAGCTCGAAGAAGGAAAAACATGAGATTTTTAATTGAAATTTATGATTTAGTTGAAATGAGAAACTCATGAATTAAACACTCTTCTAAAGGTATGAGTTGTAGTGTAGATTGAAAATAGAAAAATGCAAGATATGGTTGGGAACATAATTAGATCATGGGCAAAAACCTATTATCAGCACTATCCACTTTATTATCCATCACCTAGTTGTTAGAGCACTTGATCCTACACAAATAAAAATAAATAATTGTATTTTCCCAACCTTTATGAGAAATAAATCACAATTTCTTAAGTTGTATTAGAGTGCTGGAAATAGTATGCGAATAAAAGGGGTAACTCGTGTCTCCATGATTGATCCCTTTTTACATATATACACTCTATATGTTGGACATCAAGTAGTTGGTCTCTTGGCTATGTCACCAAACCCTTAGCTCTTTCCCAACGCATTGACACCCTCTACAGTTGTGCCCATGGACTAACGGACTGACCTAGGAATTTTAATTTCCCCTGGGTGTTTGAAACACATTGTACGGTTATCCAACTATTCATCAAAAATATAAGAGAGGGAAGGTCTATATGGGACTTGTTGTAGTGAGAAATGTGATAATTATTGGTTGTTACGATAACTTTAATTATGGTCCTCTGCGATGCCTCTATGATTTTATTTACCTAATGATCAATTTACATAAACTTTATTATAAGGAAATTTTGTGAGATGTTTGACATCACAGTAGTAGAGGATGTTATAGGAGATTTCCTTACCTCCTTACTAGTGGACTAGAAGTTCTGATATCCAATGTATAGAGAGGTAGATTTACTTTGATGATGCAATTTTCAATACCTATGATATATAATTCCTAAATGTTAGAACATTAATCCCATGATTGTTAGCATTGGAGATATGGATGGTGTGATGAGTGAATATGTGACTACCCTAGTATTCCATTGCCACTATTTGATGAGAATCACTTGATCCAAAATCTATATAATGATGGTCATGCTTGAGGTGACAAAGGATGGCTTCTATATCACTTTGGAGAGACAAAACATAGCTATCTAATGCCACATCACCCAGTTTCCTCTTGTGAGGGCCATGTAGGGCACATTTTGGTCATGATCTCCTAGAATGGAGATGCTTTTGGTGTCTTGAACATGATCATCAAGAAATTCCTGGAATATGGAACACTCTTTAGCCCTTACATCACATCTTGAAGGAGTCTTGAACTCATTTGAAAATTTAACCATAATATAAGTATGCATTTGTGTAATTAGAAAGAAAAGAAAATATCAATATTATAATAATTATTAATTTTATTAAAAAATATATAAAATAAAAAATAAAAAATATTTTTTCTTTTTATATTTAAAAGTATATAATTATAATAGTATATAAATGAAATAATAAAATTTTTATAAAAAAAAAACATGTTAATAAATAAAGTAAAAAATATGATGACATGGTCATTGGTTCATTGTTTATGGAAACAAATATTTATATTAACAATTGTAGACTTATTGGAAAAAAATTCAAAATACATACATACATACATACATACATACATACATACATACATACATACATACATACATACATACATACATACATACATACATACATACATACATACATACATACATACATACATACATACATACATACATACATACATACATACATACATATATATATATATATATATATATATATATATATATATATATATATATATATATATATCATCTTAAAATATGATTGTATTGTTTCATAAATTTAGATTTAAAAGGGAAAATAAATCCATATTACATAAATTTAAAATTTAAAATTATATATGTTTTTAGTTATAGTTAAATTTAAAATAGATTAAATTAAAAATTATTTCAAATATAATTATTAAAATGAATATTATTTTCAAAATATTAAAAAAATACATTATTCAATTGAGAAGTAAATTCCACTCTATATGGAGAGTCTAATAACATATTAGATTGAAGAAAAACATTACCAACAATAAATAAATCAGAAATATAATGGCCAACTATATATACTATATAATGCTTTATTCAATTGGCATGCATGCCTTACAAGTATGAAGTTGTCTTTAAGTGTTACTTTTTGGAGTTTCCCTTGGATTTTTAGCATGATTCTGATAGAAACAATTGTGGAATTTTTATTTTTGTTGTTGTTATTTAAAATGGTTTTTTGATTGAATATATGAATTCAACACATTGAAGAACCCCTTGGGAACTTTTATTGTGCATATTTCACAATTTAAACTTGTGATTTCAATGAATCTCTTCCAGACAATTCAATATGAAAATAAGCAGAAAAACTTTTCAAAAAATCACACTTATAGAATTATAAATGATATGAACATAAATCATTTTTAAAATTCACAATTTAGATTAGAGAATAAAACAAAAAACTTTTGAAAAAGTCACTTGAAAACAACTTGAATAAGTACTATCATGGATATCTAAATAATATGATTGTGAATTACTTGGAAATTTTCCTACAAATTCACCAATGCACAAAACATCACAAATTTTTTATCATAAATTTAGTAAGATATCAATATATTGTATGTATTGTGGCATAGGTTAATAATGACACTTGGATGCTGTGAATTGGCACTCTTTCTTTGTTGAAGTGAAACCATGAGAAGAAGTTATATAATTCAAATAACATATGAAACAAAATTGATCTTACAAATTTTTGTAACAATTCAAAATATGTTTATTTGTTCTATAATCATTAAATATTTTGACTATTTATGTATTTATGAGGACATCCAAATTTAGCTCCAAGAAGGAGCAACATGAGATTTGTAATTGAAATTTATGATTTAGTTGAAATGCGAAACACATGAATTAAACACTCTTCTAAAGATATGAGTTGTAGTGTAGATTGAAAATTATTACCTATAAATTAAAATTAAAATTTTAATCATGATGATGGTGATTATGATGGTTAAAGATCAATCTTTGGTCTATCAGACCTAAAGAAAAGAGTTATTTAATTTGATTTAAGATTTTATTCCTATGCTTAAAAAGCTTGGAGAGCTTAAATTTACATTAAAATTTTATGGTAATAATTTTTTTATGAATGTAAATTTATTTTTTCTTTGGGTATATCAAAATTTGAGAAGACTAAAAATTCTTAAAATAAGAACCTTATTTACATTGTAAATTTTAAAAATAAAGTTTGCAACTCCACTTTATTATATTTGATATGGTACTTGGTTAAGTTAGATTTATGATAATTATACACATAAACATGTAGTGTGTCAATACAAAACTAAATAAGAAAATCATTGGACATCTCTTTCATTTTGATTCACATATCGTTAAAATGTTTTAATCATAATTTTTATTTTTCAGTTATTTGTATAATATATACTTAGTTTACATTGAGATATTTATTTAGGAGTTGTCTTTAGAGAGAGAGAGAGAGAGAGAGAGAGAGAGAGAGCACGGAGGATGGTTAGAGAGGTAGAGGGAGGTGGGGGATGAAGAAGGGTTGAGATATGGATAGATGGATGGTGGGAGGGAGCAGGGGAGGCTTGGGGTGAGAGAGTGGGAGATTGAAGGGGAGAGTGGGGAAGGAAGCGAGATAGGGAAGGGTGGAGAGGTAAGGGAGAGGAGATATAGTAATATATATAGCGAGAGTGACATAGGGGGATAAAGAGTGGTAGGGTTGGAGAGAGAGAGTGAGTGTAATATATGTGTGTGTGTGTGTGTGTGTTTATATATATATATATATATATATATATATATATACAGAGAGAGAGAGAGAGAGAGAGAGAGAGAGGGAGAGAAGGCTGATGGGGAGACGATGTGGGAGAGTGGGAGTGAAATAGGGATAGGTAAAGTTTGAAGGGATATATATAGAGGGAGAATGTGTGAGACAAGAGTTGGGGAGGAAAAGAGATAGGGAGAGATAGAAGAGAGAGGGAGGGAGCAGGAAGGAATAAGAAAAACAAATAAAGGTATGGGGACGGTGCGAGTGGAAGTGGTAGTTAGGGAGATGTAAAGAATAATTGGGGGTACAATGGGGGAGAGAAAGAGAGTGAGAGAAAAAGAGAGGGGAGGGGGAGAGAGGGCGCGAGCAATAAAATTAGGGGGGAGGTGGAGGAGGATTCTTGAGAGAGGTGAAGGGGAGTGTGCATGCCAGAAAGAGAGAGATAGAGATAATGAGATTGGTGGTTAGTAATAATACAATAGGTCGATACGATGGGTTATAAAAATACCATGAATCTCCCCATTTCTACTTTTTCCTACTCAATAATATAAATTGATTTTATATTTTCTTTAATTTTACTCACATTCACTTAATAAGACCCTTTAATTTAATTGTACATTGACACTTCCAAATATTAATCTTTCCACTTATATGATAGCTAAATAATTGTATTAATTGATCCCCATTTTCTTTATAAAATAGCCTATGGGAATCAGATAGGGCATTCAATCAGTGACTATTAGAAAAGTAAAAAATTACATGGTCAAACCTCTCTGGGTTGAAAAATCATTAATCTACCTCATCCATGTACTCTTAGTTAACTTTACAATTTTCCTGCTAAAGTGAACTTATATCACTTCATTGCCAATGTGCTTACATCACGAATGGCTTCATGTGCCATCCTAGAAAGACACTACCATGAGGGTTGTAATTCAAGGGCACTACTATGGAATCCATAATTGGAGTGGCATCCCTATGATATACCATACACAACACATTCCAATATTACTTGTATTTCTATTTGATTCTTGATAAAGGTGGTAAGTAGTCATGGAAAGTGTCACTCTCTTATCATCGTCCTTTGAAATAGTTTAGAAAACATTTATGGAGGTTTATGCCACTAAAATAATGATAAAGTAAAATAAATCCATAATAATATATAAATAAAAATAAAAAAATACAAGATATGGTTGGGAACATAATTAGCTCATGGGGAAAAACCTATTATGAGCTCTATCCACGAGATTAGCCATCAACTATTGTTAGAGCACTTGATCCTACCCAAATAAAAATAAATCCTTTTATTTTCCGAACCTTTATGAGAAATAAATCACCATTTTTAAGTTGTATTAGAGTGGTGGAAATAGTACGCCAATAAAAGGGGTAACTAGTGTCCCCATGATTGATCCCTTTTTACATATATACACTCTATATGTTGGACATCAAGTAGTTGGTCTCTTGGCTATGTCACCTAACCCTTAACTCTTTCCCAACGCATTGCCACCCTCTACAGTTGTGCCCATGGACTAATGGATTGACCTAGGAATTTTAACTTCCCCTTGGGTGTTTGAAACACATAGTACAATTATCCAAGTATTCTTTGCAAATATAAGAGAGGGAAGATCTATATGGGACTTGTTGTAGTGAGATATGTGATAAGTATTGGTTGTTACAATAACTTTAATTATGGTCCTTTGCATTGCCTCTATGATTTTATTTACCTAATGATCAATTTACATAAAATTTATTATAAGGATATTTTTTGAGAGATTTGACATCACAGTAGCAGAGGACATTATAGGTGATTTCCTTACCTCCTTATTAGTGGACTAGAAGTTCTAATATCCAAAGTATAGAGAGGTAAATTTACTTTGATGATGCAATTTTCAACACCTATGATATATAATTTGGCTAATAGATGGATTTATATAATGATTTAAAACTAGAGGAATCCCTAAATGTTAGAACATTAATCCCATGATTGTTATCATTGGAGATATTGATGGTGTGATGAGTGAATATGTGATTACCCTAGTATTCCATTGCCACTATTTGATGAGAATCACTTGATCCACAATCTAGATGATGATGGTCATCCTTGAGGTGACAAGGGATGGCTTCTATATCACTTTGGAGAGATAGCACTTAGCCAATTAATGCCACATCGCCTACATCGCCTAGTGTCCTCTTGTGAGGGCCATGTAGGGCACATTTTGGTCATGATATCTTGGAATGGAGATTCTTTTGGTGTCTTGAACATGATCATCAAGAAATTCATGGAATATGGAAGGCCCTTTAGCCCCTACATCACATTTTGAGAGTCTTGAACTCATTTGAAAATTTAACCATAATATAAGGATGTATTTATGTAATTAAAAAGAAAAAAAATATTAATATTATAATAATTATTAATTCTATTAAAAAATTATATAAAATATAAAATTACAAATATATATATATATATATATTATCTATTTAAAAGTATAAAATTATAATAGCATCTAAACAAAATAATAAAATTTTTATAAAACAAACAAACACCTTAATAAATAAAGTAAAAAAATATTATGACATGGTCATTGGTTCGTTGTGGACTTAAATGGAAAACATTCAAAATACATATATATATATATGATCTTAAAGTATGATTGTATTGTTTCATAAATTTAGATTAAAAGGAAAAAGAAATCCATATTACATAACTTCAAAACTTTAAATTATATATATTTTTAGTAATAGTTAAATTTTAAATAGATTGAACTAAAAATTATGTCAAATACAATTATTAAAAGGAATATTATTTTTGAAATAATAAAAAAGATACATTATTCAATTGAGAAGTAAATTCCACTTTATATAGAGAGTCTAATAACATATCATATTTAAGAAAAACATTACCAACAGTCAATAAATGAGAAATATAATGGCCAACTATATAGACTATATAATGCTTTATTCAATTGGCATGCATGCCTTACAAGTATGAAGTTGTCTTTAAGTGTTACTTTTTGGAGTTTCCCTTGGATTTTTAGCACGATTCTGATAGAAAACAATTACGGATTTTATTTTTTATTGTTGTTGTTTAAATTAGTTTTTTGATTGCATATATGAATTCAACACATTGGAAAACCCTTGGGAACTTCTATTGTGAAAATTTCACACATTAAACTTGTGATTTCAATGAATCTTAGCGAGAGTCTAGACAATTCAATATGAAAATAAACAGAATTTTTTTTCAAAAAATCATGCTATAGACATCTAAATGATATGATAATAAAACATAAAACTATTCAAAAATTCGCACTTGAAAACAACTCGAATAAGTACTACCATGGATATCTAAATAATATGATTGCAAATTACTTGGAAAATTTCCTAAAAATTCACCAATGCATGGAACATCACAAATTTTTTATCATAAATTTAGTAAGATATCAATATATTTTATATATTGTGGAATAAGTTAATAATAACACTTGGATGCTGTGAATTGGCACTCTTTCTTTATTGAAGTGAAACCATGAGAAGAAGCTATATAATTCAAATAAAATAAGAAACAAAATTGATCTTACAAATTTTTGTAACAAAATATTGCAAAATATGTTTATTCATTCTGTAATCAATAAGATTTTGACTATTTATGTATTTATGAGGACATCCAAATATAGCTCCAAGAAGGAGAAACATGAGATTTTTAATTGAAATTTATGATTTACTTCAAATGAGAAACACATGAATTAAACACTCTTCTAAAAATATGGGTTGTAGTGTAGACTAAAAATTAATACCTGTAAATTAAAATTAAAATATATATATATATATATATATATATATATATATATATATATATATTAATTTACATTAAAATTTTATGGTAATAATTTCTTTATGAATGTAATTTTTTTTTTGGTTTGGGTATATCAAAATTCAGGAAAACTAAAATTTCTTAAAATAAGAAACTTATTTACATTGTAAATTTTTAAAAATAATGTTTGCAACTCCACTTTATTATCTTTGATATGGTACTTGGTTAAGGTAGATTTATTATAATTATACACATAAACATGTAGTGTGTCAATAAAAAACTAAATAAGAAAATAATTGGACATCTCTTTCATTTTGATTCACATATCTTTAAAATGTTTTAATCATAATTTTATTTTTCAGTTATTTGTATAATACATACTTAGTTTACATTGAGATATTGATTTAAGAGTTGTCTTTAGTGAGACCTCTTGGACTTTCGACGGACATATTCAAGGTAAAATCTTGTATTTTGTTAATTAAACTAGTTTTTTTACTATAAATATGGATTTAACACCCAGAAAAACCCTAGTGAACTTGGATTGTGCACGGAACTTCGGTTGTGCAGGATTATCCATCAATCTTGTGATTTACATAAATTCCAGCTTTTAGAGAAATTAGTAAAGAAAACTCATATTGATTTATGCTACTACCCCACACCCATATATTCCATATGTCCACTTAGTGTTAAATAAGGAAATAAGTATAGGTATCCTTTCTTGTTGAGATACACCCCATTAAATTTTTTTAATCCTAAGTTATTTTTTTGTCAATATTTTTATATAATAATTATACAGTCAATATCTAATATTCACCTTTTTATTAATATATTTTCAATGCTACTTCATATTAAATAATGGAGTTACACATTCCATTATTCCATAAATTAGAAATAAAATATTAATTAAATGAAAAATATCCTTCATTTTATTTATTTATAGTTGACCTTGAGTTTATTTTTGTCATTAATATTTATTAACCGCCATCATCATCATCATTAAGTATTAAATATTTTTCACTTAATCCGTAAATCGTAGAGTTTAAAATAATTATTAACATATGAAAACTTATTTTAAATTCAATTAGTTTTTTTTTTAAATATGTGAAGTTGATATAAAGTTATTTTAAATATTATCAAATTAAATTATTTTTATTTATATCTCTATATAAATATGTATAGAGTTTATATTGGAATATATTAGTTGATATGAATATCCTAATATCTCATTGAAGGTTTGTATTGGAAAGTTTTTAAATAAAAAATTACACATCTTCCTAATATTTAAAAGAAACAACATAACAATTTCTTTTAAATTAGTTTATATCTCACAAATTGAAATAAAATTATTTTAATTATTATGGATATTGAAATAATTTATTTTTTTATAATTACAACATTAATATAATTCTAAATATCATGTATCAATTTCATCCAATTAAGCACCTCCCTTGTACTAAAGAAATAAAATGCAATTTAATTTTTTTATGATTATTTTTTTTTTAATTTTTATAATGTAAATACATTTATTATTTTTTAATGTAATATTAATAGACAACATATAAGTATAGTAATTTATAGAGAATTTATCAAAGAAAAAATAAATTTGGTAAATTTTGTTAGGAACATTTATTATACTACAATCCATAAAATATTATTTAGAATATATATATATTTCTTATAAAACTTATGTTTTCTCTTTTTTATACCTATCTAATACATACTAAAATATATGTTTTATTTATGATTAATATTTAAAAAAAATAGTATGTTAATTGCCAAATCGATATTAAAATATAGAAAGGATAGTACGTTTTTTTGAGATTAGATGACAAAAGAAAAGTTATGAAAACCCAATTATTTTTCTTTGAATATGTTTCTAGTTTATTTTAAATTACATTATTAAAAATAAATATTAAAATATTGTATTTATAACTTTTTAAAATAGTGAAAAAAAATCATATTTGTGTTATCAAACCAATTGTCATATATTGTTATCTCTTAATGCATGTAGAATCATCTTTATTATTCAAGGAAAAATACAACCTGTTATTGTTGGTAGTTGGTAAGAGTGCATATTTTCTTTATAAAAATGATTAACAAATTTTGTATTATATTTAATATTTATTTAAATACTATATCTTAAATTTAATTATTATTATTATTATTATTAGTTTTTGTATATATTCAAGTGACAAAAATTATTTTATATCACATAAAAATGATAAATTTAATTTTATGTGATTTTTTTTATTACTATTTTTGTGTACGCATTTTTGTGTATAAAGAAAACTAAGTAAATTTTAATTCATAAAATTATTTTGTGTTTTTATTTTGTAAAAAAAATGACATTTTACAATTTGATATTAAATATTGTTTTTAACTTTCAAGATTATCATTTAACACTTTTAACATTAATAATAATAATAATAATAATAAATTATATCAATTAAGTATAAAAACCAATATCATATTATTAATATATAATATTTATATATATCTTTAAATTTTAGTCTAGCTAAAATGTGAAATTAAAATGTAATAAGATAAAATATTATCATAAAATTATATAAATCTTATCATTTAATTTTTTGGCAGCTATATATGAAATGAAAACAATATTACTAAATAATTTTGCCAGGTAATTTGGAAGAAATTTTTTTTTTTTAACTTCTAAATTGTTAATAAATTTTTATATTATCTTATTTTTTATTTTAAAATTTTGTATTTAAATTTTTAATTTTTAATTTTTAATGATACTGTTTTAAAAATGTTACCAAGTTATAATAATAATAATAAATAAAAGAAAAAAACACAAAAGCATAAAAATTTCATAATATAGAAGAACGAAAAAAAAAAACAACAAAAGCACACCAACGCTAAAATAATGGAAATTCAAATGTGAAAGAAATAGACCGTTAAGAATATCATTCGGTTAGAAAAAATTAGGACAGTTGCAGAAGTGGAAACTTGCCTAAATTAGAAATAATTAGGATGGATGAGTTGGTAATGGGAGTGAAAGCCGTGAATAAAGTATATCTGTTGATCTGGAAAAAGCTAAAGAAAACGGAAGTATCCGTTGATCTGGGAAAAAGCCGAAGAAAACGGTACAGAGAATCAGGGATATCATTTTTAGTTTTTACGTTGAAGGAAAAGGACGTGGAAACACATATAATTTCAAATATCCACCCTCTTTCTTCCTCAATCCGTTGTGGTATGTTTTGTGTGAAGCGCCTCCATTTTTGTGTGTTATAGATGAGGACGACAATGAGTTGAAAGCATTGTTGATGAATTCTTTTTCTATTCTATTGATGACCACAATGAATTTGGCTCATCAGCTCCCGAAGATCATCAGCTCTATGCAATCAATGCTCTTTCTTGATTCACAGGAACCGCTTACAGGAGAGTTTGTGACAGAAACCAGAGGGGAGAGTTGTCATGTTCCAATGCGCTCTTGTTGCTGCTGTTACCCAAACTGTTTTTGGGCTATTATCTTTTACTACTCCAAAATGTTTCCAGGTATTTTATTTATTTCTGCTGTGTTTATTTAAATTTAATGTAATTTGTTGTTAATGTAAACTTCTTGTTGTTCTCATTTACTCTTTACTTCATTTTCTTTAATTAGTTAACCTCCCTCAAACAGGCCTTCTGGCCTTCTTGCTTTCTGGCCTTTTTTTCTTTAATTAATTAGTTATCTTGTTCGATTTAGGTTTATTTTTGTGTTGGCTTTCAAATTTCTGTGCTCCGTTCCGCTTCGAGAGCAAGAATAAACTCGTTTTTAGGTGTCACTTCTTTTTAATATCACGGCAATTTAATTTAATGTAAAATTCATTGAATTCTTGATACCAATGTCAACCAGGCCTCCTAGGATAGAAATATGGATTTTGAGGATCTTTCCCATGCACGTATAAACCTTTTTTTTATTGAGCTATTGATGCCAATTTGAATTAGTCGACTTAGTATCGAAATTTTAAGACTCTTTTTTGATGAAATAGACGAGTTAAGGTTGTGCAATATTACCTTCATTGCCATTTTCATGTGTAACCAAACTTCATCTAATTCGTCCAGTTTCCACTCGACGCGAACTGATGTATCGCTCCACCTTCCCAGTATCTTCCTTCCACATTCCTCTACATTGTATTTTCATTGTTTTTGCATTTGACTTGTGAGATGTATCCATTCGGCAAAGCTCTTCAGCGCTCCTTGGTGTCAAAACTGAAAATAAAAATAAAAATTATAGGGTTATGTTTTGGAAGATTGTTAGGTTAAGACCATTTTACCCGTTGCCTAAGCATATATTATTATAGTTTTGAAGTAAATTTAACGTGATTTTATCCAATGGTTTTTATATATTTTTAGCTAAAATGGATAAACAATTTTAGTAATTTGTAGGCAACTTCAATATATTTTATGTTTCAGTATCAATGAAAAAATAAATTATCAATTTATATTAAATTAGAGTAAAATTTAGATCAATATTAATTAAAATAATTAAAATAATTGACGAAAAACAATTAGAAATGTGGAGAAGATATTTCAGTTAATAATATTAATTTGTTCTACCTTGATGTATTATAGTCACTTTCTTATGGTGAGGTAAAGTCAAATAAAAATTTATTATGAGATGTATTTAAAGTGTCTAATATTTCCTCAACGAATTTGTATAAACTATATATATTATTAAGGTGTGTTGTTTTCACATTAGGAACTCAGAGAGAGAGAAAGAGGGGGATAGAGAGAGAGGGGGGAGAGATATAGAGAGAGGGAGGGAGAGATGAAAGGAGAGAGAGAGAGGAAGGGAGAGAGAGAGAGGAGAGGGAGGGAGGGAGCGAGAGAAAGGGGGAAGAAAGGGGGAGGGATGGAGAGAGAGAGAGAGAGAGAGAGAGGAGGGATGGAGAGAGAGATGGTGAGGAGGCGAGAGAGAGGGGGGGGGATGTGGAGAGAGAGAGAGTGAGTGGGGGGGAGGGGAGCAGAGGGCTGGGGGAGGCTGAAGGAGGGGAGGCAAGAGAGAGAAAGAGGAGGGGAGGGGGCAGAGAGAGTGTGGGAGGGGAGGCTAAGGGAGGAAAAGTGAGGGAGGGGAGGCAAGAGAGAGAAAGAGGAAGGGAGGCGGAGAGAGAGGGGGGGGAGAGAGAGGGAGAGGGGGGCGGGGAGGAGAGAGAGGGAGAGGGGGGCGGGGAGGAGAGAGAGAGAAGGTGAGAGGGGAAGGGAGGGAGAAGGAGAGACGAGGGAGGGTGAGGGAAGGAGGGGAATGGGGGGATGGTGAGGGAGGAAGGGGGTTGGAGAGAGACACAGAGATGAGAGAGAGAGATGTTAAAGAGACAGGGGGAGATATAGAGAGAGGGTGAGAGAGAGAGAAAGGAAGGGAGAGAGAGAGAGAAAGATAGAAGGGAGGAGAGAGAGAGAGAGGGGGAGGGGAGGGAGATAGAGAGAGGGATTAGGGAGGGAGAGAGAGAAAGACATATAGTGCGGGGGGAAGAACAGTGACAGAGGGGAGAGGGAGGTAGAGGAATGGATGGTGGGGGAGAGAGAGGGGGAGGATTAGAGACAAACAAAGGAGAGATAAAGAGAGTGATCGGGGGAGAGAGAGAGAGAGGGAATGCAGGAGAGAGAGAGAGAGAGAGAGAGAGAGAGAGAGAGACCAGGGAAGAGAGAGAGTGAGAGACAAACATAGAGAGAGAGTGGGAGGGAGAGGGAGAGAGAGAGGGGTAGGGAGGGAGAGAGAAAGAGGGGGGATAAAGGCGGTTGGAGAGAGAGAGGAAGAGAGAGATACAAAGAGAGCATGGGGAGACATGGGGAGGGAGGAAGAGAGGGTATAAGGAGAGTAGACAGAGAGAGTGAAGGGAAGAGGGAGAGACAGAGAGATATAGGGGCAGAGGGAGACATAGAGAGAGATAGGGGAGTGAAAGAGATAATGAGGCAGAGGGAGAGAGGGGGACAGAGGGGCAAAGATAGGGATATACAGGGAGAGAGGGAGAGGAAGTGAGAGAGGGGGAGGGAGTCAGGGACAGATAGGGAGGGGAAGAGGGGGACAGAGAGGGAGGGGAAGTGAGAGAGAGATAGAGAGAGATAGAAGGGGAGAGACAGAGGGAGAAGGAGAGAGGGGTGAAGAGAGAGAGGGAGGGAGTGGGGGAGTGTGAGGGAGGGAGGGGGATGGGGAGAGACACACTGATGAGAGAGAGAGAGAGAGGGAGAGATAAAGATAAAGGGAGAGATAGAGAGAGAGAGGGAGGGAGATAGAGAGAAAGAGAGAGGGGAGGCGAGAGAGAGAGAGGGGGAGGGAGATGGAGAGAGGGAGGAGGGTGAGAGTGAAATATAGAAAGATAGAGAGAGAGATAGAGAGGAAGGTGAGAGAGAGAGAGAGAGGTGAGAGATATTGAGAGAGAGGAGAGGGAGGGAGAGGAATGGAGGGTGGGGGAGAGATGGGGAAGGCGGAAATGGAGAGGGGGAGAGAGGGATAGAGGAGAGGGAGGGAGAGAGGAAGAGAGGAAGGAGGGGAGGGCGAGAGGGGGAGGGGCAGATACAAATAGAGGAGAGATAAAGAGAGTTAGGGGGAGGGGGAGAGAGAGAGAGAGAGAGAAAGAATGTGGGAGAGAGAGGGAGAGAGAGAAAGTAGGGAAGATACACAAAGATAGAGAGAGAGAGAGAGAGAGAGAGAGAGAGAGAATGTGGGAGAGAGAGGTGGAGAGAGAAAGTGGGGAAGAGACACAGAGATAGAGAGAGAGAGAGAGATAGACATAGAGAGAGAGTGGGAGGGAGAGGGATAGAGAGAGGGATAGGGATAGAGGGAGAGGGATAGAGAGAGGGAGAGGGAGAGAGAGAGAGAGAGAGAGATAGTGGAAGGGAGAGGGAGAGAGAGAGTGGGGAAGGGAGATGGAGAGAGAGAGAGGGGTGTGGAGGGAGAGAGAAAGAGGGGGGAGAAAGGGGGGTGGAGAGAGAGAGCAAGGGAGGGAGAGAGAGATAGAGAGAGAGAGCACAGGGAGGGAAGAACAGAGTATAAGGAAATGAGAGAGAGAGAGAGAGAGAGAGGGAGAGAGAGAGTGAAGAGCAGATGGAGAGACAAAGAGAGAGAGGGGTGAAGGGAGACACAAAGAGAGAGAGTGGAGTGAAAGAGATAAAGAGGAGCAGAGAGAGATGGGGAGAGAGGGGGAGATAGGGGGAGAGATAGGGATATATAGGGAAAGAGAGTGAGGGGGTTAGAGAGAGAGAAGGGAGAATGAGAGAGTGGGGGGGGAGTGAGAGGTAGAGAGAGAGGGGGGGAGGGACAACAGGAGAGGGAGAAGGAGGGAGGGGGGGGAGAGTGTGAGGGAGGGTGACAGAAAGAGAGAGGGGGGGGGAGGGACAAAGGGAGAGGGAGAAGGAGCGAGGGGGGAGTAGGGGGATGGGGAGAGAAACACCGATGAGAGAGAGAGATAGAGAGAGAGAGAGAGAGGGATGTATAGAGAGAGAGGGAAATAGAGAGAGAGAGAGAGGGAGAGAGAGAAAATGAGAGAGATAAAGAGAGGGAAGGTGAGAGAGAGGGAGAGAGAGAATGAGAGAGAGAAAGAGAGGGCAGGTGAGAGGGAGAGAGAGGGGGGGATATAGAGATAGAGAGGAAGGAGGGAGAGAGAGACAGAAAGAGAGATAGACTGAGTGAGAGAGGGAGGTGGGAGAGAGATATGTGGGCAGAGATATTGAGAGAGGGGAGAGAGAGGGGAGAGGGAGGGAGAGAGAGAGGAATAGATAGAGGAGGGGAGGTAAAGAGGGGGAGGGTTTGAGACAAACAAAAGAGAGAGAAAGAGAGTGAGGGGTGGAGAGAGAGAGATGGGAGGGGGGAGTGAGGGGGGGGAGAGAGAGAGAGAGGGGGGGGGGAGGGAAGGGAGAGAGAGAGAGAGTCAAGAGAAATGGAGAGGGAGAGAGAGAGAGAGCGAGGGAGGGAGGGAGAGAGATAGAAATGGAGCACGAGGACGGATGGAGAGAGAGAGTATAAGGAAGAGAGAGAGAGAGAGAGATAGAGAGAGAAAGAGAGAGAGAGAGAGAGAGAGGCGGAGGGAGAGAAATAGATGGGGAGAGAGGGGGAGAGATAAAGATAGAGAGATGGGTTGGAGGGAGAGAAGGGAGGAGAGAGAGAGAGAGAAAAGGGAGGGAGAGAGAAAGAGTGTGGGGGATATATGGAGAGGGGGGATAGAGAGAGAGAAGGGGGAGAGAGGCGGGGAGAGAGGGAGAGGAGGGAGGGAGAGAGATAGATAGAGAGAGAGAGAGAGAGAGAGAGAGAGGAGGGAGGCATAGAGAGAGAGATTACAGAGGATAGAGAGAGTGAGAGAGAGAGTGACAAATCTGATCACTTTATTTTGAGATTCAACCTCAACCATCTATTCTTCGTCAAAAGCTTATTTCTTATTATGCTTGGCCATAAACAATACTCTTTCGTTGATTTGTTCTTCTTTATCACTGTCTTCATCAGATGAGTAGTTATCTTCTTTGGATGCAGCGAATGATGTTTCTAGGTGAGATGTATTGTCCTCTTCTTCAATCCTCATTTCATATGTCATAAGAAATCCATGAAATTCATGGTTGCAGAGATTTTCTAGATTCGAACTATATCCCAGGACAGATACCTTTGGGTTGAATCTTGCCAGAAGTGTTCTAAGGATCTTTCGGAAAACAATTTTCATATCGACAGATTTTCCCAAACCTTGCAATGCATATGTTACTTCACCAAAATGATACAAGTATGCACCAATATTTTGATCTTCCTTCATTTTGAGTTGCTCAAAATTTTCCCTCTAAATTTGAAGCTTTGTTTCTTTCACATTTGAGTCACCTATATATATACTCTGATTCTTGCCCCATACTTCTTTAGTAGTTTTTCAACTCAGTACCTTAAGATAGATAGATTCGATAAGCCCACTGATAATGAGATCTTTAGACTTTAAATCATATACCATATTTTTCTTTCCTTGTTCATCTCGGGTCACTGTAAAACCTTGGTCAATGATTTTCCATACTTCATATCCTTCTGCCAGCAAATGAACCTACATTCTTCCACTCCAAAGTACGTAGTTATTTCCTTTGAGCAGAGGAACTCTATTCTTGGTATACTCCATGATGTCCTTCCAGTTGTTAGACTATGATTGAAGGAACCAAGATCTGATACCAATTGTTGGAAATACTAAGAGAGAGGGGTGAATCAATATTTCTTATCAATTAGCACTTTTAAATATTTTCAAAGAATTAGTTAATATTCAATTATTAATTTTTTTTTATATAGTAACAAGACTAAATAATAGAACACAATAGGCACATGAATTTTAGGTGGAAAACCCCCTCTGAGTCAAAAACCACTGAACGCTATTCTAATAAATTCTTTAATACGCAGCCTCAACTAAAATGAAAGGTACAACTTCCTAGATTTCTATCAAATAATTCTTCTCCATATCCCACTCGAAGGACACCCCAAGGCCTTGGTTTCTTTATTAATCACATGAATGGATGCTTGGACATCCTAGACCGACCTAAGACCCTGAAGTGTTCACAGGCTCCAATCTATAGGTGACCTCATGCACCAATCTAGCACCTCCCTGCCACCCTATAATGATCATAAATAATACAAGAGTTTTTACTCTCGTATCAGGGACAATGATCCATGATATAATATGATTCACAATGATTTTATTGAACTAGACCAAGCACCCAATCACACTATGACCTACAACCCAACCATAACATTATCCAAAAATGACACTTAAACCTCCCAAAAATGCCTCTCCAACTCTATGCACATTGACTCTTTTACAATTTTACAATGATGATTTTTACAATACTGAATTTTGACACAACTTGATACTTGACTTGAGACTACTTCCTTGAACACTTGGAGTTGTTAAGTTATTGTTGTGTTTGCTTCAAGTAATGGTACATTGGAATTGCACTGTCCTTCTTATATGTGTCTGAGTTGTCCTATTGTGTCCTCCTTCCTACACATGCATTAATGAACAAGACCCAAACCAATATACAAAAAAAATACTTACACTGTTCTACAAACCATATGTCAGAGAAATATTCAAACTTCAAATGTAAACATGTTCAACATTTACAAACAAAACCCAATCAAAAATACATAAAAGATACTTACAATGTCCTTTAAAAACACATGTCAGAGATGGTATTCAAATTAAAATTCAAAAATTAATCATACATACCTTGTTGTAGTAGACTTACCCTTGATTGTTGATGTGTTGTCCTTACCGCAGTGATCCTTGAATGAATATTTTTTCTTGCCTTCTAGAAGATCAGTATTGAATATGTTTTATCTATGTAATTTCCAATCTCCAAGGTCTAAAATTGTAGTTTGTGGTAGCCCTCTGAGTCCTCTTTCCAATTTTATAGGTTTGATCAACATTAAATTCTTCAAGAAATAGTTATGCCCAATATCCTACGATGACCTGATTATAGAATAGTTCAGTAGAGTGAACTTTTATGAAGTGCCACATGTCACGGTTTCAAAATTCGGTCATAAAAATGATATGAAACAAGATACAACCAATCCTCTTTCTGTCACTTTTTACGAAACTTAAATCCAATTTTTAGAGAGGAAGTTATGACGATTTTCTCAAGGGCACCTGTTTGACATGAAATTCGGGATCCTACAAAAAACCTAAGTTCCTCAAATCATATCTCCAAAAATACAGCAAACCAATATCTAAAATTCAGTTGATTTAGATCTTATTTGGATCTTCAAGGGGATATGTTAACATATTTATGGATGATGGAAACATTGCACAAGATTCGTCACGGGGAATTTCAGGATCAGGTATGGGAAAATGAGCATGGTGACAAATTACTATGTAATATATGCCCCCTAAAGCATGAAGGTAGAACATGGAGTGATGTATAAAATTCTTTATGAATCAAGGAAAATAACACAGAACCCCTTTGAAAAACCTGCCAAATTAAACATTTACAAGATATGGCATCTCTCGTATAAATACGCCTAACCATATAATGTTACACTAGGCATCGAATGACACATAGTACCATGATATGCTCACAGCCACCGCTCTAAAGAGATAATAGAAATGGATCGATGGTATGGATGCAATCATCCATATAGATAGGATCATGTATACAATCATGAATACTCAATAACTCCTCCCAACCCGGACCAAAAAATTAGATGTGACCCAGGGTCTTCACTACGGTCTCAATCAACCCAATGTATGAATCTATCCATGCGAATAAATGTGATGGTGTCAAACACAGTAGAAACCACCTAATTACGGGTCCATGATGAAAATTGTTAATTAGGAACCACCAAGGGGAGATTTTGTCACAGGAACTCTGAAGGGGAGAGTTGTCATGTTCCAATGTGCTACTGTAGTTGCTTTTACCCAAACCCAAAACCAAACCATCTTTGGGCTATTATTTTTTACAACAAATTTGTTGCAGGTACATTATTTATTTATGATGTGTTTATTTAAATTTAATGTAATTTTTTCTCGATGAAAAATTGTTGTTCTCGTTTACTCTCTACTTTATTTTCTTTAATTAGTTTAAGAACTCTCTATTTCATTTTCTTTAGTTAGTTTAACCTCCCAAACCTACCTTCTAGGCTTCTTGATTTTGATAATTAGGTTCTCTTGGTCGATTTAGGTTCCATTTTTGTGTTGGCATTCAAATTTGTGTCGGTTGCAACAACAATCATTTGTAGTAGGATTTTGAGAATCTCTCTTAGGTTCGGCTTCCAGAACAAGAATAAAATCATTTTTCAATATCACATCCTTTTAATATCATGGAACTATAATTTAGTGTAAAATCCATTGATTTCTTGATACCAATTTCAACCAATCCACCTAAGATTCAAATATGGATTTTGAGGGTCTTCCTTAAATGGTTTAGCTTCTAGAAAAAGTGTAAACTCTTTTTCGATTGAGTTGTGGATACCGATTTCAACTAGTCCACCTAGGATTGAATTCTTAAGCATGAGATCAGGAGACAATACTTGTTTTTGATGAAATTCAATTACTTGGGAGGTTGTCCACTATTTTTCATTTCCATTTTCGATAGTCGCCCGACATCTGAAACATAGGCAATGTGCAACCAAACTTCATTTAATTTTTATAGTCCCACACGAGAATGAAGCCTTTCTCAGTTGAGCAACCAAGATCGAAAAAAATGGTTGGAATGTTGAATGGATTTCATGTTGGCTGTTTATTGAATTTTGACATCTCATATTACGACCTGAGTAGGAAGACATTAGATGAACTTTCATGTTCAGTGCATAACTATATTTTCCCACCCTACATAACATCTATTATCCTACTATCCTTTAATCAATCAACATAAACCCTAGGGTTAAGATCTTCAAAATAATCCAAATTTTAAGTTGCAATGAAGTTGATCATGGATGCCAAGATAGGCTAAAAAAAGCATGAGATTGAATTTTTTTGTTGCGGGGTTTGGTTTAGTGGCACATAAATTTTTAGTTCTAGAGTTTGGTTACGTGGTACAATAGGTACTCATTTTTCCAACACTGAAAAGCATATCTTAAATCAAGGGATGTTGATTATTAGTAATGGGAGAGAGAGTTGGAATGGGAGAGAGAGACAGGGGGAGGGAGAGTGAATAGGGGAGAGAGAGAGAGAGGGAGAGGAATAGAGGAGGTATATATATAACGAGATAAATATAGGGGGAGGGTATGAGAGAGAGAAAGAGAGGGCAGGGAGATTAGGAGAGAGAGAGAGATAGGGAGAGGGGGAGAGGGGGAGAGAGAGGGGGCAGAGAGAGAGAGAGAGAGAGAGAGAGAGAGAGAGAGAGAGAAATAATGGGGGATATATATAGAGAGGGGGTGAGGGAGAGATAAATATAAAGTGGGGGGGTGGGTGGGGGGGGGAGGGGGAGAGAGAGAGGTGGATATAAAGTGGGAGGGAGGAATGGAGGGTGATACAGTGAAGGGCATGGACGGAAGAGGTCTACGTGCATTGGGGGAGGGGTAGCGAGAGAAAGAGAGAGAGAACAAGGGGGATGGTTAGAGACGTAGATGGAGGTGGGGAATGAAGAAGGGTTGAGATATGGATAAATGGATGGAGGGAGGGAGGGGGGAGGTTTGGCATGAGAGAGTGGGAGAGGGAAAGAGAGAGTGGGGAGGAAGCGAGATAGAGAAGGATGGAGGGGTAAGGGAGAGGAGATATAGTGAGATATATAGCGAGAGTGAAATAGGGGGATAAAGAGTGTTAGGGTGGGAAAGAGAGAGTTAGTGGAATATATATATATATACATAGAGAGAGAGAGAGAGAGAGAGAGAGAGAGAGAGAGAGAGAGAGAGAGAGAGAGGTAGATGGAGGGAGGATGGGAGGGGAAGGGAGAGAGGGATGATGGGTGAGATGATGTGGGAAAGTGGGAGTGAAAGAGGGAGAGTTAAAGTGTGAAGGGATATATATAGAGAGAGAATGTGTGAGACAAGAGTTAGGGAGGAAAAGAGATAGGGAAAGAGAGAAGAGAGAGGGAGGGAGCGGGAAGGAATAAGAAAAACAAATAAAGGGATGTGGACAGTGGGAGAGGAAGTGGTCATTCGGGAGATTTAGAGAATAATTGGTGGTACAATGGGGGAGAGAAAGACAGTGAGAGACAAAGAGGGAGCGAGGAGGGAGGGGGTGGTGGGCGAGCGGGAGAGAGGGCACGAGCGATAAAATTAGGGGGGAGGTGGAGGAGAATTCTTGAGAGAGGTGAAGGGGATTTTGTATGAGAGAAAGGGAGAGATAGGGATAATGAGATTAGTGGTTAGTAATAATACAATAGGTCGATACCATGGGTCATAAAAATACCATGAATCTCCCCTTTTCTACTTTTCCCTACTCAATAATATAAATTGATTTTATATATTTTTTAATTTAACCCACATTCACTTAATAAGACCCTTTAATTTAATTATACATTGACACTTCCAAATATTACTCTTTTCGCTTGTATGATAACTAAATAATTGTATTAATTGATCCCCATTTTCCTTAAAAATAGCCTGTCGGAATGAAATAGAGCATTCAATTAGTGACTATTCGAAAGATAAAAAATTACATGGTCAAACCTATCTAGGTTGAAAAATCATTAATCTTCATCATCCATGTGCTCTTAGTTAACTTTACAGTTTTCATGCTAAATTGAACTTATATCACTTCATTGCCAATTGTGCTTACATAAAAAATGGCTTCATGTGCCATCCTAGAAAGACACCAGCAGGAGGGTTGTAATTCAAGGGCACTACTATGGACACCATAATTGGAGTGGCATCCCTATGATATACCATACATAATAGATTCCATTATTATCTGTATTTCTATTTGATTCTTGATAAAGGTGCTAAGTGGTCATGGAAAGTGTCACTCTCTTATCATCATCCTTTGAAATAGTTTGGAAAACATTCTGTGGAGGTTTATGCCACTAAGATAATGATAAAGTGAAATAAATCCATAATAATATATTAAAAAAAATAGAAAAAAACAAGATATGGTTGGGCACATAATTAGCCCATGGGGAAAAAACTATTATGAGCACTATCCACCTGATTAGCCATCACCTCATTGTTAGAGCACTTGATCCTACCCAAATAAAAATAAATCCTTGTATTTTCCCAACCTTTATGAGAAATAAATCACCATTTCTTAAGTTGTATTAGAGTGGTGGAAATAGTACGCCAATAAAATGGTTAACTTGTGTCTCCATGATTGATCCCCTTTTACGTATATACACTCTATATGTTGGACATCAAGTAGTTCGTCTCTTGGCTATGTGATGCAGGGAAACCCTGCATAACCCACAATCTCCACTCCCAGATGCAAAAAATGCAATTCCAATTTCTGTCAAGTAAATCCACTCACTCGAAATTTCAACACATGTGGAAGCTATATTTTAAGTCATGGTTAGAAAACCAAACAACCAGCCCAGATTTACTCACCATTCAGAATTTATATTACTTAAACAATTATCATAACACCATTGAATACCCCACCATATGATTTTTAATTGACCATTGAATTTAAAATAAATTCCAATATAAACTTCCGTTCCATCATTGAGTTTTATAAAACTCATCATTTACCACACCCACACCTTACTATTCCCATGACTGAATATATATGTTAGAATTTTGGAGAAATTCAAATATCAACATAATTTAAATTGAGTCCATAATCAAAATTCAACTTTCACTAAAACTCCAAACTCCCAACACATAGTTGGATCACAACAACTTTCACACCTTTTCATCTAATGATGGATGCATCGTTCATCATTCAAACTTCAGTAATTCAATATAGCAAACCTACCTCTTCCACTTCCAGGTCCATAAATATGTTAAACGTTCCATTGAAATTTCTACGCTATCCAATTAAATCTTCGACCAGATTCATGGAGTTCGATTGTTTGCAATAGAACTAAGGTTTGATCACTGCTTATCTTAGTTTTACTTGCCAAAGGATTCAATTTATGCTGGTTACCTCAAGATTATGCTGTACTCACAATTGAACATTCAACTGGATAAAAACCCTCACACCATTTCAAATCGATCATCCTTCTCTATATGCAACCTTATGGCTCGGATTAATCAATAAGTTGATTAATGGAATTCTATTCAGCTTAGAACTCCCATTTCTTTTATGTTTAATCTGCTCCTGCAAACACTGTCTCTCAATTCAACACTGTTGCTCCTGCAAACACTGTCTTTACTGATATCGATTTAAGACAACACACATTTGACCATGTTAAATAATCAAACATTGAGATCGTTTGTAATATTTATTAAAATTACCGAAAGTTCATCGATTCTCATGTACTGGGGCTTTAACACAAATCGATGTCAATTTTTACAAACAAATCATTTCTTCCCGTGGTAACTAGATAGCATGGATTGGATACAAATCGATCTTCAACAATTTAATAGGAGAATTCCATTCATCCAAAACCATTCTTTCTCCAGCATGAATCAGAATTGGAGCTCTCGATTTCCATTAAGAAAATGTCATAGATATTAGTATAAATTCGATGTGGGCCTCAACAAAGAATCAACGTCCATTAATTCTGTCATTCTCTATACAGAATTTAGTTCTCCACAAGATTATGTCTTCTGGCTTGAACGCACTAAGTCTATAGCGATTAGTGCAATCTATCCACTATCGATTCCACTCAGTAACACAAGATTATATTAATAAGAAACAAGTCCGACAGAATAGAGCCTTATGCACAAGATTTAACACAAACCTGCGGACTCAAATGTATTGGAAAATAACCATTCACACCAAGATTCAACACCTCCTACATTCAACGATTATGTATTACAGTTTTCATACAAAGTCGATGTAAATTCAAGAACATCGAGTCACTTTTCCCCCATATGCAACTTCAACAACATTGGTCATATATCACATCGATATTTATCATTGAAACGCAGACAGAATTAAATTTAATTCCTCTACAATATAAAACTCAAGAAAAAAAGGAATCGAATCATCCCTTCATATATTGAACACAAATTCAATAAGGGCATAAACTTCAGAAAATCAAATTCTGTATTAATACACACACACTTACATAACAATCTCCTTCCTTGGCCTAATTTCCAAACATTGGCCCTTTTAAAATTTGCCCGAAGGCTTCCAAGTAGAAACCCCTGCTCTCTACTCTATTTCTCTACTCACACTCTCTATGATTTTTAATGCCTTTGAGGCTTAATAATTTATAATAATTTAGAATGATGTATTCTAAGTTCAATCCCTTCAACTTATCAACAAAATCCTAAAATCACTCTTGGATCCCTAAGGATCCTCTCTCACCCATAATTAATGAAACTAATTTCTAAATTAATATTTAGAAAAATCTCTCAATCCCTTTATATCCTCAACTGATGAAATTCTCTCATATTCTCAATTATTTACAATATTTAATTAAAAATACTTAAAACCCACTCAAATCATTCATAAAAACCTAGCCCCTCTAAAAACTTAAAAACCCCTTAGTTTAAAATACAAAGTATTTTCCTCTTCGTCTAATGCTCCTGCATCAGACTCCCAAGGTTGAAAATGATCATGATCTCCTGATCATGTGTTTTAAGTATTTGTCCACCTGGATCCCACACTTTGTTCTGTAAGTCATCATCTACTTTTGCTTGCTGCTTTTCTCCAGGTTTCCATATCTTGTTCTCCATCCTACCTCCAGCTATGCTTTCATACTCTGCTTTTTTCTTTCCCTTGCTGAAATTCCTCTTCTTTCTTGCTGTTGTCTGCTACCTCTAAGATAGCTTCATCATCAGTCTTCTGATGCTTTCAATCTCTATGTCCAGATTACTACTGTTGTCCCCAAATTTCGTCAATTCAGCTGTTGTAGCTACTTCTACGGTTACTTCTCTTCTTGCTGCCAAAATTGATGTTGCTTTTGTCAATGTTTCCTTAGCTGTTACCTCCCTGATTGTTGCTAACATCGGTTTTACTCTTGAAGATGTTACCCCACATGTTGCTGTCTCCCAAACTTCCTGTCCCTCAGCAACATTCTTTTGCTCATCACCTGCAACTTCTTTCTCTGGTTCAAATGTCTCCAGCAAACATTTCAGCCATTTCTTTTCAAACATTTCATCAAAATGCTGCAAATTAGTTCCAGCATAACCTTCCTCTTCCCCTTTGACAATCTTCAGTAATTTTCCATCATCATCTTGATTTATTCTGACAATCAAATCAAGTTCTTCAAACACCGTAGCCTCATCCTCTATTACTGTAGCAGTTCCAAAATTCTGCCCCATAGTTCTCTTTTGGCTATACAAACAAACCAATTCCTCCTTTTCACTCATGGTAACAAGCCTCTGCTTATGAGACATGACTATCTCATCTTCTTTCTGGAACAGTTTTTCTTCTCTCAGGTCAATTCCAAGTGATGGACTGTCTTCTGCATCACCTGTAGACACAATAAAATTGTCAGCTTCAAAATCACAAGACCCAATGGTCTCACTTGCTGATTCAGTCACCAAGTTTTTTCTCTACAGCTCTAAGTCTTCTTCAGGACTCAGAAAATCTTCATTGTCTTTCTCCTCAGTTTCCTCTGGCAACACTTCATTATGTTGATTTGCATTCACCATGAGACTGTCAGCTAGTCTCTCCTTCTTTCCATCCTCTGCTTCATAAATGTCATTCATGAAAACTTTCTTATCTTTCTTCTTCAGCAAATTATCCTTTGTGTAAGTTCTCTGCCTCTCCAATTCTCTTCTCTGAAGATCTAGTTTCCTATACAATTCAATAATTTCATTAGGAGTAGAACTTGGAAACTTCACACAATTTTCTATACCTTCATCGGTTCTTGACCAATCATCAGCTGGTCCTTCTCTCTCTACACCAATATTTTGATTAGACTCCTTTGTCTTCATTTTTTCCTGAGATCTTGCTATCTCAGCATTGATTTGAACAGACTTCAGATTAAATTCTCTCCCCTGCTCTTTAACAAAATTTAAAGCTTGCTCATCTCCCTGTACTGTACCTGCAAACATACACAACTTATTAGTTTTAAAACCACAAGACTTTTCAGTCTTGACTGTTTCCTCCAACACTTCCCTTGGAACAGATGTGCATGTGGAATCTTCAAATTCCATCTCTAGCTCAAGAAATCTAAGTTCCTCCTTCAATAAGGCAATCTGCCTTTGTTTCAACCTCATCTGCAATGGTTTCCAAATCACTCTCTCTCCCTTGAGTGGAAAGATCCATCCTCCATTCTGGTTTTCCTGCTCTTGCAGACATTCCTGTAGTACTTGCAATTGTACCTTCATTACTACAATTTCTCTTTCTCTGACTTCATCAGTCATCTTACCTCTGTGGCATTCCTCTGAACCTCTTCTCTAATCCTCCATCATGATTTTCTCACTCACCATGAGTTGAACTAGCCTCTGCAACAACAAGCTCTCCTACTACCGCTTACCTCACCAATCCAGTTCACTGGACCTGGTCTTTTGGTAAGTACTGGTTCACTACCTCTGAAACCTCTTGAGCACTCCCTTTTGCTCTCTCTAGGCTATCTCTTCAACTCACCTTCTCTTCAGAACACTGAAATTGTCCTCCCTATCTAGCCTTTAGCTGAATGTCAGGTTCACTGCCATTATCTTGTCTGCAACCATAAACCTTAATCACAAATTTCAAATCAGAAAATTATCTCACCTTTAAGATCCTTCATGATCTTGTCCTCCATTCATTTCTATAATCTTGTTTAATGCAATTGTGTACCTTTGCATATCAGATTTAGAACACATTCAAATAAAACACACTTCAGTTCTCAACAGAACCTTCCTGCACTCATTTAGAAAAACAAACATCTTCAATTTCAACAGAGCCAAGCTCTGATACCAAAATGATGCAGCGAAACCCTGCATAACCCACAATCTCCACTCCCAGATGCAAAGAATGCAATTCAAATTTCTTTCAAGTAAATCCACTCACTGGAAATTTCAAGACATGCGGAAGCTATATTTTAATTGATGGTTAGAAAACCAAACAACCAGCCCAGATTTACTCACCTTTAAGAATTTATATTACTTAAACAATGATCATAGCACCATTGGAATACCCCACCATATGATTTTTAATTGACCATTGAATTTAAAATAAATTCCAATATAAACTTCCCTTCCATCATTGAGTTTTATAAAACTCATGATTTACAGTGCCCATAGCTTACTATTCCCATGACTGAATATATATGTTAGAATTTTGAAGAAATTAAAATATCAACATAATTTAAATTAAGTCCATAATCAAAATTCAAGTTACATTAGAACTCCAAAGTCCCAACACATAGTTGGATCACAACAAATTTCATACCTTTTCATCTAATGATGGACGCATCATTCATCATTCAAACTTCAGTAATTCAATATAGCAAACCTACCTCTTCCACTTCCGAGTCCATACAAATGTCAAACGTTCCATTGAAATTTCTGCGCTATCCAATTAAATCTTCGACCAGATTCATGGAGTTCAATTGTCTGCAATCGAACTAAGGTTCGATCACTGCTTCTCTTAGTTTTACTTGCCAACGAATTCAATTTATGCTGGTTACCTCAAGATTATGCTGTACTCGCAATTGAACATTCAACTGGATAAAAACCCTCACACCATTTCAAATCAATCATCCTTCTCTGTATGCAACTTGATGGCTCGGATTAATCAATAAGTCGATTAATGGAATTCTATTCAGCTTAGAACTCCCATTGCTTTTACGTTTAATCTACTCCTGCAAACACTGTCTCTCAATTCAACACTATTGCTCCAGCAAACACTGTCTTTACTGATATCGATTTCAGACAACACACATTTGACTATGTTAAATAATCAAACATTGAGATCATTTGTAATCTTTATTAAAATGACCGAAATTTCATCGATTCTCATGTACTGGGGCTTTAACACAAATCAATGTCAATTTTTACAAACAAATCATTTCTTCCCTTGGTAACTAAATAGCATGGATCGGATACAAATCGATCTTCAAAAATTTAATAGTAGAATTCCATTCATCCAGAACCATTCTTTCTCCAACATGAATCAGAATCGAAACTCTCGATTTCCATTAAGAAAATGTCACAGAGATTAGTATAAATTCGATGTGGGTCTCAACAAAGAATCAACGTCCATTGATTCTGTCATTCTCTATATAGAATTCAGTTCTCCACAAGATTATGTCTTCTGGCTTCAACACACTAAGTCTATAGTGATTAATGCAATCGATCCACTATTGATTCGACTCAGTAACACAAGCTTATATTAATAACAAACAAGTCCGACAGAATAGAGCCTTATGCACAGGATTTAACACAAACCCGCGAACTCAAATGTATTGGAAAATAACCATTCACGCCAAGATTCAACACCTCCTACATTCAACGATTATGTATTACAGGTTTCATACAAAGTCGATGTAAATTCAAGCACATCGAGTCACTTTTCCCCCGTATGCAACTTCAACAACATGGGTCATATATCACGTCTATCTTTATCATTGAAACGCAGAGAGAATTAAATTTAATTCCTCCACAATATAAAACTCAACAAAAAGGAATCGAATCATCCCTTCATATATTGAACACAAATTCAATAAGGGCATAAACTTGAGAAAATCAAATTCTATATTAATACACACACACTTACATAACAATCTCCTTCCTTGGCCTGATTTCCAAACATTGGCCCTTTTACAATCTGCCCGAAGGCTTCCAAGTAGAAACCCCTGCTCTCTACTATATTTCTCTACTCACACTCTCTCTGATTTTTAATGCCTTTGAGGCTTAATAATTTATAATAATTTAGAATGATGTATTCTAAGTTCAATCCCTTCAACTTCTCAACAAAATCCTAAAATCACTCTTGGATCCCTAAGGATCCTCTCTCACCCATAATTAATGAAACTAATTTCTAAATTAATATTTAGAAAAATCTCTCAATCCCTTTATATCCTCAACTGATCAAATTCTCTCATATTCTCAATTATTTACAGTATTTAATTAAAAATACTTAAAACCCACTCAAATCATTCATAAAAACCTATCCCCTCTAAAAACTTAAAAACCCCTAAGTTTAAAATACAAAGTATTTTCCTCTTCATCTAATGCTCCTGCATCACTATGTCAATGAACCCTTAACTTGTTCCCAACGCATTTCCACCTTCTATATTTGTGCCCTTGGACTAATGGATTAACCTAGAAATTTTAACTTCCCCTTGAGTGTTTGAAACACATAGTATGGTTATCGAACTATTCATTGCAAATATAAGAGAGGGAAGGTTTATATGGGACTTGTTGTAGTGAGATATGTGATAAGTATTGGCTGTTACGATAACTTTAATTATGGTCCTCTGTGATGCCTCTATGATTTTATTTACCTAATGATCAATTTACATAAACTTAATTATAAGGAGATATTGTGAGATGTTTGACATCATAGTAATAGAGGATGTTATAGGTGATTTCCTTACCTCCTTACTAGTGGACTAGAAGTTCTCATATCCAAAGTATAGAGAGGTATATTTACTTTGATGATGAAAATTTCAATACCTATGATATATAATTTTGCTAATAGAGGGATTTATATAATGATTTACAACTAGAGGAATTCCTAAATGTTATAACATTAGTCCCATGATTGTTAGAATTGGAGATATTGATGGTGTGATGAGTGAATATGTGACTACCTTAGTATTCCATTGCCACTATTTGATGAGAATCACTTGATCCAAAATCTAGATGATGATGGTCATCCTTGAGGTGACAAGGGATGGCTTCTATATCACTTTCGAGAGACAACACTTAGCTAGCTAATGCCACATCACCTAGTTTCCTCTTGTGAGGGCCATGTAGGGCACATTTTCGTCATGATCTCCTAGAATGGAGATGATTTTGGTGTCTTGAACATGATCATCAAGAAATTCCTGGAATATGGAACACTCTTTAGCCTTACATCACATCTTGAGGGAGTCTTGAACTCATTTGAAAATTTAACCATAATATAAGTATGCATTTATGTAATTAAAAAGGAAAAAAATATTAATATTATAATAATTATTAATTTAATTAAAAATATATATAAAATATAAAATTACAAATAATTTTTTTTTTTATATTTAAAAGTATAAAATTATAATAGCATATAAATAAAATAATAAAAATTTTATTAAAAAAACAAACATGTTAAAAAATAAAGTAAAAAAATATGACATGGTCATTGGTTCATTGTTTATGGAAACAAATATTTATATTAACAATTGTAGACTTAACTGGAAAACATTCAAAATACCTCTATATATATATTACCTTAAAATATGATTGTATTGTTTCATAAATTTAGATTTAGAAGGGAAAAGAAATCCATATTAGATAACTTTAAAACTTTAAATTATATATATTTTTAGTTATAGTTAAATTTAAAATAGATTAAACTAAAAATTATTTCAAAGATAATTATTAAAAGGAATACTATTTTTGAAATATTAAAAAAAATACACTATTCAACTGAAAAGTAAATTCCACTCTATATGGCCAACATATCAGATTAAGGAAAAGCATTACCAACAATCAATAAACTAGAAATATAATGGCCAACTATATAGATTATATAATGCTTTATTTGATCGGCATGCATGCCTTACAAGTATGAGGTTGTCTTTAAGTATTCCCTTTTGGAGTTTCCCTTGGATTTTTAGCATGATTCTGATAGAAACAATTGTGGATTTTTTTTTGTTGTTGTTGTTATTTAAATTGGTTTTTTGATTGAATATATGAATTCAACACATTGGAAAACCCCTTGGAAATTTCTATTGTGCAAATTTCATATATTAAACTTGTGATTGCAATGAATCTCTGCCAGATTCTAGACAATTCATTATGAAAACAAGCAGACCTTTTTTCCAAAATATCACACTTATAGACATGTAAATGATATGATCATAAATCATTTGAAAAATTAACAATTTAAATTAGAAAATAAAATATTTTTTTTTTGAAAAGATCACTTGAAAACAACTCGAATAAGTACTATCATGGATATCTAAATAATATGATTGCAAATTACTTGGAAAATTTCCTAAGAATTCACCAATGCATGGAACATCACAAATTGTTTATCATAAATTTAGTAAGATATCAATATATTTTATGTATTGTGGCATAAGTTAATAATGACACTTGGATGCTACGAATTGACACTCTTTCAATATTGAAGTGAAACCATGAGAAGAAGCTATATAATTCAAATAAAATATGAAAGTAACAAAATATTGAAAAATATGTTTATTCGTTCTATAATCACTAAAGATTTTGACTATTTATATATTTATGAGGTCATCCAAATATAGCTCCAAGAAGGAGAAACATGAGATTTTAATTGAAATTTATGATTTAGTTGAAATGAGAAACTCATGAATTAAACACTCTTCTGAAGATATGAGTTGTAGTGTAGATTGAAAATTATTACCTGTAAATTAAAATTAAAATTTCTTAAAATAAGAACCTTATTTACATTGTAAATTTTAAAAATAAAGTTTGCAACCCCACTTTATTATCTTTGATATGGTACTTGGTTAAGTTAGATTTATGTAATCATACACATAAACATGTAGTGTGTAAATACAAAATTAAATAAGAAAATAATTGGACATCTATTTCATTTTGATTGACATATCCTTAAAATGTTTTAATCATAATTTTTATTTTCAGCTATTTGTATAATATACACTTAGTTTACATTGAGATATTGATTTTGGAGTTGTCTTTAGTGACACTTTTTGGACTTTTCAGTGTCGATGGAAATATTCAAGGTAAAATCTTGTATTTTGTTATTTAAACTAGTTTTTTTTACTGTATATATGGATTTAACACCCTGAAAAACCCTAGTGAACTTCCACGGAACTTCGATTGTGCAGGGTTATCCATCAATCTTGTGACTTCAATATCAATCTTGTGATTTCCATAAATTCTAGCTCAATTTTAGAGAAATTACTAAAGACAGCTCATATTGATTTATGCTACTACCCCACACCCATATATTCCATATGTTAACTTAGTGTTAAATAAGGAAATATGTATAGGTATCCTTTTTTTGAGATACACCCCATTAAATTTTCTTAATCATAAGTTATTTTTTTGTCAATATTTTTATATAATAATTACATTGTCAATATTTAATATTCACCTTTTTGTTAATATATTTTCAATACTACTTCATATTAAATAATGGAGTTACACATTCCATTATTCCATAAATTAGAAAGAACAACGTTGAATTTCTTTTTGTCATTAATATTTTTTATATTCCATGTATAAAAATTGTATTAAGGATTAAAGAATTTTCACGTAATCCTTATATAATAGAGTCTAGAATAATTATTAGCATAGGAAAACATATTTTAAATTCAATTAGTTTTTCTGTGATGTTGATATAAAATTATTTTTAAGTATTATCAAATTAAATTATTTTTATTTTTACCTCTATATAAATATGTAAAGAGTTTGTATTGGAATATATTAGTTGATATGAAAATTCTAATATCTCATCCAACATTTGTATTGGAATGCTTTTAAATAAAAAAATTACACATCTTCCTAATATTCAAAAGAAAATAGATAACAATTTCTTTTAAATTAGTTTATATCTCACCAATTGAAATAAATTATTTTAATTGTTATGGATATTGAAATAATCTATTTGTTTATGATTACAACATTAATATTATTTTAAATATCATGTATCAATTTCATCCAATTAAGTGCCTTCCTTGTACTAAAGAAATAAAATGCTATTTAATTTATTTATTTATTTTTGTAATGTAAATATATTTATTTTTTGTTAATGTAATATTAATATACAACATATAAGTATACTTATTTGTAGAGAATTTATCAAAATATATATATATATATATATATATATATATATATATATATTGGTAAATTTTGTTAGGAACATCTATTATACTACTATATATATATATATATATATATATATAATTTTTCTCTTTTTATACATATTTAATACATACTAAATTATATGTTTTATTTATGATTAATATTTAAAAAAATAAGTATGTTAATTTCCAAATTTATATTAAAATATAGAAAGGATTGTACTTTTTTTGAGATTATATGACAAAAGAAAAGTTATGAATGAAACCTAATTATTTTTCTTTCATTTTTTTGGTTTATTTTAAATTACATTATTAAAACTAAACATTAAAATATTTTATATATAACTTTTCAAAATAGTGGGAAAAAATCATATTTGTGTTATCAAACCAATTTTCATATATTGTTATCTCTTAATGCAAGTGGACTCATATTTATTATTCAAGGAAAAATACTACCTATTATTTTTGGGATTTTATTAAGAGTGCATAACTTCTTTATAAAAATGATTAAAAAATTTTGTATTATATTTAATATTTATTTAAATATTATATCTTAAACTTTATTATTATTATTATTATTATTACTACTTGTATATATTCAAGTTACAAAAGGAATTTTATATAACATAAAAATGATAAGTTTAATTTTATGTGATTTTGTTTTATTACTATTTTTGTGTACGATTTTTTGTGTATAAGGAAAACTAAGTAAATTTTAATTCCTAAAATTATTTTTGTTTTTATTTTGTAAAAAAAATGACATTTCACAATTTGACATTAAATATAAGAGAGGGAAGGTTTATATGGGACTTGTTGTAGTGAGATATGTGATAAGTTTTGGTTGTTACGACAACTTTAATTATGGTCCTCTGCAATGCCTTTATGATTTTATTTACCTAATGATCAATTTACATAAACTTCATTATAAGGAGATTTTGTGAGATGTTTGACATCACAGTAGCAGAGGATGTTATGGGTGATTTCCTTACCTCCTTAATAGTGGACACTAAGTTCTAATATCCAAAGTATAGAGAGGTAGATTTACTTTGATGATGAAATTTTTGATACCTATGATATATAATTTGGCTAATAGAGGGATTTATATAATGATTTACAACTAGAGTAATTCCTAAATGTTAGAACATTAATCCCATGATTGTTAGCATTGGAGATATTGATGGTGTGATGAGTGAATATGTGACTACCCTAGTATTCCATTGCCACTATTTGATGAGAATCACTTGATCCACAATCTAGATAATGATGGTCATCCTCGAGGTGACAAAGGATGGCTTCTATATCACTTTGGAGAGACAACACTTAGCTAGCTAATGCCACATGACCTAGTTTCCTCTTGTGAGGGCCACGTAGGGCACATTTTGGTCATGATCTCCTGGAATGGAGATGCTTCTGGTGTCTTGAACATGATCATCAAGAAATTCCTAGAATATGGAACACTGTTTAGCCCTTACATCACATATTGAAGGAGTCTTGAACTCATTTGAAAATTTAACCATACAAGTATGCATTTATGTAAATAAAAAGAAAACAAATATTAAAATTATAAAATTATTAATCTTATTAAAAAGATATATAAAATATAAAATTACAAAAAGTTTTTTTTTAATATATATATTTAAAAGTATAAAATTATAATAGCATCTAAATAAAATAATAATTTTTTTATAAAAAAAAAAAACATGTTAATAAATAAAGTAAAAAAATACGATGACTTGGTCATTGGTTCATTGTTTATAGACTTATATGGAAAACATTCAAAATACCTCTCTCTCTCTCTCTCTCTCTCTATATATATATATATATATATATATATATATATATATAATCGATCTTAAAATATGATTGTATTGTTTCATAAATTTAGATTTAAAAAGAAAAATAAATCCATATTATATAACTCTAAAACTTTATTTTATATATCTTTCTAGTTATAGTTAAATTTGAAATAGATTAAACTAAAAATTATTTCAAATATAATTATTAAAAATAATATTATTTTTGAAATACTAAAAAAAATATATTATTCAATTGAGAAGTAAATTCCGCTCTATCTGGAGAGTCTAATAACATCTCATATTGAATAAAAACATTACCAACAATCAATAAATGAGAAATATAATGGCCAACTATATAGACTATATAATGCTTTATTCAATCGGCATGCATTCCTTACAAGTAAGAAGTTGTCTTTAAGTGTTACTTTTTGGAGTTTCCCTTGGATTTTTAGCATGATTCTAATAGAAACAATTGTGGATTTTTTATTTATTTATTTATTTATTTATTGTTTAAATTGGTTTTTTGATTGCATATATGAATTCAACACATTTGAAAACCCCTTGGGAACTTCTATTGTGCACATTTCACACATTAAACTTGTGATTTCAATGAATCTCTGCCAGATTCTAGACAATTCAATATGAAAATAAACAGAATTTTTTTTCAAAAAGTCACACTTATAGACATCTAAATGTTATCCTTGTAAAATTTAGATTAGAAAATAAAACAGAATTTTTTTAAAAAGTCACACCTAAAAACAACTCTAATAAGTATTATCATGGATATCTGAATAATATGATTGCAAATTACTTGGAAAATTTCCTAAAAATTCACCAATGCATGGAACATCACAATTTTTTTATCATAAATTTAGGAAGATATCAATATATTGTATGTATTGTGGCATAAGTCAATAATGACACTTAGATGTTGTGAACTAACACTCTTTCTTTATTGAAGTGAAACCATGAGAAAAAGCTATATAATTCAAATAAAATAAGAAACAAAATTGATCTTACAAATTTTTGTAACAAAATATTGCAAAATATCTTTATTTGTTCTATAATCACTAAATATTTTGACTATTTATGTATTTATGAGGACATCCAAATATAGCTCCAAGAAGGAGCAACATGAGATTTTTAATTGAAATTTATGATTTAGTTGAAATGAGAAACACATGAATTAAACACTCTGCTAAAGATATGAGTTGTAGTGTAGATTGAAAATTATTAACTGTAAATTAAAATTAAAATTTTAATATATATATATATATATATATAATGGTAATATTCTTTTTATGAATGTAAATTTATTTTTTCTGTGGGTATATAAAAATTCAAGAAAACTAAAATTTCTTAAAATAAGAACTTTATTTACATTTACATTGTAGATTTTTAAAAATAAAGTTTGCAACTCCACTTTATTATCTTTGATATGGTACTTGGTTAAGGTAGATTTATGATGATTATACACATAAACATGTAGTGTGTCAATACAAAACTAAATAAGAAAATAGTTGGACGTCTCTTTCATTTTGAATAACATACCATTAAAATGTTTTAATCATAATTTTTATTCTTAGTTATTTATATAATATATACTTAGTTTACATTCAGATATTGATTTAAGAGTTTTCTTTAGTGAGAATTTTTGGAATTTTCAGTGTCGACGGACATATTAAAGGTAAAATCTTGTATTTTATTATTTAAACTAGTTTTTTTAATATATATGTGGATTTAATACCCAAAAAAAACCCTAGTGAACTTGACTTGTGCACGGAACTTTAATTGTGCAGAGTTATCCATCAATCTTGTGATTTCCATAAATTCCAACTCGATTTTAGAGAAATTACTAAAGAAAAATGGTATTGATTTATGCTTCTACCCCACACACATATATTCCATATGTCAACTTACTGTTAAATAAGGAAATAAATATAGGTATCATTTTTTTTGAGATACAACACATTAAATTTTTTTAATCATAAGTTATTATTTTGTCAATATTTTTTTATAATAATTACACTCTCAATATATAATATTCACCCTTTTATTAATATATTTTCAATACTAATTCATATTAAATAATGGAGTTACACATTCCATTATTCCATAAATTAGAAAGAACATATTTATTAAATAAAAAATATCCTTCATTTTATTTATTTATAGTTGACATTGAATTTATTTTTTTCATTAATATTTTTTATATTCCATGTATAAACATTGTATTAAGGATTAAAGAATTTTCACGTAATCCTTATATCATAGAGTCTAAAATAATTATTAACATAGGAAAGCATATTTTAAATTCAATTAGTTTTTCTTTAGATATATCAAGTTGATATAAAATTATTTTAAATATTATCAAATTAAATTATTTTTATTTTTATCTCTATATAAATATGTAAAGAGTTTATATTGAAATATATTAGTTGATATGAATATTCTAATATCTCATCCAAGGTTTTTATTGGAATGTTTTTAAATAAAAAAATTACACATCTTCCTAATATTCAAAAGAAAAAAGATAACAATTTCTTTTTAATTAGTTTATATCTCAAAAATTGAAATAAAATTATTTTATTTATTATGGATATTGAAATAGTTTATTTGTTTATAATTACAACATTAATGTCACACTCACTTCCAAAAATTCATGAACAGTAAATAAACACATAAAAAAAAAATTTATTCTCAACCTCTAAGGTCTGAATAACATGTAATAACACTTTTCGATTAATGAATTAAAACATCAGAACCTATACCAAATAACCATTTAAACTTTATAAACATAACAAAAGCGTTTGCATAAATATAATCAAATATATTCCACGGTCTTTAATGCCCACAATCTATTTGTATGGTCTGGCCTCGTTTTGTGATTTTAATTAACTGTAACATTTAAAAGGGCTACGGCCATGATTTAAATGCATCACTGGTTAACCTTACGTCTCGATCACTCCGTATTCTTGCTTTGGATGCTCGTCCCACCAGATCTGATCGCTGTTCTAGCTGGCGTTGAACCCTGCCACTTGGCTCTTGGCTTATTTGATAGGTCACGAACTTTTATGAAGCTCTGCAGTTGAGGTATAGAATGTCTTAAATGATTCGCCAGGTTTCATTAATTCCCCAGCGAATATCGGTAAGCGCGAGGGAAAATCCCGCGGTTATCCCGATGTATCAATTGGCGTTACAATTCACCGCCCTTCCATTTCTCTGGTTTACCATCTGCAACAGGGTTTTATCGCGGGGCAATCCGACAGGAGGTAACTCGTCGAGGTTTTCCAGCTAAGATGGCTTGACCGCTTCCAGAGATATCAAACATCTGTCGCGCTTAAGGTTTTTCTTTAACGAATCTGATCCAGCAATAATGTATTCTGTTTTGTTTTTCTAACTATTTCTATCGGAAGAAAGTTAACGGGGTTTTCACTGTGTGTTTTGACAGGAGGTCCGGAGCCCCGTCCATCCCTATGTTCAGACTTTTCCATTAAATTATTCTACGAAACCCAAATACTCTGCTACAGGTGAAATAGTTAAGATGACTCTGAAGTCGTTTTCTTCCTCTGACTTTGAATATGTAGCAGTGCTTAGAACATGAATTTTAAATCCTTTCCTTAATGAATTTGTTTTCAACACAGAGATGGTTTACGCTAGGGAGACAGCGGTCTCCAAAACGAAAGGTATATATAATTTAACCTTCCAGTTTCCTTCCTTCCTGCGGGAGTTTGAGATTTCGTTTTCTTAAGCTTTTCCCTTATTGAATTCTCTAACATCGTTCCAGTTTGGTGCTTACAGGTTCGCACACTGCTTTTCCCGAGTCCTTCGAGCTTGTTCCTTCTGCACTTAATGAGATTTCTCTCGGCATGCAGGTATTTTCGACTGCAAATTGGTGCAATGTTATTACGGTGTTATATCTCCCGGTTCTTACTTCAAGCTAGGAATTTCCAGCTTACTCGACTCCTTCGAGTAATCCTGCTTAGAACTAGTCTTTTCGGAGTTTTAGGAAATTAACAAAGGCATCAGCATAAGTTATTTCAGAATCGGCTAATTCTATGGCCGTTGATATTTATCCTTGTATTAAAATTTACTGCTACAGTTTCCGTCTTTGGGTTCTATGGGTTTAAACAGGGTTCCTAAAACCCTACCATTTTAAAATGTAATGATTTCAGATTCAGTTATTATATATATAAACACAGTTTGACGCTATTCATTTCAGTAGTTATTTACTGTTGATAATATCCTGTCGGTTCTTTTCTTCCGAGGTTCGGACTCTCGGTATCTTGTTTTCTTTTCGATTTGCAATGTAAATATAGTAGTTGTCACTTATTCTCTTCTTGGAAGGCTTCAGCTATGTGTTTCCACATGCATTTATCCTGGCCAGATTTTGTTCGTTTACTGTAAGGAGTTCTCATGATTTACTGCTTCAAGTTCATTTCGTTTTACAGTTCTACAATCTCTGTTTACATGGTCGTCTTAACCTACCAGGCGACAGATTCAGTTCTTTACTTTTAAAAGCCCTTTTTTTTAATATTCAGGTTTTCTATGGTTTATGTTTTCCTCTCGCTCGGAATTCATGTTTTGTTTTGTTAACAGTGAAGTTCGGTTTCAAGCACAGTCAAACCCTAGGGGCACCAGTCCGCCGTCATGGGACTGAGTATAGCTGTCCCACTTCTTAACTCTCGAACAGGCTGTCGATTCTTTTTGAAAGTTTTTCGACTACCCTTCTTGAAAGTGTTCCTCTTTCGCCTTATAATCTACAGGTTTTTGTTCCAGGTTTATACAACCCTGTACTCTTCTTTTATTTCCCAAAGGGGTTTCTTCCTTCAAACATCTAAATATGTTCAAAAACTCCTTCACCTTTTTACCTTGAATATGGAACCTACGGTTTTGTTTTACTAGAACCCTTTTACTACATATAATAATAGCTCCCAGTTCCTAATTTCCCATCTTTAGGCTTGATATTAAAGAGAGTTTCATATTCCTGCAAGCTGTCTCCAAATATTGTTCTAGCTCCTACTGATTACTTTAAGCTTTAATACGCAACTTTTAGAACTATATTAATAAGACAGTCTAAATCGATACAATTTAATAAACACACTAAATCAATTTAGCAAAAAGCAGAGATAACAGTAATGAACAGGCATTCAACCTGTAACTTTCAAGATTTAGAGTTTCTAGATACTTATCTTTCCAAGATCAGAGTTCTCTAACTGTTGTCCACCCGACCTTCAAGGGAGGCTATGACGTCCTCCGCTTGCCCCCTAGCCTCAGAACACTGTTTGGTGCCACGGGGTTACAGTGGGGTAAACTGCTGTGACCTCTGGAATTTCTTTTCCAGTCACCAACAGCTAAATTGGCTCATTCCAGGATTCCAAAGTTATCTTCCACTGGTCCACATACCAGCTCAAGAAAATACTTTCCTTCCTTAGCCAATTTCCAAAACCCCCCCTCCTCCTCTGGATTTCCACTTTATCCAGACAGGAATGGGTAACTGTTTTCCAACTGTCCCAACCACCATCCATTCTGAGAAACTAACACAACAGCTAGAAGATTCTTTTCTTTTTATTAATGATTGATTTTCTCTTAATAATGCTAAAAGATCAAATAAAAAACAAAAATCTTCATCTCAACCCATATTCCTCAAGTCCTTCTGGTCAAAATTAAATAAACAACTTGTTAAACTAACTAATGCTTGTTAACTTTAAATAAGGCTGTCATCTTGAAATGCCATCCCTCGGTGTTTTTAGCCCTTCTACCCTTCTCACGGAAAGAATTGTAAGAATGCTTCTCGCACAAATTTTTCTTCCTCCCAAGTAGCTTCGTCGGGTCCAAAGTGCTTCACGCACTTTCCTGTACGACTACTCTTTTTCGGAGTTCAATTTCCCTCCGATCAGGCATGCGTAGAGGTTATACAAGGGAACTCTCCCGTCGGTTCTGAATGTTACGCAATGATTTACATGTTTCTCATCATGTATGTATCGCTTTAGTAAGGATACATGAAACACATTATGTACTCGAATGTGGCTGGGCAATGCCAATCTATAGGCTACTGGTCCGATTCTTTCCAATATTTGGAAAGGGCCGCAGTACCAGGCAGCCAGCTTAGCACAAGAGGTCCACCTCATAGTGCTTCTTTTAGGCTTAATTCATACATATACGTGGTCTCCTACCCTGAATTATCGGTAGGATCTTTTCCGGTCTGCATAAAATTTTTGCCTATCTTGCGCGGCTTTCAAATTCTGCCTTATTCGTTTTACCTCTGCCTCCATTTCAGCCAACATCTCAGGTCCCAATAACAGTTTTGTTTCAGGACTGCTCCAGTTTATAGGCGTGCGACATTGCCTACGATATAATGCTTCAAAGGGGCTCATTTTCAGAGACTCTTGATACCCATTGTTGTATGCAAATTCTACCAAGTGTAAGTAATCTTCCCACTTGGTGGGTTGCTGCATTACATACATTCGCAACATGTCTTCTAGAACCTGATTTACACGCTCTGTCTGCCCATCTGTTTGAGGATGATAAGCAGTAATAAAGTGTATCTGGGTCCCTAATCCAGAAAATAAAATTTTCCAGAAAGCAGATGTAAACTTAACATCTCGATCTGAAATCACAGTTTTAGGTATGCCATGCAACCTAAAGATCTCCTTCATAAATATATCTGCAATTTGTACCGTCTTATAGGTAGATTGCATAGGTATAAAATGAGCGGATTTACTTAATCTGTCCACCACTACCATAATAGAATCATTCTGCTTCCTTGTTCGTGGTAACCCTGTGATGAAATCCAATGAGATAACTTCCCACTTCCATTCAGGAATGGGTATAGGCTGCAATAACCCGGCAGGATGCTGATGCTCAGCTTTAACCTGCTGACACTCTAAACACTTGTTTATGTATTCGGCAATGTCCTTACGCATTCCTGGCCAATAATAAACTTTCCTTACTGCTGTAAGCATCTTCTGATATCCAGGATGACCAGCGTAATTGCTGCGGTGAAATTCATTCAGGATTAATTCTTTAAGATTAATGCGGTTAGGCACATAGATCTTCCCGCGAAAGGTCAAAGCCTGTTCTTCACTCTCTCCAAACTCTGTTGCTTTGTCATGATATTTGTCATTCTTCATCTGCTGCCACAGAAAATTATATTCTGGGTCTCCCTGAGCTTCTTCCTTCAATTGCCTCAACAATTGGCTTTCCAGCTGGTTAAAATATAGAGCAAACAGACTGTGCAATTTCCGACTTAAAACGTCGGCAACTCTATTTTCTTTTCCTTTAACGTGCTGAATGTCCATGTCGAACTCGCTCGGAAATGCATTCCATCTCACCTGTCTAGAGTTTAAATCTGTTTGTTTAAAATAGCTAGTGAGGCTGCTATGATATGTTTTCAGCACAAATATTTTACCCAGTAGATAATGCCTCCATACTCGGAGGGCGTGGACTGCTGCCGTAATCTCCAAATCATAAGCAGAATATTTCTGCTCATATTCCTTAAGTTTCCTTGACTCGTAAGCTATTACTTTTCCCTCTTGAGTTAATACTGCTCCAACTCCTTCTTTACTAGCATCCGTATAGACTTCGTAGTATTTTTCCGGGTCAGCTACCTTCAGTACTGGAGCTGTAGTTAGAAGTTGTTTTAGTTTTTCAAAGCTGTCTTGGCATTCTTTTGTCCATCTAAAAAGCTTGCCCTTCCTCTACAAAGATGTAATTGGAAAGGCAATTTTGGAGAACCCTTCTATGAATCTTCTATAATACCCGGCTAAGCCCATGAATTATCTAATGTCCGCCACATTCCGAGGGACTTGCCACTCCATGATGGCTTTGATATTTTCGGGATCAACAGCTATCCCTTCAGCTGTTATGACGTGTCCCAAGTACTGGATTTATGTTTTAAAGAAATCGCACTTGCTGAATTTAGCATAGAGCTGATGCTTCCTTAGCGTTTCCAACAAAATGTGCAAATGCTCCTTATGTTCTGCCTCATTTTAGAGTACACCAGAATATCGTCAATAAAGATGAGCACAAAATTATCTAGGAATCGATGAAACACGCCATTCATTAATCTCATAAAAGTTGCTGGTGCATTTGTTAATCCAAAGGGAAGCACAACAAATTCATAATGACCATATCGGGTGCGGAAGGCTGTTTTGCAGATATCCTCATCTTTAATCCGAACTTGATGATATCCGGATCTTAAATCGATCTTGGAAAATACCTTAGCCCCTCTTACCTGGTCAAACAAATCATCGATTCTTAGTAAGGGGTACTTGTTTTTAACAGTCAGCTTATTAAGCTGCCTGTAATCCATACACATGAGCAATGTCCCATCTTTCTTTTTAACAAAAAGGACTGGTGCGCCCCATGGTGACACGCTTGGGCGGATATAGCCCTTGTCTAACAATTCTTGTAACTGTATTTTTAATTCAGTTAACTACGGCACACTCATCCTATACGGGGCTCTTGATACTGGTGAAGCACCCGGCAGCAACTCAATAGTGAAATCAATATCCCTTTTGGGTGGTAGGCTAGGAATTTCCTCTGGAAATACGTCCAAAAATTCCTGCACCACAGGAATATCTTCCAACATTGGGGCCTTTTCCTTAGAATCTGTGTATCCTACTTGAATAGCATATAACTGGAACCCTTTTCTAATACACTTACCCATCTGAGATGTTGTTATTGGTCGTATTTGTACAGGCTTTTTAACTCATTGAACCACTTTCTGCGTACCATCTTGCTTTCTGAATGAGATGGTCTTTTCCTTACGGTCTACAATTGTCCAATTTCTTTCCAGCCAATCCATACCGAATAACACATCGTACGACCCCAACGGTAAGATATTTAGATCTACCTCTATCTGTTGTTCTGCCACTTCCAGCACACAGTGAGGAATTTTCACTGTTATCTTACGTTTCGCCCCAGTGGCTAACTGTACCAGCCATGAATTCCTAAATTTCTGCTCTTTTAATTTACATAACTCTACTAACTTAGGACTGATGTAACTCAGACTTGCTCCAGGATAAACCAGAATTGAAACAAGTTTAGTTAGTAATGTACCTTCTAGTTCAATCATTGTAGGCTGAAAATCAGCCTGCCGATCTTCTAGTGCTGCGTTGATGCGATGTATGCTACGCGCCACGTCTCCTACTGTAGATGCCTCCTGCAGATTTGCCACAGTTTCACCTTTGTTACACCTGGGACAGTTCTTAAAATAATGAGCCTCCCCACAGCCCCAGCATTGTAAGGGAGGTTTAGAGTTTTGTCCTAGTTCAGGTTTACTTGATGCTTCTGTGGGCTTCTCCTTAGCTGGCCACTTTATTCTTTGGTGGTTTTTCCCGAACTGCTTGCCGATTGTGTTTCGGGCTGCATTCCTGAAGCTATTGTTTTTACTGTTCTTAAAGGTAGTGTTACTTTTCTGTCCCTTCTTCGGCTGCCAGCTTTTCCCTACATCACCCTTGGTTTTACTTCGCTGGTAGCATAATCACGCTTTTCGGATAGCCTCATCCATGGTCTGGGGGTCAACGAATTCTATTCGTTCTCTCATATGAGCAGGCAAACTGCTCAGAAATCTCTGTACCTTGGCCTTTTCTTCTCGGAGATAAGGTACATATCGCAACAACGAAGTGAATTTTGTCACAAATTCATCCATCGACATTTGTCCCAACCGAAGATCATGAAATTCCTTTGCTTTGTCATCATAGAATCTTTCTGTTAGGTATTTATCCTTAAAATACTGTTGAAACAGTTCCCAGGTTATGTCACGTTCATCAATTATGCGCACATTCTTCACTTCCTCCCACCACAGGGTGGCTTTGTCCCGTAATTGATATATAGCCAGCCTGGCCTTTAAGTTACTGTTGTACTCATAAACCTGGAAATATTTGTTTATACTTATTAACCAAGCTTCAGCCGCTTCTTCTGCCTCACCGTCAAATGTCGGTGGTTTAATCTTGCGAAATTCTCCTTGGAGTTCTACTTTTTGTCTTTTAAAGTCCTGCTGCCCGGACAAGTTGCCTGACTCTGCCTCATTATAGTTTCTATTTTTACTCCTCTGTGAGAAACTCCTTTCAGTTATGTCCTCAGCATTATTCTGAGTCTGTTGATCCTCTTGCTCTGTTGTTTCTTCTCTCTCAGCACTGGGGTGCTTCATTCCCTGATTTTGTCTATCAGACAGACTCTTCAGGATCTTCTCTTGATCCTGTATTAACTTCTCATTATCCCTTCGTACTCTTATCATCTCTTCCTGAAGTTGTTGTACCTTATTTAATAGGAAGGTAGTTTGCTGCTGCTGCTCCTCAAGCAGTCAGCTGGTCTTTTGGTGTTGCTCTACAGTTAACTGTACCCACATTTCTGGGTTCAAAACTGTGGAGATTCGGGTCCCCTCAGGTTGCGATGGGGTTGTCATTGTATTTTCTTCCATTGGTGCACTAATCACAAACATACTGTTAGTAGACCCTTAAGATCCCAGTGTAGCAACTTAGCTTTGATACCACTTGTAACACTCACTTCCAAAAATTCACCAACAGTAAATAAACACATAAAAAAAATAAAATTATACTTAACCACTAAGCTCTGAAAATCATGTAATAACATTTTTCGATTAATGAACTTAAGACATCCGAACTTATGCCAAACAATCAATTAAAATTTATAACTCATAACAAATGTGCTTGCATATATATAAATGATATATCCCTCAGTCTTTAATGCCCACAATATGTTTGTGAGGTCTGGCATCGTTTTGAGGTTTTAATTAACTGCAACATTTAAAAGGGCTACGGCCATGATTTAAATGCTCCACAAGTTAACCTTACAACTCGATTACTCTGTATATTTTTACTTTGGATGCTCGCCCCACCCGATCCGATCACTGGTCTAGCTGGCGTTTAACCTTGCCACTTGGCTCTTCGCCTATTTGACAAGCCACAAACTTTTACACAGCTCTGCAGATGAGGTATAGCATGTCTTAAATGATTTTTCCAGGTTTCATTAATGCCCAGCGAATCTTGGTAAGCGCGAGGAAAAATCCCGCGACTATCCCGATGTATCAAATCGACGTTACAATTCACCGCCCTTCCATTTCTCTGGTTTGCTATCTGTAACAGGGATTCATCACAGGCACTCCGACAGGAGATAACCCAATTAGGTTTTCCAGCTAAGAAGGCTTGACCGCCTCCAGGGATATCAAACATCTGTCGTGCCTAAGGTATTCTTTGAGCGAATCTGTTCCAATGATAACGTATTGTGTTTGTTTGTTTTCTAGCATATTTCTATCGGAATATTGTTAACATTTTTCCACTGTGTTTTTTTGACAGGGGTCCGAAGACCCGTCCAACCCTATGTTCGGACCTGCCGTTAAAGTCTTCTATGAAACCCAAATACTCAGCTACAGGTGAGTTAGTTAATACGTCTTAGAAGTCGTCTCAGACTTTGAATATGTAGCAGTGCTCAAAACAGAAGTTTAAATTCTTACCTTAATGAAGTTGTTTTCAACACAGAGAAGGTTTACGCTAGGGAGACGGCGGTCTCAAATACGAAAGGTATAAATAATTTAACCTTCCAATTTCCTTCCTACGGAAGTATGAGATTTCTTTTTTCTTTCTTATTAAGTTTTTTCCTTCTTGCATTCTCTAACACCGTTCCAGTTTGTGCTTACAGGTTCGCACACATCCTTTCTCGAGTCTCTCGAGCTCGTTTCTTCAGCACTTAACGAGATTTCTCTCGGCATGCAGGTATTTCCGACCGCAAATGGGTGCAATGTTATTACGGTGTTATGCCGCCAGGTTTTCCCCTCAAGCTAGAATTTTCCAGCTTACTCGACTCCTTCGAATAATCCTGCTTAGAACTAGTCTTTTCGGAGTTTTAGGAATCTTAACAAAGGCATCAGCATAAGTTATTTCAGAATCGGCCAACTCTATGGCCGTTGATATTTATCCTTGTATTAAAATTTACTGCTACAGTTTCCGTCTTTCGGTTCTGAGGATTTACACAGGGTTCCCAAAACCCTACAATTTTAAAATGTAATGATTCAAATTCAGTTATTATATATATATAAACACAGTTTGACGCTATTCATTTCAGTAATTATTTATTGTTGATAATATCCTATCGGTTCTTTTCTTCTGAGGTTCGGACTCTCGGTATATTTTTTTGTTTTTCGATTTGCAATGTAAATATGAAAGCTGTCACTTATTTTCTTCTTGGAAGGCTTCAGCTATGTGTTTCCACATGCATTTATCCTAGCCAGATTTTGTTCGTTTACTGTAAAGAGTTCTCATGATTTACTGCCTCAAGTTCATTTTGTTTTACAGTACTACATTCTCTGTTTACATGGTCGCCTTGACTTACCAGGCGACGGATTTAGTGCTTTATTTTTAAAAAACCCCTTTTGTTAATATTCAGGTTTTCCATGGATTATGTTTTTCTCTCGCTCGGAACTCCTACATGGTTTTTTTAACAGTGAGGTTCGGGTTCAAGCACAGTCAAACCCTAGGGGTACCATTCCGTCGTCATGGGACTGAGTATAGCTGTCCCACCTCCTAACGCTCGAACAGGTGGCCGATTCTTTTGAAAATTTCTCGGCTACCCTTCTTGAAAGTGTTTCTCTTTCACCTTATAATCTACAGGCTTTTATTTCGGGTTTGCACAACCATGTACTCTTCTTTCATTTCCTGAAGGGGTTTCTTCCCTCAAACATCTAAATATGTTCAAAAACTCCTTCAGATTTTTACCTTGAATACGGAGCTTACGGTTCTGTCTTACTAGAACCCTTTTACTACACAAATAATAGCTCCCAGTCTCTAATTTCTCATCTTTAGGCTTGTTATCAAAGAGAGTTTCATATTCCTGCAAGCTGTCTCCAAATATTGTTCTAGCTCCTACTGATTACTTTCAGCTTTAATACGCAACTTTTAGAACTATATTAATAAGACAGTCTTATTCGATACAATTTAATAACACACTAAATCCATTTAGCAGAAAGCAGAGATAACAGTAATGAACAAGAAATCAACCTGTAACTTTCAAGATTTAGAGTTTCCAGATACTTATCTGTCCAAGATCATAATTTCTCTAACTGTTGTCCACCCGACCTTCAAGGGAGGCTATGATGTCCTCCGCTTGCCCCCTAGCCTCAGAACACTATTTGGTGCCACGGGGTTACAGTGGAGTAAACTGCTGTGACCTCTGGAATTGCTTTTCCAGTCACCAACAGCTAAATTGGCTCATTCAAGGATTCCAAAGTTATCTTCCACTAGTCCACATACCAGCTCAAGAAAATACTTTCCTTCCTTAGCCAATTTCCAGAACCCCCCCTCCTCCTCTGGATTTCCACTTTATCCAGACAGGAGGGGGTAACTGTTTTCCAACTGTCCCAACCACCATCCATTCTAAGAAACTAACACAACAACTAGAAGATTCTTTTCTTTTTAATAATGATTGATTTTCTCTTAATAATGCTAAAAGATCCAATAAAAAAATAATCTTTATCTCAACCCATATTCCTCAAGTCCTTTCTGGTCAAAATTAAATAAACAACTTGTTAAACTAACTAATGCTTGTTAACTTTAAATAAGGCTGTCACAATTAATATAATTATAAATATCATATATCAATTTCATCCAATTAAGCATCTTCCTTGTACTAAAGAAATAAAATGCAATTTAATTTTTTTATGATTATTATTTTTTTAAATTTTTTTAATGTAAATAGATATATTATTTGTTAATGTAATATTAATCGACAACATATAAGTATACTAATTTATAGAGAATTTTTCAAAGAAAAAATAAATTTGGTAAATTTTGTTGGGAACATCTATTATACTAGTATCAATAAAATATTATTTAGAATGAATATATATATATATATATATATATATATTAAATTACTTTTTCTCATTTTTATACATATCTAATACATACTAACAACCTTACATTCAAAATTTTCTTTCCTTTTCACGAACACAAATTCTGTGAATTTAAAAAAAATGTCTAGTAATGGTTAGCAAATAAATGAGTATATTCAAGCATGTGATAAACTCCCAAAACATATCCTGGATGGAGTTACAGATGTATATGAGCAAGAGAATGAGCATTTTCAAAAGAGACTTGTTCTAAATCCTGATACATTTCATTATGAGGAGAGGATTGATAGTATCATACATATTATTTAAAGTGTCAATGTTAATGTTTTTACAGAGATTAAATTTCAACTTTTTGAAAAGCAATTTGGCACCTTAATTTTAAATTTCCTATATATGATGAATATGATGATTATCTTCATGAACAACAAATTGTATCTCCTTTATCAAAAAAATCTCATTCTAAGAATTCTAATGAAATCACTCATATTATATATCACATTAATAACATTATATATAAAGACAATCATCAATTAGTTTAGGGTAATTCTTTTCCTTTATGTTTTTCTTCATTCAAGTTGCTAATGAAGAAATTTAAAATCATAAATGAAAAATAGGAACTTGGACTAATGCAGAATCACATAGGTTTATTGGAATACACTAATAACATTATAGATAAGTAGGAATATTTTCATGTTTTCCATGATCTCATGGCTTTGTATATGGAAATTTGCCACTAAATTATAGGGATTTTGAAAATGATGATTATAAGGATGTTAATTCTGAAAAGCAACGAGAGATATTTTCTTTCCTAGAAGGTAATCCATAGAAATTTTCATATGAATATTTTCAACCTCTTTACGAAAACCGTCAGATTGAGATGTGTGGAAGAAAATATGAAGTCGAAGGAATTTGTTGGCTTGAATGGTCTTGAACCAGGTTTAGAGTTAGCATGTAACCAACAAAACCCTCTTACTACTAGCCCTTTCGGAAATGACTTACTTGCACAGGCCAAAGTCCCACCCAAAGCTGTATGGGGGGGTTCTGGAACCAGGTTTTCGTACCTTGAGAGAGAAATAAATGAAGTGGGTGTATTCAAATCTATCTTATTACACAATATTTCTTGCGCACCAAAAATCCTAACCAAAAACCCTAGGTGAATTAATAGAGGTTAACCCTACGCATGCGCACAGACAGTAGATCCAAAATCCCTTTAACCATTCTAACAATGTAATATTCAAATTTTACGGCAATATATCTATGCAATTATAATTCATCAAAATTAAAATGGGTACACACCTGGACTGATCACAGATAATATAAATCATATGCAGGAAACAAAAATGATACGTAAGATATAATACATAGCGAATAACAGATGAATTTGGTACACAAAGTTATCAAAACAGATATTTATTCATCAGTTATTCACATAATCCTTTCAAAGTTCACAGAAACCTTTACCATTCTTTAGGTCTACTCGCGCACGAATCCAGTGGGGTCTGCACACAACCTGGCTAAGGTTTCCCAGCACACAGCCAACAAGAGCCTTTTGTACATGCAATTCTTATAGATTTACTTTAGAGTTCTATCATCAAGCATTAACATTAATAAAACTGGCTCATCCTACTCGATCTAGATTTCTACTTATACTTTAGCTTGCGCTCATACTATGGTCCTCAAACGATGGTTTGAGACCCCTGGGTTTACCCTGTAACCCATTACAACATATGAAGGGACTTTGACCCACCTCAAAGCCCCTTCAATCTTCATTTCTTAGTGCACATGAGCCAAAACTACAAAAAATACTATTATTTAACCCAAAATTGCAGTCGTAAGGGACCCCACTCCAACAAAATTACACATCAAATTGATATTCTTTTACATTTTTGTGAGATGGGTTTGCAGGAATTTGAGTATCCTTTTGCAGTCTTTTTAGAGTGAGTAAGGAGGCCAAAATTTTCATATTTTATCTACAATAAATTTATTTCCAAGTTTTAATGTCATTTGCAGGAATGCAGTAAATTAAAGAGTGATGGATTTATACTTGCTAAAGATAAGAGTAAGAAAGGACAATATACTTACGTGGAGCAAGGAAAATAGCACAATCAAGGAGATATATTATTGGAACAACTACCTGACAAGTTGTATTGGAATTTTTGTATTATTTAATCAAACATTCGTTCAATAGGTAAGTGTAGGATGAGTGTGCAATAAGCTTGTTGGCCAAAAAATTATTTTATGTTTGGTTTTTAGTGTGATTGTTTGCAACAGTGTAAAATTTTTAGTTTGAGTGTGGTTCAATTTCAAAATAGGTTGGTTGTAGGAAACAAGTTATAGGTTTGGAAAATGAATTTGTTTTCAGGTTGGAATCAGGACTTTTGTCTATAGTGGTTCTTACTTTTGAGAATCTATGATCAACAACATCCCCGTGGACCCAGTTTTTATCACATTTTTAGTCAAACAATTTTTTTTAAAGTGCTGACAGAAATAATCTCAGCGTGTATTTAAACAGGGTTAAAGCTCTGGAAATTAATGTGTCAGTATTCTTGAAGCCTATTTTTCAGGAATTCGACATTAAAAATCTCATGGATAGTTGTTGATAAGCCACCTCATCAATTCAACTCGAGGATTTCCTTCAGCATCCTAAGGAGTAGGATTTTTGTGGAAGATTTATAGCAGACTCGAAAGTTTGAAAAGGGATTAGGTGACATCAAAATAAGTAAATAAATATTATTTCTAGTTTTCCACAGTACAAAATCAATGATCAAGTTCTAGATTTGAAGGGATTTGACCAATAATGAGATAAAAAGATGGAAAATCAATTAGTGACAGATTTCTTTCAACTTCTCAGGAAGAGTTCAAGGACTAATAGTTGCAATCACTCGAGACAATCGAAGATTCATTACATTTTTGGAATTATTTTGTAGCTTTATTTTACATAATCTTAGGAGATTTGTTTTCTTTGGATTTTGGGTTATATAAACTATCATTTTTTAATGAAAAGGGTTTGGACCTGAGGACCCTTTGGATCACATTGTATCAAATTTTTTTTTAGATTAATGAAGCTTGACAAGAAAGAGCATGGATTTTTGTGATATCGTGGATTCATGTGATGTATTGTTCCATTCTATCCTTTTCCTTATGTATTTTTTCTTCTTCTTAGTTATACCATTTGAATGTATGGAATTATAATATTTGTATAAGATTAAATGTTACATGATTCACCCTTATTTTTTGTGGTTTGTCTAATATATCTAAATATTTGTGCCCATTTCCTCTAAACATGATCTTGGATTCATCCTTCATGCCCAATTGGAGTGGACTATTTTCCCCCTTGAACTATCAGCTAAAATGAAAAGTGTTTATGGAAAATGTACCTATCTCTCCCATGAGATCTATGTACTTCACAACGAGTTCCTTGTTAGTTTTCATTAATTCTCAGCTTTTGAGACTTCGTGCCCAATTATTTTACCTTCCCTTTCCAAACTATTTTTGAATAATCCAATCAGATCTAGTCATTGTTATAAGTACATAACCAGTCATATTTGACTGACTTGTATAAGGGACCCCCCTTCTTATTGAAAGGGATACTTTTCAATTTAAAACATTGGTTAGAGGTTACCTTATAGTTTTTCCCTTATAGCCAGGGTTTTTTCTAAGCAATAAGACCAGCCTTACAGCACTAATATGATATTTATGAATTTTAATGTAGTGAAAATAATATAAAAGGCACTTATGATTTTCTCTTAAGGCTCGATGCATTGCACTTACTCTCTTGATTAATTACATGTTGTCGGTATAGGGTTTCTGAGGCACAACTTAAATTCTAGTCATTAAAAACTTGGTTTTACATGGATGGATCTTGAAGCCACATGTTTTTTATGGTAATATCAAGACAAAGTACAAGACATTAACCTAGTGAATTCTCCATGGTTGATTTCTCTGAAACTCATCAAATGACGTGAATTCACCAGATGGGAGTTAGGGTAAAAATCCACAATACCATATTGTTTGTTGGTCATTCACACATTTCTAATTCTATGGAGGGTTCCTCAATTTTTGAGGGCTTTACAATTTTGCAACCAGTGAGGGTTTGTATTTATTCTTCATTGACTAAAACATGATTTTACTAGTTACCAACATCAAGTCAGAGTCTAACCTTTTGCACTAATTTTTCCACGCGGTCACAGTTGCAATTATTCTCCATTCGCATTTTATAGTTTATTTATTTTTTATATTTTAACTGGCTCTCTAACCATACTTATCTCATGGATTTTATATGCCACAACTATTTTAGAGGATGCCACATTCAATAATTTGATTATGAACCTGTTTAATTAATATACAACAAAGAGCCTTTGAACCAATGTGGTTTGGGTATGGAAGACACCAAAGTTATTTATATACTTTTCTGTTATGTTTTATGCCCCCTTTTTACAAATGTACTTCCCATTTCTTTTAATTTTTCTTGCGCAATAATGTTGTTTCATTTGTTTTTGTTTTTTTGGAGGTAGGTAGGTTTTGTGCTAACTTTGATGTGCTATAAATGGAATAGGAACTTTGATGCGTTATCTAATCATGGTAAAATTATATTTTTATTCTTGTAAGGTCTGGTCCAAAGTGTTAGGTCCTCCATCATTTTAATATATTTTTCTCTCACATAAAACTGTTAGGGTTTGAACCATAAAGGTTTTTCTCCACAGCCTTTTCCCCTTTCCTAGAGATGATGAATCATTGTATATCTAGAGTCTTGACACACAAAATATTTTCCCTATTTGTCATCAGGGAATAATGAATAATTATATTTTTTGTAACCTAAATTCTTTTTTTTGCATAGTGGTTATCTTCAGTTGAGATATTTGGTGATTGTAATGTTACGTATTGAATGAAAATAGGTTGTGCTCATATAAAGTTTTCCATTGGATTCTTTTCCTTTCATTACTTACATAATGCACCTAGTTTTCTTCTTCCATTTCTTACTATGTCGTAATAATTATGTTTTCTGGTTTCATGGAAGTGTTATCACAAACTTATCCTATTAAAATTCAATGAGATTTTTATGTTACATAAAAAAGATTGTTTATAGTGAATTTTCAAATATTTATTCTTAGGGTTTATTCTATTATTATTTTTCATTAGTCTCTATTGTTGTTTAGTAAAATGGAAATATATTTAATTTTTTCCAAGATGGGTTTCGGCATAAAAATATTATCGCAAGAGTTCTCTAGTGAGGCGAAACTAGGTTCCTCTAGTTTCTACTCAGGTCAAAAGATGTCAATTTCATTTCAGCAAAGGCATGCACTTCATGATTGCACTAGTTAGTGGATTTTTTCGTGTCATCGAGATCTAAACCCACCAAAACATTGAAGTATGAAATGGTAATTCTTAGTGAGGTCTTGGTTATTTTCTTTTTAAAAAAATAATAAATATGATATTGTTTCAGTAAATCGTATAATCGAGCCTTCACTAGACTCATGTCCTTACTGCTCCTAATTATTTTTGACACGATTTCTCCACCCCAATTTGACTCTTTTATCGAAATGCGTTTATAAATAAATCATTTTCATGGAAATATTTGGTTAAACCTACCAAGAGCTTTGTTATCAGTTAATTTAGACAGGGTAGGAAATTAATTTTGTCCAACATTTAACTTTTTTAATCTTCAAAACTAGGTAAATAAATATTCAACAAAGAAAAACCAACACTAGTTTATACAAAATATACACACTTACTCTTTCTTACTACAACATTCATAAATTGTATAGAGAATAGATAGGCTAAATACTATGACTTCTACTTCTCTAAATTATTTTTCAAAGATTCAAGAAAACCCAACTCTAAGAATTATCTTCTAATGAGAGTGAAATTTGTGTCCATTGTCCCCTGATCTTCTCACTTCCCCTACATTTAATTGACAAAAACATTTTTCACGTTGTTTCACAAGCGTCTAGAGCTCCTCAAACCAATCTAGAACTAGCTTATATTTAGGTTTCCAACTGGCTAGAGTCTAGCTTAAGAAAACCTGCTTCATGAAGTGTCATGCCTTAATGTGAGAACTGTAATTTTCTCTTTTTTCATTCAAGGTGGTTCCACTTCCTTCCAGTTGCTAGCCCTTTCTTTTACCCATAAGATAAATAACTGCCATTAACTATCATGAAGTTGAAAATTGGTTTTGATAACCACAAAATCTTTTTTCAACCAAAACAATAATATAACCTTCCTTTTTCTAATGTTTACAATTTTGCTAGGTTTTTCTAAAGTAAATGACATTAAATGTAAATAATTACAATATCCAATGGTTTTACAATTTTATATAGCACAAATTGACATGAATCTATGTTAATTATTATAAACATTGAAATACTTTATTTATTTATGATTATAATACCTATATTATTTTAAATACCATGTCTAACCACAAAATCCCTTTTTAACAAAAATAATAAGATAACCTTTTTTTTTAATGTTTAAAGTTTTACTAGATTTTTCTATAGTAAATGACATTAAATGTAAATAATTACAATAGCGAATGGTTTTACAATTTTATATTGCACAAATTGACATGAATTTATGTTAATTATTATGAACATTGAAATGCTTTATTTATTAATGATTATAATACCAATATTATTTTAAATACCATGTTTAAATTTCATGATTTATAGATCTTTCTCATACTAAATAAGTAAAAATAGATTTAAATTTTTTATCATTACAATTTTAAATATTTTAATGTAAATGGTTTTATTGTTTTTTAATGCAATATTTGTAGAAGACTTAAAAAAAAAAGAAATTTGGAATTTTTTGTTAGCAATGTGCTCAAACTTATTGTGATAAATTTAATTAGCCAAAGACATATTTTATTTTGAGGTAACAAATAACTATGTATATAAGAATATATTATCAATTAATACATCTAAAATAAATTATAATTGGACTATGTTTTGGACATTTTTCCTCGCAAATTTTAATTTAGTTTTGCTTGAAATGTGATAGAGGTTTTATAACATATTGTAGGTTTTAATTCACATATACACTCAAAAATTCATTTTCAAATCTAAATCAATTTCCAAATCTAAATCTTACTTAAAATTGTATGACATAAATTACAAAAAAAAGAAAAATATATATATTCTAAATTAATTTTTGAAACATAATTATATACTTATAATTAAAATAAATGTAAACTATTAAAAAATATTATTAGTAAAAATGTCATAATTCTGAATCTCATATTAAATAATTGAATCATTATTAGAAATTTTGACATAATGTCTTCAACATTTAAAACAAGAAAGAACAAAGAAATTGTTATTTCATAAAATTTCTTCATGTTTTGTAACATAGTATTAATTTTTTTTTATTAAGTATATATATTTATTAGAGATGCATATTTTTTCTTGAATTTCAATATTTTCAAAACATGATATACTTTTTTGAAATAGATTTACTATATTTCTCAAAATGACATATTTCAACTCCATATATAGGGAAGGAATCATAAATATTCCGAATGACTAAATCTCATATATTCAGAATTAGTAAATCACATGTATTTCAAATGATTAAATCTCTCTCTCACGCACACACACATATAAATTTATTTTTTCTCCTCCTATACATATCGAATAGATACAAAATTATATATTTTATTTATAATTAATATTAAAATATTTTTTAACATGTTAATTGCAAACTTTATATCAAAATAGAAAGGATTGTACATTTTTCTAAAATGAGAAGAAAAAAAAAATAGTTATGAATAAAACCGATTTTTTTTTAATATTTATTTATTTATTTATTTTATAATAAATACATTATTAAAAATAAACATTAAATTTTGTATTTGTAATTTTTTAAAATAGTGGGAAAACTTCATATTTGAGTTGTCAAATAAGATGACATAGGTTGCTATCTCTTAATGCAAATGGACTTATCATTATTATTCAAGGGAAACCACACCACCTCTTATTATCCTCTTGGTAGATAGTAAGAGTGCATGGTTTCTTTATAATTATCATTATCACGGTTTTTTATTATATTTATATTTCTTAAAATATTATATCTTAAATTTTAATTATCTTCATATATATTTAAGTTAATATATATATATATATATATATATATATATAGCTAATTTTATGATAGAAAATGGTTTTATTTATTTATTTATTATGATTTTCTTATGTATCAGGAAAAACTAAGTAAATTTTAATTCATAAAATTATTTTTAGTGTGTTTTTATTTTGTAAAAGAAAAATATATTTCACTACTTCACATTAAATATAGGTTTTTAACTTTCAAGATCATCATCTACCAATTTTAACACACACACACACACATATATATATGAATTCTTAATTTGTCAAAAAAAATGAAATGTAAAAATAAATATCATATTATTAATATATAATATTTGTATATAACCTTAAATTTTAGGCTAGAGAGAATGTGAAATTGAAATGCAATGCTTTCGAATTTTTCTTTTTGTTTAATATATAATCATTATGTCTATGTGAGATAAAATATTATCATAAAATTATATAATTCATACCATTCAAATTTTTGACCTTCGCATATGAAAAAGAAACAATATTACATTATAATTTTATTTTATTTAAATTAGAAAAAAAACATTATTATGTAATTTTATTTTATGTTAAATTTAAAAAAAAAAATAACTTACAAATTTTCAATTAATTTTTATGTTATGTTATTTTTTAATTTTAATTTTTTTTGTTTTTAAATATATTTTAAATTTTAAATTCTTACTTTGACGTATAGTGTTTTAAAAATTTTAAATTATAATGAAGCTATATTAATAATAATAATTAAAAAAAAACATCAGAACACAAAAACTCCATAATATTGTAAAATAAAAAACAAGAAATGCACAAAAGCTTGAGAATAATTGAAATTCAAATGTCAAAAAGTTGATGGTGACCTAATATTCTTCACTTAGAAAAGACAGAAACTGTCACATCAATAAGTTTAACCAATAAAAATAAAAATGAGTTGGCTGAAAAAGAATATCCGTTGGAAGAAGTGGGAGTGGATGACTTGCCTAAATTAGAAATAATTACGATGGATGAGTTGGCGAGAAAAAGACTGTGTTGTAAGAAGTGGGAGTGAAAGCCATAAGATGGAAAAAGATAAAGAAAATGGAAAAGGAGGTGGAAGGATAGAGAATTAGGCATATCATATTTTGTTTCTAATTGAAGGGAAAAGAAGTTGGAAACACTTATAAATTTCAAATTTCCAGTCTTTAGTTTTAGTGCTTTATTGATTGTTTGTTTGTGGTATGTTTTGTGGGAAGTGGCTACATTTTTGTGCCTTTGTGAAGTGTTTAATATTGCAAATCAGACACTCTGTGTGAAAAATTCAATGTCGAAACTTTTTTTGTTGACAGAATAGGATTCCAATGGATTTGGCATGTTCCATAGGATCAATGTTGTTTCTTGATTCATAGGAACCGCCGAGGGGAGAGTTTGTCACAGGAACTTGGAAGGGAAGAGTTGTCATGTTCCAATGTGCTATTGTATTGTAGCTGCTGCTACTTAAACCCAAACCCAAACCCTCTTTGGGCTATTCTTTTTTACAACAAATTTTTTGTAGGTACTTTATTTATTTCTGATGTGTTTATTTAAATTTAATATAATTTGTTGTTGATGAAAACTTGTTCTTCTAGTTCACTCTCTAGTTTATTTTCTTTAATTAGTTTAACAACTCTGTATTTCATTTTCTTTAGTTAGTTTAACCTCCCTCAAACCTGCGTTCTAATCTTCTTGATTTTGATATTTAGGTTCTCTTGGTTGATTTAGGTTCCATTTTTGTGTTGGCATTCAAATTTGTGTCGGTTGCAACCACAATCATTTGTAGTGGGATTTTGGGAGTCTCTCTTAGGTTCAGCTTCCAGAACAAGAATAAACTCATTTTTCTATATCATATCCTTTTAATATCATGGCACTGTAATTTAGTGTAAAATCCATTGAGTTCTTGATACCAATTTCAACCAATCCACCTAAGATCGAGATATGGATTTTGAGGGTCTTCCTTAAATTGTTCATCTTGGAGCAAAAGTGTAAACTTTATTTTGATTGAGTTGTGGATACCAATTTCAACTAGTCCACCTAGGATCGAAATCTTAAGCATGATATCAGGAGACAATACTTGTTTTTGATGAAATTAAATTACTTGGGAGGTTGTCCACTATTATTCATTTCCATTTTCGATAGTGGCCCGACATCTAGAACATATGCAATGTGCAACCATACTTCATCTAATTTGTGTAGTCCCACACTGCAACCAAGATTGAAAAAAATGGTTGGAATGTTGAATGGATTTCATGTTAGCTGGTTATTCAATGTTGGCATATCATATTACAATCTGAGTAGGAAGACATTAGATGAAATTTCATGTTCAGCACATAAATATATTTTCCCACCCTACATAACATCTACTATACAATTATCGTTCCATAAATCAACATAAACCTTAGGGTTAAGATCTTAAAAAGAATCCAGATTTTAAGTTGCAATGAAGTTGATGATGGATGCGAAGATAGGCTTAAAAAATGCAGGAGATTGAATTTTTTTGATGTGGGGTTTGTTTTAGTGGCACATAAATTTTGAGTTCTAGGGTTTGGTACTCATTTTTCCAACACTGAAAAGCATAACTTAAATCGAGGGATATTGATTATTAGTAAATGTGCCACTTCAATTTAAAATGCTATTCCTTCCCTTGGTGTCCACAATAAATTGTCCACATTACTTTTTCCATCTAATGCTTTCAAAGTTTAAAGTAATTTTATGTCAATCCATGATAATTTTATTTCAACACGCAACTTGGTATGCCTCACCGGTAATAATTTTAATGGACCTCAAGCTAAGATGTATGGATCTCAAGCTATGATGTTGACCCTAGTTGTATGGTCTGTGCAATTACTGCTAACTGGGTTTGAAATTTGGATGTAAGGGTAAATGAATAATGACAACAATGATATGCAAATCATCTTGTTTGTAGGGCGGTGTCATTGTTGCAGATGAAATAAAAAGTTTGTCTATATTGTATTTGTATTTGCATTGGATTTGCAATAACAAGTGTTTCTATATTGTATTTGTATTTGCATTGTATTCGCATTTGACTAGTGAGATATATCCACTCTAAAAGCTCTTCTGCGCTCCTTAGGGTGAAAACTATAAATATAAGGTTATATTTTGGAAGATGGCTCGGATTAAGAGCGGTTGCCAAGAGCATATATTAATATAGTTTTGAAGTAAATGTAATGGTACTTTTACAAACTCTTTTAATAAGTATATATATATATATATATATATATATATATATATATATAGCTAAAACCTACTCCAAATTCTAGCAGTTTATAGTATATTTAATTTATTTATTTTTTTGGTTTCCATGTGAACGAAAAAATAATTAATCAAGTTTACATTAAATTAGAGTGAAAGGTTATACTGATATTAAATAAACCAATTAAAACAATTGGTGCAAAGATGATTAGAAATTTAGAAAATGTCTTTTTGATTAATAACTTTTATGTCTTCTAATTAAGATCCTTAATGAGTTATAGTCACTTTATTTGAAGTTACATTCAATTTAATATTTAGGAATATGGTGAGGTGATGTCAATTCAAACTTTATCATGATATATATAAAATTTCTCATAATTTTTTTAAAATAATGTTTCCTTAAATAATTTGTATAAATTAGATATACTATTAAGGTTTTTTATTTTTCTTCACTCTAGAAATTAGCGTGCATATATTTTTAGAAAGAGAGAGATGGGAGAGAAAGAAAGAGAGAGGGGAGGACAGAGAGAGAGGTAGGGAGAGGGATAGGGAGAGAGGGAGAGGGAGGGGGGTGTAGGAGAGAGTGAGGAGTGGAGGGAGAGAGGGGGAGGGGGAAAGACATACAAAGGAGAGAGAGAGAGAGAGAGAGAGAGAAGGAATGAGAGAGAGAGAGAGAGGGAGAGAGGTAGAGGTGAAGGGGGAGAGGTGGAGAGAGAGGGGAGGTGATAGAGAGAGATAGAGTGAGAAAGAGAGAGGTATAGAGAAATAGAGGGAGGGAGAGGGGGAGAGACATTGCGAGAGAGTGATAGAGAGAGATAGAAAGAGAGAGAAATGGAGGGAGGGAGAGAAAGAGAGGGAGAGAGGGAGAGAGCGAGTGAGGGGGAAGGATAAAGAGAGAGTGGTGTGGGGAGAGAGAGTGAGAGAGAGAGATAGAGAGAGAGAGAGAGAGGAGGAGGAGGGGGAGTGAGGAGAAGGATACGGAGAGAGAAAGAAGTAGGGGGAGAGAGAGGGGGAGATGAAGAGATAGAGGGAGAGAGAGAGTGGGAGAGATAGTGGGGGAGGATGAGTGATATGTAGTGGGAGAGAGATATGGAGAGAGAGAGGGGGAAAAGAGAGTGAAAGAGGGGGAGAGAGAGAGAGAGAGAGAGAGCGAGGCGGGGGGGGGGGGGAGAAAAGGAGAGATGGTGGGAGAGTGAGAGTGAAAGAGAGAGATGGAGGGGGATCGAAAGATATATAAAGATGGTAGATAGAGAAGGGGATGGGGGAGAGATAGAGATAGATAGGGGGAGAGAGACATAGGGGGAGAGGGGTAGAGAGATAGGGCAGCAGGGGGAAGGAGAAAGAGTGAGAGTGACTGAATGAGTGACAGAGAGAGAGAGAGGGGGGAGGAGCAATAGAGAGGAGGGGAGAGAGTGAGATGGAGGGAGGGAGAGGGAGAGGGAGAGGGAGAGAGAGAGGGGGGGCATATGGAGAGAGATAAGGAGGGAGGGAAGAAGGGAGAGAGATAGAGAGAGAGGGAGAGTTGGAATGGTAGAGAGAGAAAGAGGGGGGAGGGAGAGTGAGTGGGGGAGAGAGAGAGAGAGAAAGGGGAGTGGGGAATATATATATATATATATACATATAGATATAGATATAGATATAGATATATGGAGATAAATAGAGGGGGAGGGGGTGAGAGAGAGAAAGAGAGGGGTACAGAGAGCGGGAGAGAGAGAGAAAGAGGGGGAGAGGGGGAGAGGGGGAGAGAGATGGGGGAAGAGAGATAGAGAGAGAAGGGGAGAGGGGTAGAGATAAAGGGGGATGGGGGCAGGGAGAAAGAATGAGAGGGAGTTACTGAGTGACATAGGAGGGGAGAGGGGAAGAGAGTGGGGTAAACGAGAGAGAACGAGGGAGGGAGGGAGTGGAGTTTATATATATATATATATATATATATATATATATATATAGAGAGAGAGAGAGAGAGAGAGAGAGAGAGATATCAGGGAAGAGAGTGGGGGATATATATATATACAAAGAGACAGAGGGGGAGAGAGATAGAGAGGGGGGAGAGAGAGGGAGAGAGAGGGAGAGAAGTTGGGAGGGAGATAGAGAGGGAGGGAGAGAGAGACACATACACACAGAGAGAGAGAGGGTGGGGGGGGGGGGTGAGGGATAGAGATAAATATAAAAGGGGGGGGTGAGAGAGAGAGAGAGAGGTGGAGAGAAATTGGAAGGGAGAAATGGATGGTGATAGATTCAAGGGCATCGACGGAAGAGGTCTAGGTGCATTGGGGTAGGGGCAGAGACTGAGAGAGAGAGAGAGAGAGAACAAGGGGGATGGTTAGAGAGGTAGAGGGAGGTGAGCGATGAAGAAGGGTTGAGATATGGATATATCGATGGTGGGAGGGATGGGGGGATGCTTGGGGTGAGAGAGTGGGAAAGGGAAAGAGAGAGTGGGGGAGGAAGCGAGATAGGGAAGGATGGAGAGGTAAGGGAGAGGAGATATGGTGAGATATATAGCGAGAGTGACATAGGGGGATAAAGAGTGGTAGGGTGGGAGCGAGAGAGTGAGTGGAATATATGTGTGTGTGTGTGTGTTTGTACATACATACATACATACATACATATACATATACATATACATATACATATACATATATATATATATACATATACATATACATATACATATACATATACATATAGAGAGAGAGAGAGAGAGAGAGAGAGAGAGAGAGAGAGAGAGAGAGAGAGAGAGAGAGAGAGAGAGAGAGGAAGGGAGAGAGGGCTGATGGGGGAGACGATGTGGGAGAGTGGGAGTGTAAGAGGGAGAGGTAAAGTGTGATGGGATATATATAGAAAGAGAATGTGTGAGACAAGAGTTAGGGAGGAAAAGAGATAGGGAGAGACAAAACAGAGAGGGAGGGAGCGGGAAGGAATACGAAAAACAAATAAAGGGATGGGGACGGTGAGAGTGGAAGTGGTAGTTAGGGAGATGTAGAGAATAATTGGGGGTACAATGGGGGAGATGAAGAGAGTGAGAGACAAAGAGAGTGGCGGTGGGGGGGGGGGGAGCGTGATGGGGGAGGGGTAAGAGGGGGAGAGAGGGTGTGAGCAATAAAATTAGGGGGGAGATGGAGGAGGATTCTTGAGAGAGGTGAAGGGGAGTGTGCATGTGAGAAAGGGAGAGATAGAGATAATGAGATTGGTTGTTAGTAATAATACAATAGGCCGATACCATGTGTTGTAAAAATACCGCGAATCTCCACTTTTCTACCTTTTCTTATTCAATAATATAAATTGATTTTATATTTTTTTTAAGTTTACCCACATTCACTTAATAAGACCCTTTAAATGAATTATTGACACTTCCAAATATTACTCTTTCCACTTATATGATAGCTAAATAATTGTATTAATTGATCCCCATTTTCCTTATAAAATAGCCTATGGGAATCAAATAGGGCATGCAATCAGTGAATATTCAAAAAATAAAAAATTACATGGTCAAACCTCTAAAAGTTGAAAAATCATTAATCTGCCTCATCCATGCACTGTTAGTTAACTTTACAATTTTCGTGCTAAAGTGAACTTATATCAATTCATTTCCAATTGTGCTTACATCACAAATGACTTCATGTGCCATCCTACAAAGACACTAATGTGAGGGTTGTAATTCAAGGGCACTACTATGGAGGCCATAATTGGAGTGGCATCCCTATGATATACCATGCAACACATTCCATTATTACTTTTATTTCTATTTGATTCTTGATAAAGTTGGTAAGTAGTCATGTAGAGTGTCACTCTCTTATCATCCTCCTTTGAAATAGTTTGGAAAACATTATGTGGAGGTTTATGCCACTAAAATAATGATAAAGTAAAATAAATCCATAATAATATATAAAAAAAAGTAGAAAAATACAAGATATGGTTGGGAACATAATTAGCTCATGGGAAAAAACCTATTATGAGCTCAATCCACCAGATTAGCCATCACCCGGTTGTTAGAGAACTTTATCCTACCCAAAAAAAAAAAAATCCTTGTATTTTCCCAACCTTTATGAGAAATAAATCACCATTTTTAAGTTGTATTAGAGTGGTGTAAATAGTACGCCAATAAAAGGGGTAACTCATGTCTCCATGATTGCTCCCTTTTTACATATATACACTCTATATGTTGGACATCAAGTAGTTGGTCTCTTGGCTATGTCACCTAACCGTTAACTTTTTCCCATTGCATTGCCACCCTCTACAGTTGTGCCCATGAACTAATGGATTGACCTAGGAATTTTAACTTCCCCTTGGGTGTTTGAAACACATAGTAATGTTATCCAAGTATTCATCGCAAATATAAGAGAGGGAAGGTCTATATGGGACTTGTTGTAGTGAGATATGTGATAAGTATTGGTTGTTACGATAAATTTAATTATGGTCCTTTGCATTGCCTCTATGATTTTATTTACCTAATGATCACTTTACATAAACTTTATTATAAGGATATTTTGTCAGATGTTTGACATCACAGTAACAGAGGATGTTATAGGTGATTTCCTTACCTCCTTACTAGTGGACTAGAGGTTCTAATATCCAAAGTATAGAGAGGTAGATTTACTTTGATGATGAAATTTTCAATACCTATGATATACAATTTGGCTAATAGATGGATTTATATAATTATTTAAAACTAGAGGAGTCCCTAAATGTTAGAACACTAATCCCTTGATTTTTATCATTGGAGATATTGATGGTGTGATGAGTGAATATGTGATTACCCTAGTATTCCATTGCCACTATTTGATGAGAAACACTTGATCCACAATCTAGATGATGATAGTCATCGTTGAGGTGACAAGGGATGTCTTTTATATCACTTTGGAGAGACAACACTTAGCTAGCTAATGCCACATCAACTAGTTTCCTCTTGTGAGGGCCATGTAGGGCACATTTTGGTCATGATCTCCTAGATTGGAAATGCTTTTGGTGTCTTGAACATGATCATCAAGAAATTCCTGGAATATGGAACACCCTTTAGCCCTTACATCACATTTTGAGAGAGTCTTGAACTCATTTGAAAATTTAACCATAATATATGTATTTATTTATGTAATTAAAAAGAAAAAAATATTTTTTTTTTTCTAAGTATAACTAATTCTATTATGTATAAGGTTACTGGTACAAAACAGGCACAGTGTCAGCTATAAAAGCCTGAGAACTGTGTTTTAAAATCAAACTGTTCAAGGAGTGCCTGGACTTCCCAGATTGGGAAACTAGTCCTATTAAACAAAGAGTCTTAACCGCCCTTGTGAGGGAAACCAGTTTGGAGTACATATAAACTAAAAAAACATAAAGAGAGAAGCCATAGTTCAGAAACCACTTTTCCAACTGATCTGCAAAGATACAAAAACTAACATTTTCTATGAAACTGGAACAAAAAACCTGGAAAGCATTGCAGAGGCTAGCCATGAGTCGGAGAAGGTGGTTCCTCAATGACCCTACAGCCGAAATCCTCACTGTTGTCCTCCTTGCCAGAGTCGTTAGTGTCCATGCCGCCAGAGTGCGCTCCAGTGAATCTCTGCTGCTCCTGAGGTGAAAGAGGGGAGTTGACAGGAATATCTTCTACGCAGAGGGGGCCAGAACCCGGTTAGAGGTGCAAGGAAGATAGACGGGGCGACGGATGGTTGGGAATTTCCTCACGCAGAGTGATAGAGATGAAGGCCATGAAAACAGAATTGGAGGCCGTGATATCAAATCTAAGCTCCGCACGCTGCGAAGTCTGCCTGATGGTGGGGCGAAGAGGGGTAGGAGGGACAGACTAGGTAGAGCTGCCACCTAGAACGTGTGCATGGGAGGGAGAAGGCGGGGCATCATCCATGGGAACCGAAACCGTATCCTCAGCACAACGGTGACCATGTCCTCTGCCACCGCGCGGATTCAGAGAGAAGTCCTGAGCTTCACCGGTGGAGTAAGATATGGGAGGTGGGCGACTGAGACCTCGGCTGAGGCCTCGTCGACTTCTCATCCTCTCACGAAGACGAGGCATGTCGCCAGAGGAGTGACAGAGGTGAGAGAAAACGAGAGGGGAGGCGATGATAGCGGGAGGAGCGATGGAATGAGCAGTGGGATGGGCGAAGCGGAGAATGACAGGAGGAGCAAAGAAACCAACAAGAAGTGCACCATGCAGGTCAGTGCCAGCACTGGAGAGAAAATTAAGCAGACAATGCGGACTCTGAGAGTAATGAATACCTGGGAGCAGTTCAATGCAAGCCTGCAGAGAGCAGCGCCTCCCTGTGGAAGTCTTCACGCTGGCCTCGCGCGAGCCAGGAGTGAAAATACCGAGCAGCAGGGCGGGCGAGCTCACTGAACCAGTGGCATCGTCGGAGCCATGCGAATGACCTTCCATATCTTGCAGCACCGCCATAATCGTAACCAAATTGAGCAGACCAATATTAATGAACTTCGCGCGAGCAGGAGCATTAAGTGCTGCATTAACGTAGGTGCCGGGAGCCATGTGGGCTGCCCTGGCCATCTCCATGGGGAAATGCGCAAGGTGGCACATCCCGTCTGGTGCATTAAACAGCCGAATCTGGCGAAAAAGAAAAAAATATTAATATTATAATAATTATTAATTTTATTAAAAATATATATAAAATATAAAATTACAAATAGTTTTTTTTTATTTTTATTTAAAAGTATAAAATTATAATAGCATCTAAACAAAATAATAATTTTTTTAAAAATAACAGCAATCCTAATAAATATAGTAAAAAAATATGATGACATGGTCATTGGTTCATTGTTTCTCGAAACAAATATTTATATTAACAATTGTCGAGTGAAATGGAAAACATTCAAAATACCTATATATATATATATATATATATATATATATATATATATAATCTTAATATATGATTGTATTGTTTCATAAATTTAGATTAAAAGGAAAAATAAATCCATATTACATAACTTTAAAACTTGAAATTATATATATTTTTAGTTATAGTTAAATTTGAAATAGATTAAACTAAAAATTATTTCAAATATAATTATTAAAAGGAATATTATTTTTGAAATAATAAAAAAAATACATTATTCAATTGAGAAGGAAATTCCACTCTATATGGAAAGTCTAATAACATATCATATTGAAGAAAAAACATTACCAACAATCAATAAATGAGAAACATAATGGCCAACTATATAGACTATATAATGCTTTATTCAATTGGCATGCATGCCTTACAAGTATGAAGTTGTCTTCAAGTGTTACTTTTTGGAGTTTCCCTTGGATTTTTAGCATGATTTTGATAGAAAATAATTGTGGATATTTTTGTTGTTGTTTTTGTTTAAATCAGTTTTCTGATTGCATATATGAATTCAACACATTGGAAAACCCTTGGGAACTTCTATTGTGTAAATTTCGCACATTAAACTTGTGATTTCAATGAATCTCTGCCAGATTCTAGACAATTCAATATGAAAATAAAAACTTTTCAAAAATTCACACTTGAAAAGAACTCAAATAAGTACTACCATGGATATCTAAATAATATGATTGCAAATTACTTGGAAAATTTCCTAAAAATTCACCAATGCATGGAACATCACAAATTTGTTATCATAAATTTAGTAAGATATTAATATATTGTATGTATTGTGGCATAAGTTAATAATGACACTTGGATGCTATGAACTGGCACTCTTTCTTTATTGAAGTGAGACCATCAGAAGAAGCTATATAATTCAAATAAAATAAGAAATAAAATTTATCTTACAAATTTTTGTCACAAAATATGGAAAAATATGTTCATTCGTTCTATAATCACTAAAGATTTTGACTATTTATGTATTTATGAGGACATCCAAATATACCTCCAAGAAGGAGAAACATGAGATTTTTAATTGAAGTTTATGATTTAGTTGAAATGAGAAACACACGAATTAAACACTCTTCTAAAGATATGGGTTGTAGTGTAGATTGAAAATTATTACATGTAAATTAAAATTAAAAAATATATATATATATATTAATTTACATTAAAATGGTAATAATTTTTTTATGAATGTAAATTTATTTTTTCTTTGGGTATATCAAAATTCGCGAAAACTAAAATTTCTTAAAATAAGAACCTTATTTACATTGTAAATTTTTTAAAATAATGTTTGCAACACCACTTTATTATCTTTGATATGGTACTTGGTTAAGGTAGATTTATGATAATTATACACATAAACATGTAGTGTGTCAATACAAAACTAAACAAGAAAATAATTGGACATCTCTTTCATTTTGATTCACATACCATTAAAATATTTTAATCATAGTTTTTATTTTCATTTCTATAATATATATTTAGTTTACATTGAGATATTGATTTAAGAGTTATCTTTAGTGAGACTTTTTGGACTTTTCAGTCTCGATGGAAATATTCAAGGTAAAATCTTGTACTTTGTTATTTAAACTAGTTTTTTTTACTATATATATGGATTTAACACCCAGAAAAACCCTAGTGAACTTGGATTGTGCACAAAACATTGATTGTGAAGGGTTATCCATCACTCTTGTGATTTAAATATCAACCTTGTGATTTCCATAAATTCCACTCGATTTTAGAGAAATTACTAAAAACAACTAGTATTGATTTATGCTACTACCCCACACTTATATATTCCATATGTCAACTTAGTGTTAAATAAGGAAATAATTATAGGTATATTTTTTCTTTTTGTAGATACACCCCATTAAATTTTTTTAATCATAAGTTATTTTTTTGTCAATCTTTTTATATAATAATTACACTCTCAATATCTATTATTCACCTTTTTATTAATATATTTTCAATACTTATTCACATTAAATAATAGAGTTACACATTCCATTATTCCATAAATTAGAAAGAAAATATTAATTAAATGAAAAATATGTTTCATTTTATTTATTTATAGTTGACCTTGAATTTATTTTTGTCACTAATATTTTTTATACTCCATGTATAATCATTGTATTAAGGATTAAAGAATTTTCATGTAATCCTTATATCATAGAGTCTAAAAAAATTATTAACATAGGAAAACATATTTTAAATTCATTTAGTTTTTTTTGAAGTTGATATAAAATTATTTTCAATATTATCAAATTAAATTATTTTTATTTCTATCTCTATATAAATATGTATAGAGTTTATATTGGAATATATTAGTTGATATAAATATTCTAATATCTCATTCAAGGTTTGTATTGGAATGTTTTTAAATAAAAAAATTACACGTCTTCCTAATATTCAAAAGAAAAAAGATAACAGTTTCTTTTAAATTAGTTTATATCTCAGAAATTGAAATAAAATTATTTTAATTATTATGGATATTGAAATAATTTATTTGTTTATAATTACAACATTAATATAATTCTAAATATCAGGTATCAATTTCATCCAATTAAGCATCTTCCTTGTACTAAAGAAATAAAATGCGATTTAATTTTTTTATGATTATTATTATTTTTTAATATTTGTTATATAAATACATTTATTATTTGTTAATGTAATATTAATAAACAACATATATGTATACTAATTTATAGAGAATTTATTAAAGAAAAAATAAATTTGGTAAATTTTGTTAAGAACATCTATTATACTACTATCCATAAAATATTATTTAGAATATATATATATATATATATATATATATATATATATATATATATATATATATATATTAATTTTTCTCCTTTTTATACATTTCTTATTAAATTTACGTTTTCTCTTTTTTATACCTATCCAATACATACTAAAATATATGTTTTATTTATGATTAATATTTATAAAAAAAATAATATGTCAATTGCCAAATTTATATTAAAATATAGAAAGGATTGTACATTTTTTTGAGATTAGATGATAAAAGAAAAGTTATGAATGAAACCCAATTATTTTTCTTCCAATAATTTTTTAGTTTATTTTAAATTACATTATTAAAAATAAATATTAAAATATTTTATTTATAACTTTTTATAATAGTGGAAAAATTTCATATTTGTGTTATCAATCCAATTGTCATATACTGTTATTTCTTAATGCATGTCGACTCATCTTTATTATTCAAGGAAACATACAACCCGTTATTGTTGGCAATTGGTAAGAGTACATACTTTCTTTATAAAAATGATTAACAAATTTTGTATTATATTTAATATTTATTTAAATACTATATCTTAAATTTAATTATTATTATTAGTATTAGTATTGTTAGTTTTTGTATATATTCAAGTTACAAAAAGTATTTTATATAACATTAAAATGATAAATTTAATTTTATGTGATTTTTGTTTTATTATTATTTTTTGTGTAAGAGTTTTTGTGTATAAGGAAAACTAAGTAAATTTTAATTCATAAAATTATTTTCTGTTTTTATTTTTTTTTTAAATAACATTTCACAATTTGATATTAAATATTGTTTTTAACTTTCAAGATTATCATTTAACACTTTTAATAATAATAATAATAATAATAATAATAATAATAAAATTTCAATTTTGTAAAAAAAAGATAATTATAAAAACCAATATCATATTATTAATATATAATATTTATATATATCTTTAAATTTTAGCCTAGCTAAAACATGAAATTGAAATGCAATAAGATAAAATATTATCATAAAATTATATAAATCTTATCATTTAATTTTTTGGCAGCTATATATTAAATACAAACAATATTACTAAATAAATTTACCTTATTTCAAATTAAAAAGTAATTTGAAAGGCTTTTTTTAACCTTTAATTTGTTAAGAAATTTTTATATTATCTTATTTTTTATTTTAAAATTTCTTTTTTAAATACATTTTAAATTTTTTATTTTTTATTTTTAATTATAGTGTTTTAAAAATTACCAAGTTATAATAATAATGATAATAATAATTAAAAAAGCATAAAAACACCAAAGCACACAAACTCTAAAATAATGGAAATTCAAATGTCAAAGAAATTGACCGTTAAGAATCTTCTTCGCTTAGAAAAAATAGGGCAGTTGCGAGAAGTGGAAGTGGCAGACCTTGCCTAAAATAGAAATAATTAGGATGGATGAGTTGGTAATGGGAGCGAAAGCCGTGAATAAAGTATATCTGTTGATCTGGAAAAAGCTAAAGAAAACGGAAGTATCCGTTGATCTGGGAAAAAACCGAAGAAAACCGAAGAGTTACTGAGAATCAGGGATATCATTTTTAGTTTTTACGTTGAAGGAAAAGGACGTGGAAACACATATAATTTCAAATCTCCACGCTCGTTCTTCCTCATTCCGTTGTGGTATGTTTTGTGTGAAGCGCCTCCATTTTTGTGCGTTGACAGAAGAGGACGACAGTGGGTTGGAAGCATTGTTGATGAATTCTCTTTCTATTGTATTGATGAGCACAATGAATTTGGCTCATCAGCTCCCGAAGATCATCAGCTCTATGCAATCAATGCTCTTTCTTGATTCACAGGAACAGCTTACAGGAGAGTTTGTGACAGAACCCACTTTCTTGATTCACAGGAACAGCTTACAGGAGAGTTTGTGACAGAACCCAGAGGGGAGAGTTGTCTTACAGGAGAGTTTGTGACAGAACCCAGAGGGGAGAGTTGTCATGTTCTAATGCGCTCTTGTTGCTGTTGTTACCCAAACTGTTTTTGGGCTATTATTTTTTACTACTCCAAATTGTTTCCAGGTATTTTATTTATTTCTGTTGTGTTTATTTAAATTTAATGTAATTTGTTGTTAATGTAAACTTGTTGTTCGTATTTACTCTTTAATTAATTTAACAACTCTCTATTTAATTTTCTTTAATTAGTTAACCTCCCTCAAACAGGCCTTCTGGCCTTCTTTTCTTTAATTAATTAGCTATCTTGTTCGATTTAGGTTTATTTTTGTGTTGGCTTTCAAATTTGGGTGCTCCGTTCCGCTTGGAGAGCAAGAATAAACTCGTTTTTAGGTGTCACTTCTTTTTAATAGCATGGCAATTTAATTTAATCTAAAATTCATTGAGCTCTTGATACCAATTTCAACCAGGCCGCCTAGGATAGAAATATGGATTTTGAGGATCTTTCCTATGCAAGTATAAACTTTTTTTTATTGAGCTATAATTAGTCGAATTAGAATCGAAATCTTAAGCCTCTTTTTTGATGAAATACAAGAGTTATTTAATTACTTTAGAGGTTGTGCAATACTACCTTCATTGCCATTTTCATGTGCAACCAAACTTCATCTAATTCGTTCACTTTCCACTAGACTCGAACTGATGTATCGCTCCACCTTCCCAGTATCTTCCTTCCACATTCCTCTACATTGTATTTTCATTGTTTTTGCATTTGACTCGTGAGATGTATCCACTTGGCAAAGCTCTTCAGCGCTCCTTAGTGTCAAAACTATAAAAAATAAAATTATAGCGTTATGTTTTGGAAGATTGTTAGGTTAAAACCATTTTACCCTTTGCCAAAGCATATATTATTATAGTTTTGAAGTAAATTTAACGTGATTTTATCCACTCCTTTAATAAGGTTTTTATATATTTTGGCTAAAATGGATAAGCAATTTTAGCAATTTGTAGTTCACTTCAATATATTTTATGTTTCAATGTTAATGAAAAAATAATTTATCAATTTATATTAAATTACAGTAAAATTTAGATTAATATTAACTAAACTAATTAAAATAATTGATGAAAAACAATTAGAAATGCGGAGAAGATCTTTTAGTTAATAACCTTAATTTGTTCTACCTTAATGTATTATAGTCACTTTCTTATGGTGAGGTGAAGCCAATTCAAAATTTATTATGAGATATATTTAAAGTGTCTAATATTTCTTCCAATAATTTATATAAACTATATATATTATTAAGGTGTGTTGTTTTCACATTAGGAACTAAGAGAGAGAGAAAGAGGGGGATAGATAGAGAGGGGGGAGAGTTATAGAGAGAGGGAGGGAGAGATGAAAGGCGAGAGAGAGAGGGAGGGAGGGAGAGAGAGAGGAGGGAGATAGGGGAAGAGGGAGAGGGAGACAGGGGGATGGAAACAAAGGGAGGGGGTACAAAAAGGGAGGGATAGAGGGAGAAGGAGAGTGGGGCGGGGAGGGAGAAGGAAAGAGGGGGGAGGGTGAGGGAGAGATGGGGATGAGGGGATGGTGAGGGAGGAAGGGGGGTGGAGAGAGACACATTGATGAGGGAGAGAGATGGAGAGATAAAGAGATAGGGAGAGATATAGAGAGAGGGTGAGAGAGAGAGAAAGATAGAGGGGAGGAGAGAGAGAGAGGGGGGAGGGAGATAGAGAGAGGGATGAGGGAGAGAGAGAGAGAGAGAAAGAGAGATAGAGCTAGAGATAGAGAGGGAGGTAGGAGAGAGAGCGGGGAGGAAGAAGATTGAGAGAGGGGAGAGGGAGGGAGAGGAATGGAGGGTGGGGGGAGAGAGGGGGAGGGTTAGAGACAAAAAAGGAGAGATAAAGAGAGTGAGGGGGGGAGAGAGAGAGAGGGAATGTGGGAGAGAGAGAGAGAGACTAGGGAAGAGAGATAGTGAGAGAGAAACATATATATATATATATATATATATATATATATATATATATAGAGAGAGAGAGAGAGAGAGAGAGAGAGAGTGGGGAAGGGATATGGAGAGAGAGAGAGGGGCGGGGAGGGAGAGAGAAAGAGGGGGGGATAAAGGGGAATGAAGAGAGAGAGGGAGAGAGAGATACAGAGAGAGAGTGCATGGGGAGGCATGGGGAGGGAGGAAGAGAGAGTATAAGGAAAGGAGAGAGAGAGAGTGAAGGGCAGACAGAGAGACGGAGAGATATAGGGGCAGAGGGAGACATAGAGAGAGAGAGGGGAGCGAAAGAGACAACGAGGCCGAGGGAGAGAGGGGGCTAGAGGAGGAGAGATAGGGATATACAGGGGAAGAGAGAGGGAGGGGGAGAGAGAGAAGGGAGAGGTAGAGAGAGAAGGGAGAGGGAGAGGGGGGAGGAGAGGGGGAGAGAAAGGGAGGGGAAGAGAGAGAGAGAGAGAGAGAGAGAGAGAGAGAGAGAGAGAGAGGGAGGGAGAAAAGGGGAGGGACAGAGAGAGAAGGAGAGAGGGGTGGGGAGGGAGAGGGAGAGAGGGGCAGGGAGGGTGTGGGAGGGAGGGGGATGGCGAGAGACAGACCAATGAGAGAGAGAGAGAGAGAGGTAGAGATAAAGATAGAGGGAGAGATGGAGAGAGAGGGAGGGAGATAGAGAGAAAGAGAGAGATGAAGTGAGAGAGAGAGAGGGGGCGGGAGATAGAGAGAGGGAGGAGGGTGAGAGATAAATACAGAAAGATAGATAGAGAGAGAGAGAGAGAGAGAGAGAGAGGGAGGGAGGTGAGAGAGAGAGGGGGAAGAGAGATTGATAGTGGGGAGAGGGAGGGAGAGGAATGGACGGTGGGGGAGAGTGGGGGAAGGTGGAAATGGAGAGGGGGAGAGAGAGACAGAGGAAAGGGAGGGAGAGAGAAAGAGAGGGAGGAGGGGAGGGCGAGAGGGGGAGGGGTAGATAAAAATAGAGAAGAGATAAAGAGAGTCAGGGGGAGGGGGGAGAGAGAGGTAGAGAAATAATGGGGGAGAGAGAGGGAGAGAAAGAGAGTGGGGAAGAGACACAGAGATAGATAGAGAGAGAGAGAGAGGGAGAGAAAGGGATAGAGAGAGGGATAGGGAGAGAGGGATAGAGAGAGGGAGAGGGAGAGAGAGAGTGAGAGAGAGATAGAGGAAGGGAGAGGGAGAGAGAGAGTGGGGAAGGGAAATTGAGAGAGAGAGACGGGTGGGGAGGGAGAGAGGAAGAGGAGGGAGAAAGGGGAATAGAGAGAGATAGCGACGGAATGAGAGAGAGAGATAGAGAGAGAGCACGGGGAGGGAGGAAGAGAGTATAACGAAATGTGTGTGTGAGAGAGAGAGAGAGAGAGAGAGAGAACGGTAGAGGGAGACACAAAGAGAGAGAGGGGTGAAGGGAGACACAAAGAGAGAGAGGGGAGTGAGAGATACAAAGAGGAGCAGAGAGAGATGGGGAGAGAGGGGGATATTGGGGAAGAGATAGGGATATATAGGGAAAGAGAGCGAGGGGTTAGAGAGAGAGAAGGGAGAGGGAGAGAGGGGGGGAGGGTGAGAGGGAGAGAGAGGGGGGAGGAGGGAAAAAAGGAGAGGGAGAAGGAGGGGGGGGGTGAGGGATAAAGGGAGAGGGAGAAGAGGGGGGGGGGGGTGAGGGATAAAGGGAGAGGGAGAAGGAGAGAAGGGGGGGGGGGAGTGTGAGGGAGGGTGAGGGAGAGGGGGGTTGCGGAAGGCAGGGGGATGGGGAGAGACACACTGATGAGAGAGGGAGAGAGAGAGAGAGAGAGAGAGAGGGATATGTAGAGAGAGAGGGAAAGAGGGAGAGAGATAGAGGGAAGGTGTGAGATAGAGATAGGGGGGGAGAGAGAGAGATAGAGAGGAAGGAGGGAGAGAGAGAGAAAGAGAGATAGACTGAGCAAGAGAGGGAGGCGAGAGAGAGATAGGTGGGGAGGGATATTGAGAGAGGGAGAGATAGAGAGGAAGACATAGAGGAGGGGAGGGCGAGAGGGGGAGGGTTTGAGACAAACAAAGGAGAGAGAAACAGAGTGAGGGGTGGAGAGAGAGATATGGGAGGGGGGAGAGAGGGGGAGGGGAGAGAAAGAGAGAGAGAGAGAGAGAGAGGGAAGGGAGAGAAAGAGTGGGGATTAAGGCGGGGGGAGAGAGCGAGAGGGAGGGAGGGAGAGAGACAAAAAGGGAGCATGTGGAGGGAGGGAGAGAGACAAAAAGGGAGCATGTGGAGGGAGGGAGAGAGAGTGTAAGGAAGAGAGAGAGAGATAGAGAGAGAGAGAGAGAGAGAGAGAGGGAGAATGCCATAGGGAGAGACAGAGAGAGAGATAGAGGGGAAGAGGGATACACACACACACAAAGAGAGAGAGAGAGAGAGAGAGAGAGAGAGAGAGATAGAGGGAGAATGCCATAGGGAGAGACAAAGAGAGAGAGAGGGACAGAGGGATACACACACACACAAAGAGAGAGAGAGAGAGAGAGACAGAGAGAGGCGGAGAGAGAGATATAGATGGGGAGAGATGGGGAGAGATAATGATATATATAGAGAGAGAGAGAGAGAAAAGGGAGGGAGAGAGAGAGAGTACGGGGGATAGATGGAGAGGGGGGATAGAGAGAGAGAAGGGGGAGAGAGAGGGGGGGGAGAGAGGGAGAGGAGGGAGGGTAGAGATAAGGAGAGAGAGAGAGAGAGAGAGAGAGAGAGAGAGAGAGAGAGGAGGGAGAGAGAGAGAGAGAGTTTAGAGGATATAGAGAGTGATAGAGAGAGTGACAAACCTGATCACTTCGTTTTGAGATTCAACCTCAACCATCTATTCTTTGTCAAATGCTTCTTTCTTATTATGCTTGGACATAAAAAATACTCTTCCATTGATTTCTTCTTCATTATCCCTATCTTCATCGGATGATTAGTTATCTTCTTTGCAGAAGAAAATCTTCTTAAAACATTTCTTCTTGCATTTCTTGTTGAACTTCCTCAGACCTTTCTTTCCTTTTGTAACAACCTCATTTTTTTTAGGAAACTTGGCTACAAAATGCCCAACCTCACCACAATCAAAACATATCAATGGAAGTTTACCTTTGAATTTCCCCATACCTATTCTCATTTTCCGTGTGTAGTAGGAAAATTATTTATCTGGAAATTCTTCTTCTTCTTCTTCATTTTCTTCTTCCTTACAACTACAAGTTTTCTCTTTTGGAGTATGCTTTTCCTTACTAGTTTTCTTCAATGTAGTGAATGATCTTTCTAGGTGAGATGTGTCATCCTCTTCTTAAATCCTCATTTCATATGTCATAAGAAATCCATGAAATTCGTGTTTGCTAAGATTGGCTAGATTCTAACTATATCCCAGGACAAATACCTTTGGGTTTAATCTTGCCAGAAAGGTTCTAAGGATCTTTCGGAAAATAATTTTCATGTCGAAAAATTCTCCCAAACCTTCCAATGCATATTTTATTTCACCAACATGCGATAAGTATGCACCAATATTTTGATCTTCCTTCATTTTGAGTTGCTCAAATTTTTGCCTGTAAATTTGAAGCTTTGTTTCTTTCACTTTTGAGTCACCTGCATATATATTCTCAAGATTGCCCCATACTTCTTTACCAGTTTTACAACTTAGTACCTTAAGATAGACAAATTCGATAAGCCCACTGATAATGAGATCTTTAGACTTTAAATCATATACCATATTTTTCTTTCCTTGTTCATCTCAGGACACTGTAAAACCTTTGTCAATGATTTGCCATACTTCGTATCCTTCTGCTAGCAAATGAACCTACATTCTTCCACTCCAAAGTATGTATTTATTTCCTTTGAGTAGAGGAACTCTATTCTTGGTATACTTCATGATCTCCTTCCAGTTTTTAGACTAATATTGAAGGAACCAAGATCTGATACCAATTGTTGGAAATACTAAGAGAGGGGGGCGAATAAATATTTCTTATCAATTATCACTTTTAAATATTTTCAGAGCATTAGTTAATATTCAATTTTTCTTGCTGTTTATCTAGTAACAACACTAAATAATATAACACAATAGGCACATGAATATTAGGTCAAAAACCCCCCTCCAAGTCAAAAACCACTGAATGCTTTTCTAATAAATTCTTTAATATGCAGCCTCAACTGAAATGAAAGTTACAACTTTCTAGAATTATATCAAAGAATTATTCTCTAGCTCCCACTTGAAGGACACCCCAAGGCCTTGGTTTCTTCAGTATACATGTGAATGGATGCCCGGACATCCTAGACCAACATAGGACCTTGAAGTGTTCACAGGCTCCAATATGTTGGTGACTTCATGCACCAAACTAGCACCTCCCTGCCACCCTATAATGATCATAAATAATACAAGAGTGTGTACTCTCATACCAGGGACAATGATCCATGATACAATATGATTCACAAAGATTTTATTGAACTATACCAAGCACCCAATCACACTATGACCTACAACCCAACCATAACATTATCCAAAAATGACACTTAAACCTTCCAAAATTGCCTCTCCAACTCTATGAACATTGACTCTTTTACAATGATGATTTTTATAATACTAACTTTTGACACAACCTGATACTTGACTTGGGACTGCTTCTTTGAACACTAGGAGTTGTTAATTTATTGTTGTGTTTTCTTCAAGTAATGGTACTTTGGCATTGCCTTGTCCTTCTTATATGTGTTTGAGTTGTCCTATTGTGTCCTCCTTCCTACACATGCATTAATGAACACGACCCAAACCAATATACAAAAAAAATACTTACACTGTCCTACAAGCCATATGTCAGATAAATATTCAAAATTCAAATGTAAATATGTTCAATATTTATGAACGAAACCCAATCAAACATACATAAAATATACTTACAATGTCTTGTAAAAACACATGTCAAAGATGGTATTCAAATTAAAATTCAAAAATTAATCATACATACCTTGTTGTAGTAGACTTACCCTTGATTGTTGATGTGTTGTCCCTACCATAGTGATCCTTGAATGAATATTTTTTCTTGCCTTCTAGAAGATCGGTATTGAATATGTTTTATCTATGTAATTTCCAATCTCCAAGGTCTAAAATTGCAACTTGTGGTAGCCCTCTGAGTCCTCTTTCCAATCTCCTATGATGACCTGATTATACAATAGTCAGTAGAGTGAAATTTTACGAAGTGCCACATTTTACAGTTTCAAAATTCGATCCTGAAAATAATACACAACAAACCACAATCGATGCTATTTCTGTCACCTTTTACGAAATTTAAATCCAATGCTCAGAGAGGAAGTTATGACAATTTTCTCAAGGTCACTTGTTTGACATGAAATTCGGGATCCTACAAAAACCCTAAGTTCCTCAAATCATATCTTCAAAAAAATAGCAAACCAATATCTGAAATTCAGTTGATTTATATCTTATTTGGATCTTCAAGGGGATATGTTAACATACTTATTGATGATGGAAACATTGTACAGGATTCGTCATGGGGAATTTTAGGATCAGGTACGGGAAAATGAGCATGGTAACAAATTACTGTGTAATAGATGCCCCCTAAAGCATGAAGGTAGAGCATGGAGTGATGTCTAAAATGCTTTATGAACCAAGGAAAAGAACAGAAAACCCCTTTGAAAAACCTACCAAATTAAACATTTACAAGATATGGCATCTCTCGTATAAATACGCCTAACCATATAATGTTACACTAGGCATCAAATGACACATGAGACCACGATATGCTCACAACCACCCCTCTAAAGAGATAATAGAAATGGATCAATGATATGGACGCAATCATCCATATAGATAGGATCATGTATATAATCATGAATACTCAATAACTCCTCCTAGCCCAGACAACAAAATTAGATGTGACCCAGGGTCTTCATCGCGATCTCATTCAACCCAATGTATGAATCTATCCACGCGAATAAATGTGTTGGTGTCGAAAATGGTAGAAATCACCTGATTACCGGTCCATGATGAAAATCTTTAATTAGGAACCGCCGAGGGAGGAGTTTGTCACAGGAACTTCAAAGGGGAGATTTTTCATGTTCCAGTGTGCTATTGTAGCTGCTTCTACCCAAACCCAAACCTAAACCGTCTTTGGGCTATGATGTGTTTATTTAAATTTAATGTAATTTGTTGTTGATGAAAACTTCTTATTCTTGTTTAATCTCTACATTATTTTCTTTAATTATTTTAAGAAATATCTATTTCATTTTCTTTAGTTAGTTTAACCTCCTTCAAACCTACCTTCCAGGCTTCTTGATTTTGATAATTACATTCTCTTGGTTGATTTAGGTTCCATTTTTGTGTTGGCATTCAAATTTGTGTCAGCTTCAACAACAATCATTTGTAGTAGGATTTTGGGAGTCTCTCTTAGGTTTGGCTTCCAGAACAAGAATAAACTCATTTTTCTATATCGCATCCTTTTAATATCATGGCACTGTAATTTAGTGTAAAATACATTGAGTTCTCGGTACCAATTTCAACCAATCCACCTAGGATTTAAATATGGATTCTGAGGGTCTTCCTTAAATGGTTTAGCTTCCAGAAAAGGTGTAAATTTATTTTCGATTGATTTATGGATACCAATTTCAACTAGTCCACCTAGGATTGAAATCTTAAGCGTGAGATCAGGAGACAATACTTGTTTTTTATGAAATTCAATTACTTTGGAGGTCGTCCACTATTATTCATTTCCATTTTCGATAGTGGCCTGACATCTGAAACATAGGAAATGTGCAACCAAACTTCATTTAATTTGTGTAGTCCCACAATAGAATGAAACCTTTCTCAGTTGTGCAACCAATATCGAAAAAAATGGTTGGAATATTGAATGGATTTCATGTTGGCTGCTTATTGAATGTTGAGATCTCATATTACGACCTGAGTAGGAAGAAATTAGACGAACTTTCATGTTCAGTGCGTAAATATATTTTTCCACCCTACATAACATCTATTATAGTACTATCCTTCAATCAATCAACATAAAACCTAGAGTTAAGATATTACAAGTAATCTAGATTTTAAGTTGCAATGAAGTTGATCATGGATGCCAAGATAGGCTAAAAAATGCATGAGATTGATTTTTTTTTTTTGCAGGGTTTGGCTTAGTGGCACATAAATTTTGAGTTCTCGAGTTTGGTTACGTGGTACAATAGGTACTCATTTTTCCAACACTGAAAAGCATAACTTAAATTAAGGGATGTTGATTATCAGTAAACATGCCAACTTAAATTTAAAATTCTATTCCTTCCCCTGGTTTCCACAATAAATTGTCCACATTACTTTTGCCATCTAATTCTTTCAAAGTTTATATTAATTTTATCTCGATCCATGATAATTTTTTTTCAACACGCAACTTGGTATGTCTCGCTGGTAGTAATTTTAATGGATCTCAAGATAAGATGTATGGATCTCAAGCTATGATGTCAACCCTAGTTGTATGGTTTGTGTAATTCCTGCTAGTTGGGATTGAAAGTTGGATGTAAGGGTAAATGAATAATGACAACGATGATATGCAAATCATCTTGTTTATAGGGTGATGTCATTGGTGGAGATGAAATAAGAAGTGTCTCTATATTGTATTTGTATTTGCTTTGTATTCGCATTTGACTAGTGATATGTATCCACTCTAAAAGCTCTTTAGCGCTCCTTAGGGTCAAAACTATAAATATAAGGTTATATTTTGGAATATGGCTCAGTTGAAGAGCGGTTTCCAAGACCATATATTATTATAGTTTTGAAGTAAATGTAATGGGACTTTTACGAACTCTTTTAATAAGTATATATATATATATATATATATATATATATATAACCTACTCCAAATTCTAGCAGTTTATACTATATTTAATTTTTTTTTTTTTTTGGTTTCCATGTTTATAGTATAAGGGTTGTATATATATATATATATATATATATATATATATATATATTGGGCTAAAACCTACTCCAAATTCTAGAAATTTATAGTATATTTAAATCCTTTTTTTGTTTCCATGTGAATGAAAAAATAATTAATCAATTTTACATTAAATTAGAGTGAAAACTTATACTGATATTAAATAAACCAATTAAAATAATTGGTACCAAAGATAATCAATCTAGAAAACATCCTTTTGATTAATAACCTTTATGTCTTATTAAGATCCTTAATGGGTTATAGTCACTCTATTTGAAGTTACCTTTAATTTACTATATATTAATATGGTGAGGTCAAGTCAATTCACAATTTATCATGATATATATAAACTCTATCATATTTTTTTTAAAATAATGTTTCCTTAAATAATTTATATAAAATTAGATATACTATTAAGGTTTTTTTATTTTCTTCACTTTAGAAATTAGCGTTCATATATTATTTTTAGAAAGTGAGAGAGGGAGAGAGAAAGAGAGGGGAGGGGGGGAGAGAGGTAGGGAGGGGAGAGAGAGTGGGAGAGAGTGGGAGGAAAGGGGGAGGGAGGGAGAGGGAGGGGGGAGTAGGAGAGAGAGAGGAGTGGAGGGAGAGAGGGGGAGGGAGAGAGACATACAAAGGGGGGAGAAAGAGAGAGAGAGAGAGAGAGAGAGAGAGGGAATGAGAGAGAGAGAGAGAGATAAGGGTGAGAGAGAGGGGGGGGGGAGGTAAAAGGGGAGAGATGGAGAGAGAGAGAGGCAGGTAAAGAGACACAAAGATAGAGAGAGTGAACACAGAGAGAGAGATAGAGTGATAAAGGGAGAGGTATAGAGAGAGAGAGGGAGGGAGAAGGGGAGAGACAGTGCGAGAGAGAGAGAGAGAGAGAGAGAGAGAGAGAGAGAGAGATAGAGAGAGAGAAATGGAGGTAGGGAGAGAAAGAGAGAAAGAGAGGGAGAGAGAGAGTGAGTGGGAGGGATAAAGAGAGAGTGGGGTAGTGAGAGAGAGATAGAGAGAGAGAGAGAGAGGGAGAGGGAGAGAGGAGGGGGAGGAGGAGTGAGAAGGAGAAGGAGATGGATAGAGCAAGATAGAGGGAGAGGGAGAGGGAGAGCGAGAAGTAGGGGGAGAGAGAGGGGGAGAGAGAGATAGAGGGAGAGAGAGAGTGGGAGAGAGAGTGGGGGAGGGGGAGTGATATGTAGTGGCAGAGAGAGATGGAGAGGGAGAGTGAGAAAAGAGAGTGAAAGAGGGAGAGAGAGAGAAAGAGAGGGGGTTTGTGTGTGTGAGATATATATATATATATATATATATATATAGAGAGAGAGAGAGAGAGAGAGGGAGAGAGAGAGAGAGAGGGCAGGGGAGAAAAGGAGAGAGGGTGGGAGAGTGAGAGTGAAAGAGAGAGACAGAGCGAGAGCGAAAGACAGATAAAGGTGGTAAAGAGAGAGGGGGAGGGGTGGAGAGACAGAGATAGATAGGGGGAGACAGACAGAAAGGGGAAGAGGGGTAGAGAGAGAAGGCAGTGGGGGGATGGAGAAAGAGTGAGAGTGACTGAATGAGTGATAGAGAGACAGAGAGAGCAGGGGGGAGGAGAAAGAGAGAGGGGGGGAGAGAGTGAGACGGAGGGATGGAGAGGGAGAGAGAGAGTGAGGGATCGAGGGAGGGAGAGTGATAATGAGAGAGAGAGAAGTTGGAATGGGAGAGAGAGAGAGAGGGTGAGGGGGATTGAACAGGAGAGAGAGAGGGGGAGAGGAGTCGGGGAGGTATATATATATATATAGATATAGGGAGATAAATATAGGGGGAGGGGGTGAGAGAGAGAAAGATAGAGTTGAGAGATCAGGAAAGAGAGAGAGAGGGGGAGATGGGGAGAGGGGGAGAGACAGTGGGGCAGAGAGAGAGAGAGAGAGAGAGAGAGAGAGAAGGGCAGAGGGATTGAGATAGAGGGGGATGGGGGGATGGAGAAAGAATCAGAGGGAGTGAGTGTGGGATAGAAGAGCAGAGAGAGGGAGACAATGGGTGATAGAGTGAAGGGGATGGACGGAAGAGTTCTAGGTGCATTGGGGGAGGGGCAGAGAGAGAGAGAGAGAGAGAGAGAGAGAACAAGGGGGATGGTTAGAGAGGTAGAGGGAGGTGGGGGATGAAGAAGGGTTGAGATATGGATAGATGGATGGAGTGAGGGAGGGGCGGAGGGTTGGCGTGAGAGAGTGGGAGAGGGAAAGAGAGAGTGGGGAAGGAAGCGAGATAAAGAAGCATGGAGAGGTAAGGGAAAGGAGATATAGTGAGATATATATCGAGAGAGACATAGGGGGATAAAGAGTGATAGGGTGCGAGAGAGAGAGTGAGTGGAATATATATGAATATATATATATATATATATATATATAGATATAAAGAGAGAGAGAGAGAGAGAGAGAGAGAGAGAGAGAGAGAGAGAGAGAGAGAGAGAGAGAGAGAGAGAGAGGTAGTTAGAGGGAGGATGGGAGGGGAAGGCAGAGAGGGCTGATGGGGGAGATCATGTGGGAGAGTGGCAATGAAAGAGGGAGAGGTAAAGTGTGAAGGGATATATATAGAGAGAGAATGTGTGAGACAACAGTTATGGAGGAAAAGAGATAGGGAAAGAGAGAAGAGAGAGGGAGGGAGTGGGAAGGAATAAGAAAAAAAAATAAAGGGATGTGGATGGTGGGAGTGGAAATGGTAGTTTGGGAGATGTAGAGTATAATTGGTGGTACAATGGGGAAGAGAAAGAGAGTGGTAGATTAAGAGAGAGCGGGGGGGGGGAGGGGGAGAGGGGGAGAGAGGGCAAGAGTGATAAAATTAGGGGGGAGGTGGAGGAGGATTAGTGAGAGAGGTGAAGGGGAGTCTGTATGTGAGAAAGGGAGAGATAGAGATAAGATATTGGTGGTTATTATTAATACAATATGTCGATACCATGGGTCATAAAAATACCATGAACCTCCCCTTTTCTACTTTTTCCTACTCAATAATATAAATTGATTTTATATTTTTTTTAATTTTACCCACATTCACTTACTAAGACCCTTTAATTTAATTATACATTGACACTTCCAAATACTACTCTTTTCATTTGTATGATAGCTAAATAATTGTAATAATTGATCCCCATTTTCCTTAAAAATAGCCCATGGGAATCAAATAGGGCATTCAATCAGTGAATATTTGAAAGATAAAAAATTACATGGTCAAACCTCTCCAGGTTTAAAAATAGTTAATTTGCCTCATCCGTGTGCTCTTACTTAACTTTACGGTTTTCATGCTAAAGTGAATTTATGTCAATTCACTGCCAATTATGCTTACATCACAAATGGCTTCATGTGCCATCCTAGAAAGACACTACTATGAGGGTTGTAATTCAAGGGAACTACTATTGACACCATAATTAGAGTGGCATCCCTATGATATACCATACATAACACATTCCATTATTACCTGTATTTCTATTTGATTCTTGATAAAGGTGCTAAGTGGTCATGGAAAGTGCACTCTCTTATCATCATCCTTTGAAATAGTTTGGAAATAGGTTTATGCTACTAAGATAATGATAAAGTAAAATAAATCCATAATAATATATAAAAAAAATAGAAAAATACAAGATATGGTTGGGAACATAATTAACTCATGGGGAAAAACCTATTATGAGCTCTATCCACCTGATTAGCCATCACCTGGTTGTTAGAGCACTTGATCCTACCCAAATAAAAATAAATCCTTGTATTTTACCAACCGTTATGAGAAATAAATCACCATTTCTTAAGTTGTATTTGAGTGGTGGAAATAGTACGCCAATAAAAGAGGTAACTCGTGTCTCCATGATTGATCCCTTTTTACATATATACACTCTATATGTTGGACATCAAGTAGTTGGTCTCTTGGCTATGTCACCAAACCCTTAACTCTTTCCCAATGCATTGCCACCCTCTACAGTTGTGCCCATGGACTAATGGATTGACCTAGGAATTTTAACTTCCCTTTGGGTGTTTGAAACACACAGTACAGTTATCCAACTATTCATCACAAATATAAGAGAGGGAAGGTCTATATGGGACTTGTTGTAGTGAGATATGTGATAAGTATTGGTTGCTACGATAACTTTCGTTATGCTCCTCTGCGATGCTTCTATGATTTTATTTACCTAATGATCAATTTACATAAACTTTATTATAAGGAGATTTTGTGAGATGTTTGACTTCACAGTAGTAGAGGATGTTATAGGTGATTTCCATACCTCCTTGCTAGTGGAGTAGAAGTTCTCATATCCAAAGTATAAAGAGGTAGATTTACTTTGATGATGAAATTTTCAATACCTATGATATATTATTTGGCTAATAGAGGGATTTAAATAATGATTTACAAATAGAGGAATTCCTAAATGTTAGAACATTAATCCCATGATTGTTAGCATTGGAGATATTGATGGTGTGATGAGTGAATATGTGAGTACCCTAGTATTACATTGGCACTATTTGATGAGAATCACTTGATCCACAATCTACATGACGATGGTCATCCTTGTGGTGACAAGGGATGGCTTCTATATCACTTTGGAGAGACAACGCTTAGCTAGCTAATGCAACATTACCTAGTTTCCTCTTGTGAGGGCCTTGTAGGGCACATTTTGGTCATGATCTCCTAGAATGGAGATGCTTTTGGTGTCTTGAGCATGATCATCAAGAAATTCCTGGAATATGGAACACTCTTTAGCCCTTATATCACATCTTGAGGAAGTCCTGAACTCATTTGAAAATTTAACCATAATATAAGTATGTATTTATGTAATTAAAAAGAAAAAATATTAATATTATAATAATTATTAATTTTATTAAATATATATATATATATATAAAATATAAAAGTACAAATATTTTTTTTTTAATATTTGAAAGTACTAAATTATAATAGCATATAAATAAAATAATAATTTTTTTATAAAAAAAATAAACATGTTAATAAATAAAGTAAAAAAACATGGAAACAAATATTTATATTAACAATCTTAGACTTAACTGGAAAACATTCAAAATACCTATCTATATATATATGATCTTAAAATATGATTGTATTGTTTCATAAATTTAGATTTAAAAGGGAAAAGAAATCCATATTACATTACTTTAAAACTTTATATTATATATATTTATAGTTATAGTTAAATTCAGAATAGATTAAACTAAAAATTATTTCAAATATAATTATTGAAAGGAATATTATTTTTGGAATATTAAAAAGGAACATTATTCAATTGAGAAGTAAATTCCATGCTATATGGAGAGTCTAATAACATATGAGATTGAATAAAAACATTTCCAACAATCAATAAATGAGAAACATAATTGCCAACTATATAGACTATATAATGCTTTATTCAATTGGCATGCATGCCTTACAAGTATGAAGTTGTCTTTAAGTTTGGAGTTTCCCTTGGATGTTTAGCACGATTCTGATAGAAACAATTGTGGAATTTTTTTTTTTTGTTGTTTAAATTGGTTATTTGATTGAATATATGAATTCAACACATTGGAAAACCCCTTGGAAACTTCTATTGTGCAAATTTCAGACATTAAACTTGTGATTTCAATGAATCTCTGCCAGATTCTAGACAATTCAATATGAAAATAAGTAGAATTTTTTTTTCAAAAAATCACACTTATAGACATGTAAATTATATGATCATAAATCATTTGAAAAATTAACAATTTAAATTAGAAAATAAAACAAAAAACTTTTGAAAAAGTCACTTGAAAACAACTCGAATAAGTACTATCATGGATACCTAAATAATATGATTGAAAATTACTTGTAAAATTTCCTAAAAATTCACCAATGCATGGAACAACACAAATTTTTGATCATAAATTTAGTAAGATATCAATATATTGTATGTATTGTGGCATAAGTTAATAATGACACCATATAATTCAAATAAAATAAGAAACAAAATTGATCTTACAAATTTTTATAAAAAAATATTGCAAAATATGTTTATTCGTTCTATAATCACTAAAGATTTTGACTATTTATGTATTTATGAGGACATCCAAATATAGCTCCAAGAAGGAGCAACATGAAATTTTTAATTGAAATTTATGATTTAGTTGAAATGAGAAACTCATGAATTAAACACTCTTCTAAAGATATGAGTTGTAGTGTAGATTGAAAATTATTACCTGTAAATGAAAAATAAAATTTTAATGATGATGATGATGATGATGATGGTTAACATCCACTGAGACCAATATTTGGTCTATAGAACCTAAAGAAAAGAGTTATTTAATTTTATTTAAGATTTTATTCCTATGCTCAAAAAGCTTGGAGAGCTTAAAATTTACATTAAAATTTTATGGTAATATTTTTTTTATGAATGTAAATTTATTTTTTCTTTGGGTATATCAAAATTCAAGAAAACTAAAATTTCTTAAAATAAGAACCTTATTTACATTGTCAATTTTAAAAATAAAGGTTGCAACTCCACTTTATTATCTTTGATATCGTACTTGGTTAAGTTAGATTTATGATAATTATACACATAAACATATAGTGTGTCAATACAAAACTAAATAAGAAAATAATTGGACAATTCTTTCATTTTGATTGACATACCATTAAAATGTTTTAATCATAATTTTTATTTTTAGTTATTTGTATAATATATACTTAGTTTACATTGAGATATTGATTTAGGAGCTGTCTTTAGTGAGAATTTTTGAACTTTTCAGTGTGACGGAAATAATCAAGGTAAAATCTTGTATTTTGTTATTTAAACTAGCTTTTTTACTTTATATATGGATTTAACACCCTGAAAAACCCTAGTGAAGTTCGATTGTGCATGGAACTTCGATTGTGCAGGGTTATCCATCAATCTTGTGATTTCAATGTCAATCCATAAATTCCGGCTCGATTTTAGAGAAATTACTAAAGAAAACTCGTATTGATTTATGCTACTACCCCACACCCATATATTCCATATGTTAACTTAGTGTTAAATAAGGAAACATGTATAGGTATCCTTTTTTTGAGATACACCCCATTAAATTTTTTTAATCATAAGATATATTTTTTTTATCAATATTTTTATATTATAATTACACTGTCCTTTTTGTTAATATATTTTCAATACTACTTCATATTAAATAATGGAGTTACACATTCCATTATTCCATAAATTATAAAGAACATATTAATTAAATGAAAAATATCATTCATTTTATTTATTTATAGTTGACGTTGAATTTCTTTTTGTCATTAATATTTTTTATATTCCATGTATAAACATTGTATTAAGGATTAAAGAATTTTCACGTAATCCTTATATCATAGAGTCTAAAATAATTATTAACATAGGAAAGCATATTTTAAATTCAATTAGTTTTTCTTTAGATATATCAAGTTGATATAAAATTATTTTAAATATTATCAAATTAAATTATTTTTATTTTTATCTCTATATAAATATGTAAAGAGTTTATATTGAAATATATTAGTTGATATGAATATTCTAATATCTCATCCAAGGTTTTTATTGGAATGTTTTTAAATAAAAAAATTACACATCTTCCTAATATTCAAAAGAAAATAGATAACAATTACTTTTAAATCAGTTTATATTTCACAAATTGAAATAAAATTATTTTAATTGTTATGGATATTGACATAATTTATTTTTTTATGATTACAACATTAATATTATTTTAAATATCTTGTATCAATTTCATCCAATTAAACACCTTCTTTCTACTAAAGAAATAAAATGCAATTTAAGTTTTTTTATGTTTATTATTTTTTTTAATTTTTGTAATGTAAATATATTTATTATTTGTTAATGTGATATTAATAGACAACATATAAGTATACTAATTTGTAGAAAATTTATCAAAGAAAAAATAAATTTGGTAAATTTTTGTTAGGAACATCTATTATACTACTATCCATAAAATATTATATATATATATATATATATACACACTTTTTCTCTTTTTTATACATATCTAATACATACTAAATTATATGTTTTATTTATGATTATTATTTAAAGGAAAAAATTATGTTAATTTCCAAATTTATGTTAAAATATGGAAAAGATTGTACATTTTTTTGACATTAGATGACAAAAAAAAAGTTATGAATGAAACCCAATTATTTTTCTTTCATTTTTTATTTTATTTTAAATTACATTATTAAAAATAAATATTAAAATATTTTGTTTATAACATTTTAAAATAGTTGGAAAAATTCATCTTTGTGTTATCAAACCAATTGTCATATATTGTTATCTCTTAATGCAGGTGGACTCATATTTATTATTCAAAGAAAACTACAACATATTATTGTTGGTAGTTGGTAAGAGTGCATACCTTCTTTATAAAAATGATTAACAAATTTGTATTATATTTAATATTTATTTAAATATTATATCTTAAATTTAATTATTATTATTATTGTTATTATTATTATTATTATTTGTATATATTCAAGTTACAAAAAGTATTTTATATAACATAAAAATGATAAATTTAATTTTATGTGATTTTGTTTTATTATTATTTTTGTGTTTTTATTTTGTAAAAAAAATGACATTTCACGATTTGACATTAAATATAAGAGAGGGAAGGTCTATATGGGACTTGTTGTAGTGAGATATATGATAAGTATTGGTTGTTACGATAACTTTAATTATGGTCCTCTGCAATGCCTCTATGATTTTATTTACCTAATGATCAATTTACATAAACTTTATTATAAGGAGATTTTGTGAGATGTTTGACATCACAAGGATGTTATACGTGATTTCCTTACCTCCTTAGAGTGAACTAGAAGTTCTAATATCCAAAGTATAGAGAGGTATATTTACTTTGATGATGAAATTTTCGATACCTATGGTATATAATTTTGCTAGTAGAGGGATTTATACAATGATTTACAACTAGAGGAATTCCTAAATGTTAGATAATTAATCCCATGATTGTTAGCATTGGAGATATTGATGTTGTGATGAGTGAATATGTGACTACCCTAGTATTCCATTGCCACTATTTTATGAGAATCACTTGATGCACAATATAGATGATGATGGTCATCCTTGAGGTGACAGGGGATGGCTTCTATATCACTTTGGAGAGACAACACTTAGCTAGCTAATGCCACATCACCTAGTTTCTTCTTGTGAGGGCTGTGTAGGGCACATTTTTGTCATGCTCTCCTGCAATGGAGATTCTTTTGGTGTCTTGAACATGGTCATCAGGAACTTCCTAAAATATGGAACATTGTTTAGTCCTTACATCACATCTTGAAGGAGTCTTGAACTCATTTGAAAATTTAACCATATAAGTATGTATTTACGTAATTAAAAAGAAAAAAAATATTAATATTATCAAATTATTAATATTATTAAAGAAATATATAAAATATAAAATCACAATTAGTTATTTTTATATATATATTTAAAAGTATGAAATTATAATAGCATCTAAATAAAATAATATATTTTTTATAAAAAAAACAAACATGTTAATAAATAAAGTAAAAAAGTATGATTGTATGGTCATTGGTTCGTTGTTTATGGAAACAAATATTTATATTAAAAATGGTAGACTTAAATCGAAAAAATTCAAAATACCTAAATATATATATATATATATGATCTTAAAATATGATTTATTGTTTCATAAATTTATATTTAAAAATATAAAGAAATCCATATTATGTAACTCTAAAACATTAAATTATATATATTTTTAGTTATAGTTAAATTTGAAATAGATTAAACTAGAAATTATTTCAAATATAATTATTAAAAAGAATATTATTTTTGAAATACTTAAAAAAACACATTATTCAATTGAGATGTAAATTCCACTCTATATGGAGAGTCTAATAACATATCATATTGAAGAAAAACATTACCAACAATCAATAAATGAGACATACAATGGCCAACTATATAGACTATATAATGCTTTATTCAATCGGCATGCATGCCTTACAAGTATGAAGTTTTCTTTAAGTGTTACTTTTTGGAGTTTCCCTTGGATTTTTTGCACGATTTTCATAGAAACAATTGTGGAATTTTTTCATTGTTGTTGTTGTTTAAAATGGTTTTTTGAATGCATATATGAATTCAACACATTGGAAAACTCCTTGGGAACTTCTATTGTGCACATTTCACACACTAAAATTGTGATTTCAATGAATCTCTACTAGATTCTAGACAATTCAATATGAAAATAAACAGAAAAACTTTTCAAAAATTCACACTTATAGACATCTAAATGATATGATCATAAAGCACTTGTAAAATTCATAATTTCTGTTAGAAAATAAAATAGAAAACTTTTGAAAAAGTCGCACTCGAAAACAACTCTAATAAGCACTATCACGGATATCTAAATAATATGATTGCAAATTACTTGGAAAATTTCCTAAAAATTCACCAATGCATGGAACATCACAAATTTTTTATTATAAATTTAGGAAGATATCAATATATTGTATGTATTGTGGCATAAATTAATAATGACAGTTGGATGCTGTGAATTGACACTCTTTCTTTATTGAAGTGAAACCATGAGAAAAAGCTATATAATTCAAATAAAATAAGAAACAAAATTGATCTTACATATTTTTGTAACAAAATATTGCAAAATATCTTTATTCATTCTATAATCACTAAATATTTTGACTATTTATGTATTTATGAGGACATCCAAATATAACTCCATGAAGGAGAAAGATGAGATTTTTAATTGAAATTTATGATTTAGTTGAAATGAGAAACACATGAATTAAACACTCTTCTAAAGATATGGGTTGTAGTGTAGATTGAAAATTATTACCTGTAAGTTAAAATTAAAATTTTAATATATATATATATATATATATATATATTAAAATTTTATGGTAATAATTTTTTTATGAATGTAAATTTATTTTTTCTTTGGGTATATCAAAATTCGAGAAAACTAAAATTTCTTAAAATAAGAACCTTATTTACATTTACATTGTAAATTTTTAAAAATAAAGATTTCAACTCCACTTTATTATCTTTGATATGGTACTTGGTTAAGGTAGATTTATGATAATTATACACATAAACATGTAGTGTGTCAATAAAAAACTAAATGAGGAAATAATTGGACATCTCTTTCATTTTGATTGACACACCGTTAAAATGTTTTAATCATAATTTTTATTTTCAGTTATTTATATAATATATACTTAGTTTACATTGAGATATTGATTTAAGAGTAATCTTTAGTGAGAATTTTTGGACTTTTCAATGTCGATGGACATATTCAAGGTAAAATCTTGTATTTTGTTATTTAAACTTTTTTTTAATGTATATGTGTATTTAACACCCAGAAAAACTCTAGTGAACTTGGATTGTGCATAGAACTTCCATTGTGCAGAGTTGTCCATAAATCTTGTGATTTCAATATCAATCTTGTGATTTCCATAAATTCCAGCTTGATTTTAGAGAAATTACTAAGGACAACTGGTATTTATTTATTCTACTACCCCACACCCATATATTCCATATGTCAACATTTTTTAATAAGGAAATAAGTATAGGTATCCTTTCTTTTGAGATACACCCCATTAAATTTTTTTAATCATAGCTTATTTTTTTGTCAATATTTTGATATAATAATTACACTCTCAATAGCTAATATTCATCTTTTTATTAATATATTTTCAATACTACTTTATATTAAATAATGGAGTTACACATTCCATTATTCCATAAATTAGACAGAACATATTAATTAAATAAAAATTATCCTTCATTTTATTTATTTATAGTTGACGTTGAATTTATTTTTGTCATTAATATTTTTTATATTCCATGTATAAACATTGTATTAAGGATTAAATAATTTTCAAGTAATCCTTATATCATAGTGTTTAAAATAATTACTAACATAGGAAATCATATTTTTAATACAATTAGTTTTTTTTCGGGGGTATGTGAAGTTGATATAAAATTATTTTAAATAGTATCAAATTAAATTATTTTTATTTCTATCTCTATATAAATATATATAGAGTTTATATTGGAATATATTAGTTGATATGAATATTCTAATATCTCATCAAGGTTTATATTGGAATGTTTTTAAATAAAAAAATTAGAATCTTCCTAATATTCAAAAGAAAAAAAGGTAACGATTTCTTTTAAATTAGTTTATATCTCACAAATTGAAATGAAATTATTTTAATTATTATGGATATTGAAATAATTTATTTGTTTATAATTACAATATTAATATAATTAAAAATATCATATCTCAATTTCATCCAACTAAGCACCTTTCTTGTACTAAAGAAATAAAATGCAATTTAATTTTTTTATGATTATTATTTTTTTTATTTTTTTTGTAATGTAAATACATTTATTATTTTTCAATGTAATATTAATAGACAACATATAAGTATACTAATCTATAGAGAATTTATCAAAGAAAAAATTAAATTTGGTAAATTTTGATAGGAACATCTATTCCACTGCTATCCATAAAATATATATATATATATATATATATATATAGATATATATATATATATATATATATATATTATTAAATTTACTTTTTCTTTTTTTTATACATATCTAATACATACTAACAACCTTACATTCAATTTTTTCTTGCCTTTTCACGAACACAAAATCTATGAATTTAAAACAAATGTCTAGTGATGCTTAGGAAATAATTGAGAATCTTCAAACATGTGATAAACTCCCAAAACATATTTTGGGTGAAGTTACAGATGTATATGAGCAAGAGAATGAGCATGTTCAGAAGAGACTTGTTCTAAATCCTGTTACATTGCATTATGACGAGAGGATTGATAATACCATACATATTATTTAAAGTGTCAATGTTAATGTTTTTACAGAGATTAAAGTTAAACTTGTTGAAAAGAAAGTTGTCACCTTAATTTCAAATTTCCCTATATATGATGAATATGATGATTACCTTCTTGAAAAAAAAAATTGTATCTCCTTTATCCTAAAAATCTCATTTTAAGAACTCTAATGAAATCACTCATATTATATATCACATTAATAACATTGGACATAAAGACAATGATTTAGGGTAATTCTTTTCCTTTATGTTTTTCTTCATTGAAGTTGCTAAAGGAGAAATTGAAATTCATAAACGAAAAATAGGAACTTGGACTGATGAAGAATCACATAGGTTTACTCGAATACACTAATAACATTATAGATAAGTAGGAATATTTTCATGTTTTCCATGATTTCATGGCCTTGTATATGGAAATTTTTGTCAGATCAGATTCACAGCCGCTAAATTATAGGGATTTTGAAAATGATGATTGTAAGGATGTTCATTCTGAAAAGAAACGAGAGATATTTTCTTTCTTAGAAAGTAATCCATAGCAATTTTCATATGAATATTTTCAACCTCTTTAGGAAAACCATTAGATTGAGATGCATGGAAGAAAATAAGCAGTCGAAGGAATTTTTTGGCTCGAGGGGTCCTAAACCAGGTTCAGAGTTAACATGTAACCAACAAAACCCTCTTACTACTAGCCCTTTCGGAAATGACCTACTTACACAGGCCAAAGTCTCACCTGAAGCTGTATGGGGGGTTTTGGAACTAGGTTTCCACACCGTGAGAGAGAAATAAATGAAGTGGGTTTATTCAAATCTATCTTATTACATAGTCTGTCTCGTGCACCAGAAACACTAACCAAAAACCCTAGGTTAATTAACATAGGTTAACCCTACGCATGCGCATAGACAGTAGATCCAAAATCCCTTTAACCGTTCTATCAATGTAATATTCAAATTTTATAGCAATAGATCTATGCAATTATAATTCATCAACATTAAAACGAGTACACAACTGAACTGATCACAGATAATATAAATCATATGTAGGAAACAAAAATGATACGTAAGACAAAATACAGAGGAAATAACAGATGCATTTAGTACACACAGTTATCAAAACAGATATTTATTCATCAATTATTCACACAATCCTTTCACAGTTCACAGAAACCTTTACCATTCTTTAGATCTACTCCCGTAAAAAGCCAGTGGGGTCCGCACACAACCTGACTAAGGTTTCCGAGCACACAGCCAACAAGAGCCTTTTGGACATGAAATTCTTATAGATTTACTTTAGAGTTCCATAATCAAGCATTAACATTAATAAAACTGACTTATCCTACTCAGTCTAGATTTCTACTGATACTTTAGCATGTGCTCATACTATGGTCCTTAAACCATGGTTTGAGACCCCTGGGTTTACCCTTTAACCCATTAAAACATATAAATGGATTTTGACCTGCCCCAAACCCGCTTGACTCTTCATTTCTTAGAGCACATGACCCAAAACTACAAAAAATACTATTATTTAACCCAAAATTGTAGTCTTAAGGGACCCCGCTCCAACAAAATTATACATCAAATTCATATTATTTTACATTTTCGTGAGATGGGTTTGCAGGAATTTGAGTATCCCTTTGTAGTTTTTTTATAGTGAGTAAGCAGGCCCGAATTTTCATATTTTATCAATAATAAATTTATTTTCAAGTTTTTATGTAATTTGCAGGAATGTAGTAAATTAAAGAGTGATGGATTTATACTTGCTAAAGATAAGAGTAAGAAAGGACAATCTACTTAGGTGGAGCAAGGAAAATAGCACAATCAAGGAGATATAGTATTGGATAAACTACCTGACAAGTTGTATTAGAATTTTTGTATTATTTAATCAAACATTCGTTCAATAGGTATAGGATGAGTGTGCAATAAGCTTGTTAGCCAAAAAATTATTTTCTGTTTGGTTTTTAGTGTGATTGTTTGCAACAGTGTAAAATTTATAGTTTGAGTGTGGTTCAATTTCAAAATAGGTTGGTTGTAGGAAACAAGTTATAGGTTTGGAAAATGAATTTTTTTTAGGTTGGGATTAGGACTTTTGTCTATAGGGGTTCTTACTTTTGAGAATCTATGATCGGCAACATCCTTGTGGACCTAGTTTTTATCACAATTTTAGTCAATTAATTTTTTTTAAAGCACTCACAAAAATACTCTCACCGTGTATTTAAACAGGGTTAAAGCTTTGGAAATTAAAGTGTCAATATTCTTGAAGCCTATTTTTCAGGAATTCGACATTAAAAATCTCATGGATAGTTGTTGATAAGCCACCTCATCAATTCAACTTGAGGATTTCCTTCGGCATCATAAGGAGTATGATTTTGTTTGCAGATTTATAGCAAACTCGAAAGTTTCAAAAGGGATTAGGTGACATCAAAATGAGTAAATAAATATTATTTCTAGTTTTCCAGAGTAAAAAATCAATGATCAGGTTCTATATTTGAAGGGATTTGACCAATAATGAGATAAACAGATGGAAAATCAATTAGTGATAGATTTCTTTCAACTTCTCAGGAAGAGTTCAAGGACTAATAGTTGCAGTCACTCGAGACAATAGACGATTCATTAGAGTTTTGGAATTATTTTGTAGCTTTATTTTACATAATCATAGGAGATTATTTTTTTTGGATTTTAGGTTATTTAAACCATCATTTTGTAATGAAAAGGGTTTGGACCCAAGGACCCTTTGGAGCACATTGTATCAATTTTTTTTTAGATTAATGAAGCTTGACAAGAAAGAGCATGGATTTTTGTGATATCATGGATCCTATGAGATTTGTGTACTTCACAACGAGTTCCTTGTTAGTTTTCATTAATTCTCAGCTTTTGAGACTCCATGCCCAATGATTTTACCTTCCCTTTCAAAACTATTTTTGAATAATCCAATCATATCTAGTCATTGTTATAAGTACATAACCTGTCATATTTGACTGACTTGTAGAATTGACCCCCCTTCTTATTGAAAGGGATACTTTCAATTTAAAACATTGGTTAGAGGTTACCTTATAGTTTTTCCCTGATAGCCAATGTTTTGTCTAAGTGATAAGACCATCCTTATAGCGCTAATATGATATTTATGAACTTTAATGTAGTTAAAATAATATAAAAGGCACTTATGATTTTCTCTTAAGGCTCGATGCGTCGTACTTACTCTCTTGATTGATTACATCTTGTCAGTCTAGGGTTTCTGAGGCACAACTTAAGGTCTAGTCATTAAAAACTTGGTTTTACATGGATGGCTCTTGAAGCCACATGTTGTTTATGATAATATCAAGACAAAGTACAAGACATTAACTTAGTTAATTCTCCATGGTTTATTTCTCTGAAAATCATCAAACGACTTGAATTAACTAGATGGGAGTTAGGGTAAACAACCAAAATTCCATATCAGTTGTTGGTAATTCACACATTTCTAATTCTATGGAGGGTTCCTCAATTGTTGAGGGATTTATAGTTTTGCAACCAGTGAGGGTTTGTATTTGTTCTTCATTTACTAAAACATGATTTTACTAGTTACCAACATCAAGTCGGAGTCTAAACTTCTGCATTAATTTTTCCGAGCAGTCACAATTGCAATTATTCTCCATCCACATTTTATAGTTTATTTTTTTTATTTTAACTGGCTCTATAACCATACTTATATCATGGATTTTATATGCCCCAACTATTTAAGAGGATTCCCCATTAAATATTTTTATTCTGAACTTGTTTAATTAATATACAACAAAGAGCCTTTGAACCAATGTAGTTCGGGTATGGAAGACACCAAAGTTCTTTATATACTTTCCTGTTATGTTTTATGCCCCCTTTTTACAAATGTACTTCCCATTTCTTTTAAGTTTTCTTGCTCAATAATGTTGTGTCAATTGTTCTTGTTTTTTGGAGGTAGGTAGGTTTCGTGCTAACTTCAATGTGTTCTAAATGGAATAGTAACTTTGATGCATTATCTAATCATGGTACAATTGTATTTTTTTTCTTCTAAGGTCTGGTCTAGAGTGTTAGGTCCTCCATCAGTTTAATGTATTTTTCTCTCACATAAAATTATTAGGGTTTGAACCATAAAGTTTTTTCTCCATGACCTTTTCCCCTTTCCTAGAGATGATGAATCATTGTATATCTAGAGTCTTGACACACAAAAGATTTTCCCTAGTTGTCAGAAGGGAATAATTATAATGTCTGTAACCTGGACTCTTTTTTTTGCATAGTGGTTATTCTCATTTGAGATATTTGGTGATTTTAGTGTTACTTATTGAATGAAAATAGGTTTTTCTCATATAAATTTTTCCATTGGGTTCTCTTTCTTCCATTACTTACATAATGCACCTAGTTTTCTCTTGTCATTTCTTAATATTTCGTAATTATGTTTTCCAGTTTTCATGGAAGTGTTATCACAAACTTATCCTAATAAAATTCAATGAGATTTTTATGTTAAATAAAAAAGTTTTTTTATATTGAATTTTCAAATATTTATTCTCAAGGTTTATTCTATTATAATTTTTCATTAGTTTCTCTTATTGTTCAATAAAATGGAAATATATTTAAGTTTTTCCAAGATGGGTTTGTGCATAAAAATATTATCACAAGAGTTCTCTGGTGAGGCGAAAATAGGTTCCTCTAGTTTTTGCTCAAGTCAAAAGATGTCAATTTCATTTCAACAAAGGCATGCACTTCATGACTGCTCCAGTTAGTGGATTTTTTTGTGTAATCTGGATCTAACCCCACCAAAACATTGAAGTATGCAATGGTAATTCTTAGTGAGGTCTTGGTTATTTTATTTGTTTAAAAATAATAAATATAATATTGTTTCAGTAACTCGTATAATCGAGCCTTCACTAGAATCAGGTCCTTACTTCTCCTAATTATTTCTTAATCGGTTTCTCCACCCCAATTTGACTCTTTTATCGAAATTCGTTTATAAATGAATTATTTTCATGGAAGTATTTGGTTAAACCTACCAAGAGCTTTGTTTTAAGTTAATTTAGACAAGGTACCAAATTAATTTTCTCCTTCAAAATTAGGCAAACAAATATTCAACAAAGAAAACCCAACACTAGTTTATACAAAATATACACACTTACTCTTTCTTACTACAACATTCATAAATTTTATAGAGAATAGATAGGCTAAATACTATGAATTCTACTTATCTGAATTATTTTTCAAAGATTCAAGTAAACCAAACTTTGAAAATTATCTTCTAATAAGAGTGGAAGTTATGTGTCCATTGTCCCACGATCTTGTCACTTCCCCTACATTTAGTTGACAAAAACATTTTTCACATTGTTTCACAACAATATAGAGCTCCTCAAAACAATCTAGAACTAGCATATATTGAGCTCAAGAAACCCTCCTTCAGGAAGTGTCATGCCTTAACTTGAGAACTGGCAGTAATTTTTTTTTTTTTGATTCAAGGTGGTTCCGCTTCCTTCCAGTTGCTAGCCCCTTCTTTTACCCATAAGAGCAATAATTTCCATTAACTGTCATGAAGTTGAAAATTGATTTTGATAACCACAAAATCCTTTTTTAACCAAAACAATTTTTTTTAATGTTTACAATTTTGCTAGGTTTCTCTAAAGTAAATGACATTAAATGTAAACAATTACAATATCCAATGGTTTTACAATTTTATATCGCACAAATTGACATGAATTTATGTTAATTATTATGAACATTGAGATACTTTATGTATTTATGATTATAATACCTATATTATTTTAAATACCATGTCTAACCACAAAATACTTTTTTAACAAAAATAATAAGATAACTTTTTTTTTTTAATGTTTAAAGTTTTACTAGATTTTTCTAAATTAAATGGCATTAAATGTAGATAATTACAATAGCGAATGGTTTTACAATTTTATATCGCAAAAATTGACATGATTTTATGTTAATTATAATTAACATTGAAATTATTTATTTATTAATGATTATAATACGAATATTATTTTAAATACCATGTCTAAATTTCATGATTTACACATCTTTCTCATACTAAATAAGTAAAAAGAGATTTAAATTTTTATCATTACAATTTTTAATTTTTCAATGTAAATGGTTTTATTGTTTTTTAATGCAATATTAATGGAAAACATATAATGACACTCATTTGTACAAGACTTTTTAATGAAAAAAAGAAATTTGGAATTTTTTGTTAGCAATGTGCTCAAACTTATTGTGATAAATTTCATTAGCCAAAGACAAATTTTATTTAGAGTTAACAAACAACTATGTGTGTGAGAATATATTATCAATTAATACATTTTAAAAAAATTATAATTGGACTATGTTTTGGACTTTTTTTCTCACAAATTTTAATTTAGTTTTCCTTGAAATGTGATAGAGGTTTTATAACATATTGTAGGTTTTCATTCACTTATACATTCAAAAATTCATTTTCAAATCTAAATCAATTTCCAAATCTAAATCTTACTTAAAATTGTATGACATAAATTAGAAAAAAAAATAAAAATATATATATTCTAAATTAACTTTTGAAACATAATAATATACTTATAATTAAAATAAATATAAACTATTCAAAAAATATTATCAGTAAAAATGTCATAATTCTCAATCTCATATTAAATAATTGAATCATTATTAGAAATGTTGACGTAATGTCTTCAACCGTAAACATAATATATTTAAAACAAGCAAGAAAAAAGAAATCGTTATTTCATACGTTTTCTTCATGTTTTGTAACATTGTATTAATTTTTTTTTATCAAGTATATATATTTATTAGAGATGCAATTTTTTTCTTGAATTTCAATATTTTCAAAATATGATATACTTTTTTGAAATAGATTTACTATATTTCTCAAAATGACAGATTTCAACTCCATATATAGGGAAGGAATGATAAATATTCCAAATGACTAAATCTCATATATTCAGAATTAGTAAATCACATTATTTCAAATGATTAAATCTCTCTCTCTCACACACACACACATATATAAATTTATTTTTTATCCTCCTCTACATATCTAATAGATACCAAATTATATATTTTATTATAATTAATATTAAAATATTTTTTAACATGTTAATTGCAAACTTTGTATCGAAATAGAAAGGATTTTACATTTTTCTAAAATTAGAAGAAAAAAAAAATAGTTATGAATAGAACCGATTTCTTTCTTTTCAATATTTTTTTTTTTTTTTATATCAAAAAAATTATTAAAAATAAACATTAAATTTCGTATTTGTAATTTTTTAAAATAGTGGGAAAACTTCATATTTGAGTTGTCAAAGAAGATGACATAGATTGCTATCTCTTAATGAAAATGGACTTATCATTATTATTGAAGGGAAACCACAGCACCTCTTATCATCCTCTTGGTAGATAGTAAGAGAATAGTTTCTTTATAATTATCATTATCACATTTTTTTTATTATATTTAATATTTCTTAAAATATTATATCTAAAATTTTAATTATCTTCGTATATATTTAAGTTACAAAAAATATTTTATATAACATAAAAATGCTAAAGCTAATTTTAGGATAGAAAATGGTTTTATTTATTTATGTATTATGATTTTCTCATGTATCAGGAAAACTAAGTAAATTTTAATTCATAAAATTATTTTCAGTGCGTTTTTATTTTGTAAAAGAAAAAGATATTTCACTACTTCACATTAAATATAGGTTTTTAACTTTCAAGATCATCATCTACCAATTTTAACATATATATATATATATATATATATATATATATATATATATATATATAATTTGTCTATGAAAAATTAAATATAAAAATAAATATCATATTATTAATATATAATATTTGTATATAATCTTAAATTTTAGACTAGAGAGAATGTGAAATTGAAATGCAATGCTTTCAAATCTTTTTTTTTGTTTAATATAGAATCATTATGTCTACTTGAGATAAAATATTATCATAAAATTATATAATTTGTATCATTCAACTTTTTGACCACTGCATATGAAAGAGAAACAATATTTTTTTTTTCTAAATTGAGCTATTTCTATTTATGTAAATATAATAGTACAAAAATTCCTCAGTTCACCTGTGTTAGCCTGAAACTGGGCTTGAAAGTCAAGCATAATTCTGAAAATAAGCTGCCCATATAGGGAAACCAACTCTGTAATAGTAGTCTCACCGCCCTTGTATAGGGAAACCGGTGGAATATTTATAATTTTTTTGAGACAGTAACAAAAAAATAGCACTATCATTAAAGAAAACCAGTAAGCTGCTATGCATTGTAGAAAACCAGCATCGCTCAGAAAATAAACAAGTTCAAGGACCATACTGCGCCAAGTCATTGCTGAGTCAGTTGGAGTTGGCGGGAGAGGGTTGTTCCTCCTCTATTGGGCACCCGAAATCATCTTCAGGGTCTGCAACTTCAGCGTTCCTGTTGTGAGCCTCTGCGCCCTGTTCAGCGGTAGCTTCCACCTACAAGGATGAGAGACCGAGGGGGGGGGGTTGGCTATGACAGAAGGCCCGGCTAAGTCGGCATGAGTCGTTGCAGCAGAGTTGGACCGAGGCTCGCCAGGGGCGGGATGAGGGTCGAGAGAAGCAGGAGAGGAATAAATCCAGGTAGGAGGGCTAAGAGTGGCATCCTCATGCAGAGTTATAGTGATAAAGGCTGTTATGGAAGGGCGATTGAAGGCACTATCAAACCTCAACTCTGCTCTCTGTGTGGTTTGGCGAATGAAATGGCTGCCAGCGGGCTGAGGAGTGGAGGCGGAGAAGTGACAGGGAGCTTCAGGCGGGAGGGAAACAGGCCATCGACCAAGGGTAGAATCAGAAGGAGAAATGTCTGCTGGAGGAGGGGCGCTCCCCAGCCGAGTTCCCGCGAGTGCCTCCTTGACGGCATGTCATACGCTGTCTGAGTCGAGGCATGGCGGTCTCATCTTCGTGAAACTCGTGAAATGCAGCGAATGAACCAGGAATAATCTGAGGCGCACCAGGATGAGTCGGAACAATGGACGGGCTAGGGATATGCAGAGGAGCAACAGGGAAAAACTCACTGTTGGATAAATGCGCGTCAGGTAAAAACTCTATGCAACTATGGAGAGAGCAGCGCCGGCCTGTGACTATGCGAGCGCTTGGCTCTGCACAGTGAACAGGGCACGCACCGCCCAAAGGAACCAGACAACCGCGCAAAGTGTCGGAGAGCTCGTCAATCATAGAACTGGCTTCCATAATGCAAATACCAGGCGGACCAGGGGTGTTGTAATGCCGGCGGAGGGGCGAATAAATGTTATCGTCATGCGAAGTGAATGCAGAGTTAATGGCGTCGTGGAGGGCCATGTGGCTACCACGCGCTCTGCTCTTTGGGAATTGGCCGAGGCCAGTTGTCCCAATATGTCTAACGATCATCCGCATCCGGAGAAAGAGAAACAATATTACATTATAATTTTATTTTATTTAAATTAGAAAAAAAACATTACTATGTAATTTTATTTTATGTTAAATTTAAAAAAAAAAAAAAAATTGAACTTACAAATTTTCAATTAATTTTTATGTTATGTTATTTTTTATTTTTATTTTCTTTTGTTTTTAAATATATTTTAAATTTTAAATTCTTATTTTGACGTACAATGTTTTAAAAATCTTAAATTCTAATGAAGGTATATTAATAATAATAATTAAAAAAAAAAAAACATCAGAACACAAAAACTCGATAATATTTTAAAACAAAAAACAAGAAATGCACAAAAGCTTGAGAATAATTGAAATTCAAATGTGAAAAAGTTGATGGTGACCTAATCTTCTTCACTTAGAAAAATAAAGGAACCGTCATATCAAAAATTTTAACCAATACAAATAAAAATGAGTTGGCTGAAAAAAGAATATCTCTTGGAAGAAGTGGGAGTGGATGACTTGCCTAAATTAGAAATAATTGCGATGGATGAGTTGGTCAGAAAAATATTGTTGTAAGAAGTGGGAGTAAAAGCTATAAGATGGAAAAATATAAAGAAAATGGAAATGGAGGTGGAAGGATAGAGAATCAGGCATATCATCTTTCTCTTTTACTTCAAGGGAAAACAAGTTGGAAACACCTATAAATTTCAAATTTCTAGTCTTTAGTTCTAGTGCTCTATTGATTGTTTGTTTGTGGTATGTGAAGTGTTTAATGTAGCAAATCAGACACTCTGTGTGCAAAATTCAATGTCCAAAATTTTTTTGTTGACATAAGAGGACATAAATGGATTTGGTATATTCCATAAGATCAATGTTGTTTCTTGATTCAAAGGAACCACTGAGGGGAGAGTTTGTCACTAGAACTTGGAAGCGAAGAGTTTCCATGTTCCAATGTGCTATTGTATTGTAGTTGCTGCTACCCAAACCCAAACCCAAACCAGTCTCTGGGTTATTCCTTTTTACAACAAATTTGCTGAAGGTACTTTATTTATTTCTAATGTGTTTATTTAAATTTAATGTAATTTGTTGTTGATGAAAACTTGTTGTTCTCGTTTACTCTCTACTTTATTTTCTTTAATTAGTTTAACAAATCTCTATTTCATTTTCTCTAGTTAGTTTAACCTCCCTCAAACCTACCTTCGAGTCTTCTTGATTTTGATAATTAGGTTCTCTTGGTCGATTTAGGTTCCATTTTTGTTGGCATTTAAATTTGTGTCGGTTGCAATCACAATCATTTGTAGTAGGATTTTGAGAGTCTCTCTTAGGTTCGGCTTCTAGAATAAGAATAAACTCATTTTTTTATATCATATCCTTTTAATATCATGGCACTGTAATTTAGTGTAAAATCCATTGAGTTCTTGATACCAATTTCAACCAATCCACCTAAGATCGAGATATGGATTTCGAGGGTCTTCCTTAAATGGTTCAGCTTCCAACAAAAGTGTAAAAAAAATTTTGATTGAGTTGTGGATACCAATTTCAACTAGTCCAGCTAGAATCGAAATCTTAAGACTGAGATCACGAGACAATACTTGTTTTTTATGACATTCAATTACTTGGGAGGTTGTCCACTATTATTCATTTCCATTTTTTATAGTGGCCTGACATGTAGAACATAAGAAATGTGCAACCATACTTCATCTAATTTTTGTAGTCCCACATTGCAACCAAGATCGTAAAAAATGGTTGGAATGTTGAATGGATTTCATGTTGGCTGGTTATTCAATGTTGGCATCTCATATTATGATCTGAGTAGGAAGACATTAGATGAAATTTCATGTTCAGCACGAAAATATATTCTCCCACCTTACATAACATATATTATACTACTATCATTCCATCAATCAACATAAACACTCTAGTTAAGATCTTATAAAGTATCCAGATTTTAAGTTGCAATGAATTTGATCATGAATGCCAAGATAGGCTAAAAAAATGCACAAGATTGAATTTTTTTGTTGCGGAGTTTGGTTTAGTGGCACATAAATTTTGATTTCTGGGGTTTTGTTACGTGGTCCAATAGGTACACATTTTTTCAACATTGAAAAGCATAAATTAAATCGAGGGATGTTGATTATCATTAAACGTGCCAACTTCAATCTAAAATTCTATTCCTTCCCTTGGTGTCCACAATAAATTTTCAGCGTTACTTTTTCCATCTAATGCTTTCAAAGTTTATAGTAATTTTATCTCGATCCATGATAATTTTATTTCAACACGCAACTTGATATGCCTTGTCGGTAATAATTTTAATGGATCTCAAGCTAATATGTATGGATCTCAAGCTATGATTTCGTCCCTAGTTGTCTGTTCTGTGCAATTCCTACTATCTTAAGCTATGATGTCGACCCTAGTTGTATGGTTTGTGCAATTCCTACTAGCTGGGATTGAAAGATGGATGTAACGGTAAATGGATAATGACAACGATGATATGCAAATCATATTGTTTGTAGGGAGGTGTCATTGGCACATATGAAATAAGAAGTTTCTATAGATTGTATTTTTATTTGCATTGGATTTGCAATAATAAGTGTTTCTATATTGTATTTTTGTTTGCATTATATCCGTATTTGACTAGTGAGATGTATCCACTCTAAAAGCTCTTCAACGATCTTGAGGGTCAAAACTATAAATATAAGGTTATATTTTGGAAGATGGCTCGGATGAAGAGTGGTTGCCAAGAGCATTTATTATTATATTTTTGAAGTAGATGTAATGGGAATTTTACGAACTCTTTTAATATCTATATCTATATATATATGGCTAAAACCTACTCCAAATTCTCGCAGTTTATAGTATATTTATTTTTTTTTTTGTTTCCATGAGAACGAAAAAATAATTAATCAATTTTACATTAAATTAGAGTGAAATATTATACTTATATTAAATAAACCAATTAGAAAAATTGGTGTGAAGATGATTATAAATCTAGAAAACATCCTTTTGATTAATAACCTTTATGTTTTCTAATTAAGATCCTTAATGAGTCATAGTCACTTTATTTGAAGTTACATTTAATTTACTATATAGGAATATGGTGAGGTGAAGTCAATTCAAAATTTATCATGATATATATAAATGTTCTCATAATTTTTTTTAAATAATGTTTCCTTAAGGAGAGAGAGAGAGAGAGAGAGAGAGAGGCAAGAAAAGAGACACAACAATAGAGAGAGGGGAGGCGAGACAGAGAAATAGAGTGAGAAATAGAGGGAGAGAAAGGGGGAGAGACATTGCGAGAGAGTGATAGAGAGAGAGAGAGAGAAAGAGAGAGAAATGGAGGGAGAGAGAGAAAGAGAGAGAGAGAGAGAGAGAGAGAGAGAGAGAGAGAGAGGGGGGGGGGGATAAAGAGAGAGTGGGGTAGAGAGAGAGAGAGAGAGAGAGAGAGAGAGAGAGAGAGAGTAGGAGGGGAGTGAGAAGGAGAAGGATTCGGAGGAAGTGAGAAGTAGAGAGGGGAGAGAGAGGGGGAGATGAAGAGATAGGGAGAGAGAGAAGGTGGGAGAGGGGTGGGGGAGGAGGAGTGATATGTAGTGGAGATAGAGATGGAGAAGGAGAGGGGGAAAAAGAAATGAAAGAGGGAGAGAGAGATAAAGAGGGGTTAAGAGAGAGAGAGAGAGAGAGAGAGAGAGAGAGAGAGAGAGAGAAAGAGAAAGAGAATGGCCAGGGGAGAGGGGAGTGGAGTATATATATATATATATATATAGAGAGAGAGAGAGAGAGAGAGAGAGAAAGGGGGATGGTTAGAGAGGTAGAGGGAGGTGGGGGATGAACAAGGGTTGACATATGGATAGATGGATGGTGGGAGGGAGTGGGGGAGGCTTGAGGGGAGATAGTGGGAGAGGGAAAGAGAGACTGGGGAAGGAAGCTAGATAGGGAAGGATGGAGGGGTAAGGGAGAGGAGATATAGTGATATATAAAGCGAGAGTGACATAGGGGGATAAAGAGTGGTAGGGTTGGAGAGTGAGAGTGAGTGGAATATATATGTGTGTGTGTGTGTGTGTGTGTGTGTACATATATATATATATATGTATGTATGTATGTATGTATGTATAGAGAGAGAGAGAGAGAGAGAGAGAGAGAGAGAGAGAGAGAGAGAGGGCTGATGGGGGAGACGATGTGGGAGAGTGGGAGTGAAAGAGCTAGAGGTAAAGTGTGAAGGGATATATATAAAGAGAGAATGTGTGAGACAAGAGTTAGGGAGGAAAATAGATAGGGAGAGATAGAAGAGAGAGGGAGGGAGAGGGAAGAAATAAGAAAAAAAAATAAAGGGATGGGGACGATGGGAGTGGAAGTGGTAGCTAGGGAGATGTACAGAATAATTGGGGGTACAAAGGGGGAGAGAAAGAGAGTGAGAGACAAAGAGAGAGGGGGGGTGGAGATCGGGTGGTGGGTGTGGGGGAGAGAGGGCACGAGCAATAAAATTAGGGGGGAGGTGGAGGAGGATTCTTGAGAGAGGTGAAGGGGAGTGTGCATGCAAGAAAGGGAGAGATAGTGATAATGAGATTTTTGGTTTATAATAACACAATAGGTCGATATCATTGGTTATAAAAATACCACAAATCTCCCCTTTTCTACTTTTTCCTACTCAATAATATAAATTTATTTTATGTTTTCTTTAATTTTACCCACATTCACTTAATAAGACCCTTTAATTTAATTATAAATTGATACTTCCAAATATTACTCTTTGCACTTATATGATAGCTAAATAATTGTATGAATTGATCCCCATTTTCCTTATAAAATGGCCTATGGGAATAAGTAGGGCATTCAATCAGTGACTATTCAAAAAATAAAAAATTACATGGTCAAACCTCTCCAGGTTGAAAAATAATTAATCTGCGTCATCCATGCACTCTTAGTTAAATTTACAATTTTCATGCTAAATTGAACTTATATCAATTCATTGCCAATTGTGCTTACATCACAAATGGCTTCATGTGCCATCCTAGAAAGGCACTACCGTGAGGGTTGTAATTCAAGGGCACTACTATGGAGGCCATAATTGGAGTGACATCCCTATGATATACCATACATAACACATCCCATTGTTACTTGTATTTCTATTTTATTCTTGATAAAGGTGGTAAGTAGTCATGGAAAGTGTCACTCTCTTATCATCATCATTCAAAATAGTTTGGAAAACATTCTGTGGAGGTTTATGCCACTAAAATAATGATAAAGTAAAAAAAATCCATAATAATATATAAAAAAATAAAAAAATACAAGATATGGTTGTGAACATAATTAGCTCATGGGGAAAAACCTATTATGAGCTCTATCCACCAGATTAGCTATCATCTGGTTGTTAGAGCACTTGATCCTACCCAAATAAAAAAAAAAATCCTTGTATTTTCCCAACCTTTATAAGAAATAAATCTCCATTTTTAAGTTCTATTAGAGTGGTGGAAATAGTATGCCAATAAAATGGGTAACTTTTATCTCCATGATTGATCCCTTTTTACATATATACACTCTATATGTTGCACATCAAGTAGTTGGCCTCTTGGCTATGTCACCTAACCCTTAACTCTTTCCCAATGCATTTCCACCCTCTACAGTTGTGCCAGTGAACTAATGAATTGATCTAGGAATTTTAACTTCCCCTTGGGTGTTTGAAACACATAGTACAGTATCAAAGTATTCATCGCAAATATAAGAGAGGGAAGGTCTGTATGGGACTTTTTGTAGTAAGATATGTGATAAGTATTGGTTGTTACTATAACTTTAATTATGGTCCTTTACATTTCCTCTATGATTTTATTTACCTAATGATCAATTTACATAAACTTTATTATAAGGATATTTTGTGAGATGTTTGAAATCACAGTAGCAGAGGATGTTATAGGTGATTTCCTTACCTCCAAACTAGTGGACTAGAAGTTCTATTATCAAAAGTATAGAGAGGTAGATTTACTTTGATGATGAAATTTTCAATACCTATGATATATAATTTGGCTAATATATGGATTTTTGATTTACAACTAGACGAATCCCTAAATGTTAGAACATTAATCCCATGATTGTTATCATTGGAGATATTGATGGTGTGATGAGTGAATATGTGATTACCCTAGTATTCCATTGCCACTATTTGATGAGAATCACTTGATCCACAATCTAGATGATGATGGTGATCCTTGAGGTGAAAAGGGATGGCTTCTATATCACTTTGGAGAGATAACTCTTAGCTAGCTAATGCCACATCACCTAGTTTCCTCTTGTGAGGGCCATGTAGGGCACATTTTGGTCATGATCTCCTGGAATGGAGATGATTTTGGTGTCTTTAACATGATCATCAAGAAATTCCTGGAATATGGAACACCCTTTAGCCCTTACATCACATTTTGAGAGAGTCTTGAACTCATTTGAAAATTTAACCATAATATAAGTATGTATTTATGTAATTAAAAGGAAAAAAAAATATTAATATTATAATAACTCTTAATTTTATTAAAAAAATATAGAAAATATCAAATTACAAATAGTTTTTTTTTATCTATTTAAAAGTATTAAATTATAGTAGCATCTAAAAATAATAATAATTTTTTTCAAAAAAAATGAACATATTAATAAATAAAGTAAAAAAATATGATGACATGGTCATTGGTTCATTCTTTATGGAAGCAAATATTTATATTAACAATTGTGGACTTACATGGAAAACATTTAAAATACATATATATATATATATATAAAAGATATTAAAATATGATTGTATTGTTTCATAAATTTAGTTTCCCTTGGATTTTTAGCACGATTCTGGTAAAAAAAAATTGTGGATTTTGTTGTTGTTGTTGTTGTTGTTGTTTAAATTAGTTTTTTGATTGCATATATGAATTCAACACATTGGAAAACCCTTGGGAAGTTCTATTGTGCAAATTTCACACAATAAACTTCTGATTTCAATGAATCTCTGCCATATTCTAGACAACTCAATATGAAAATAAACAGGAACACTTTTTAAAAATTCACACTTACAGAAATATAAATGATATGATCATAAATCACTTGTAAAATTCACAATTTAGATTAGAAAATAAAACAGAAAACTTTTCAAAAATTCGCACTTGAAAACAAATTGAATAAGTACTACCATGGATACCTAAATAATATGATTGCAAATTACTTGGAAAATTTCCTAAAAATTCACCAATGCATGGAACATCACAAATTTGTTATCATAAATTTAGTAAGAGATCAATATATTGTATGTATTGTGCAATAAGTTAATAATGACAGTTGGATGTTGTGAATTGGCACTCTTTCTTTATTGAAGTGACACCATCAAGAAGCTATATACTTCAAATAAAAATAAGAAAAAAAAATCGATCTTACAAATTTTTGTAACAAAATATTGCAATATATGTTCATTCATTCTATAATCACTAAAGATTTTCACTATCTATGTATTTATGAGGACATCCAAATATAACTCTAAGAAGGAAAAACAGGAGATTTTTAATTGAAATTTATGATTTAATTGAAATGAGAAACACATGAATTAAACAATCTTCTAAAGATATGGGTTGTAGTGTAGATTGAAAATTATGACCTGTAAATTAAAATTAAAATTTTAATATATATATATATATATATATATATATATATATATATATATATATATATATACTAATTTACATTAAAATTTTATGGTAACGATTTTTTTATGAATGTAAATTTATTTTTTCTTTGGGTATATCAAAATTCGAGAAAACTAAAATTTCTTAAAATAAGAACTTTATTTACATTGTAAAATTTAAAAAATAAAGTTTTAAACTCCAGTTTATTATCTTTGATATGGTATTTTGTTAAGGTAGATTTATGATAATTATACACATAAACATGTATTGTGTCAATACAAAACTAAATAAGAAAATAATTGGACATCTCTTTCATTTTGATTCACATATTGTTAAAATGTTTTAATCATAGTTTTTATTTTCAGTTATTTGTATAAAATATGCTTAGTTTACATTGAGATATTGATTTAGAAGTTGTCTTTAGTGAGACCTTTAGGAATTTTCAGTCTAGACGGACATATTCAAGGTAAAATCTTGTATTTTGTTATTTAAACTAGTTTTTTTATTATATCTATGGATTTAACACCAAGAAAAACCTTAGTGAACTTGGATTGTGCAGGGAACACCTTTTTATTAATATATTTTAAATACTACGTCATATTAAATAATGGAGTTACACATTACAATCTTCCATAAATTAGAAAGAAAATATTAATTAAATGAAAAATATTCTTCATTTTATTTATTTATAGTTGACCTTGAATTTCTTTTTGTCATTAATATTTTTTATATTCCATGTATAAACATTGTATTAAGGACTAAATAATTTTCATGTAATTCTTATATTAGAGTCTAAAATAATTATTAACATAGGAAAACATATTTTAAATTGAATTAGTTTTTTTTTTTTTAAGTATGTGAAGTTGACATAAAATTATTTTAAATTTTATCAAATTAAATTATTTTTATTTTTGTCTCTATATAAATATATATAGAGTTTATATTGGAATATATTATTTGAGATGAATATTCTAATATCTCATCCAAGATTTGTATTGGAATGCTTTTAAATAAAAAAATTACACATCTTCCTAATATTCAAAAGAAAAAAGATAACAATTTCTTCTAAATTATTTTATATCTTACAAATTGAAATAAAATTATTTTAATTATTATGGATATTGAAATAATTTATTTTTTTATAATTACAACATTAATATAATTCTAAATATCATATATCAATTTCATCCAATTAAGAACCTTCCTTGTACTAAAGAAATAACATGCAATTTAATTTTTTTATGATTATTTTTTTTTTAATTTTTTGTAATGTAAAAACATTTATTATTTGTTAATGTAATATTAATAGGCAACATATAAGTATACTAATTTATAGAGAATTTATCAAAAATAAATAAATTTGGTAAATTTTGTTAGGAACATATATTATACTACTATCCATAATATATATATATATATATATATATATATATATATATATATATATATATATATATATATATATATATATATATATATATATATATATATATTTCTTATTAAATTTTCATTTTCTCTTTTTTATACCTATCCAATACATACTAAAATATATGTTTTATTTATGATTAATATTTAAAAAAATAATAATATGTTAATTGCCAAATTTATATTAAAATATAGAAAGGATTGTACATTTTTTTGAGATTAGATGACAAAAGAAAAGTTATGAATGAAACCCAATTATTTTTTCTTTTCGGTATTTTTTAGTTTATTTTAAATTACATTGTTAAAAATAAATATTGAAATATTTTATTTATAACTTTTTAAAATAGTGGGAAGAAATCATATTTGTGTTATCAACACAATTGTCATATATTGTTATCTATTAATGCATGTGGACTCATCTTTATTATTCAAGGAAAAATACTACCTGTTATTGTTTTAAGTTGGTAAGAATGCACACTTTCTTTATAAAAATGATTAACAAATTTTGTATTATATTTGATATTTATTTAAATATTATATCTTAAATTTAATTATTATTATTATTATTATTATTATTAGTTTTATATATATATTCAAGTTACAAAAAGTATTTTATATAATATAAAAATGATAAATTTAATTTTATGTGATTTTTGTTTTATTATTATTTTTGTCTACCAGTTTTTGTGTATAAGGAAAACTAAGTAAATTTTAATTCATAAAATTATTTTGTGTTTTTATTTTGTAAAAAAAATGACTTTTACAATTTGATATTAAATATTGTTTTTAACTTTCAAGATTATCATTTAACACTTTTAACATTAATAATAATAATAATAATAAATTATATCAAAATTTCAATTTTTGTAAAAAAAAAAAAAATTAATTATAAAAACCAATATCATATTATTAATATATAATATTTATATATATCTCTAAATAATAGCCTAGCTAAAACGTGAAATTGAAATGCAATAAGATAAAATATTATTATAAAATTATATAAATCTTATTATTTAATTTTCTTGCAGCTATATATAAAATGCAAACAATATTACTAAATAATTTTGCCTCATTTTAAATTAAAAGGTAATTTGAAAGGCTTTTTTTTATACTTTTAATTTGTTAATAAATTTTTATATTATCTAAAATTCATTGAGTTCTTGATACCAATTTCAACCAGGCCTCCTAGGATAGAAATATGGATTTTGAGGATCTTTCCTATGCAAGTATAAACCTTTTTTTATTGAGCTATTGATGCCAATTTGAATTAGTCGACTTAGTATCGAAATCTTAAGACTCTTTTTTGATGAAATAGACGAGTTATTCAATTACTTTAGAGGTTTTGCAATATTACCTTCATTGCCATTTTCATGTGCAACCAAACTTCATCTAATTCGTCCAGTTTCCACTCGACTCGAACTGATGTATCGCTCCACCTTCCCAGTATCTTCCTTCCACATTCCTCTACATTGTATTTTCATTGTTTTTGCATTTGACTCGTGAGATGTATCCACTCGGCAAAGCTCTTCAGCGCTCCTTGGTGTCAAAACTAAAAAAAATTAAAAAATTATAGGGTTATGTTTTGCAATATTGTTAGGTTAAGACCATTTTACCTGTTGCCAAAGCATATATATTATTATAGTTTTGATGTAAATTTAACGTGATTTTATCGAGTTTTTATATATTTTAGCTAAAAAGGATAAGCAATTTTAGTAATGTGTAGTTCACTTCAATATATTTTATGTTTCAATGTTTATGAAAAAATAGTTTATCAATTTATATTAAATTAGAGTAAAATTTAGATTAATATTAATTAAAATAATTAAAATAATTGATGAAAAACAATTAGAAATGTGGAGAAGATATTTTAGTTAATAACCTTAATTTGTTCTACCTTAATCTATTATAGTGAGGTGAAGTCAATTCAAAATTTATTATGAGATATATTTAAAGTGTCTAATAATTGCTCAAATAATTTGTATAAACTATATATATTGTTAAGGTGTGTTGTTTTCACATTAGGAACTAAGAGAGAGAGAAAGTGGGGGATAGAGAGTGAGGGGGTAGAGATATAGAGAGAGGGAGGGAGAGATGAAAGGAGAGAGAGAGAGGGAGGGAGGGAGGGAGACAGAGGTGAGGGAGATAGAGGGAGAGGGAGAGGGAGATAGGGGGATGGACACAGAGCGAGGTGGAAGAAAGGGGGAGGGGGAAGAGAGAGAGAGGGGGGGGGAGACAGAGGATGAGGAGAGAGAGGGAGAGAGAGGCGGGTGATGTGGAGAGAGAGAGAGAGAGAGAGAGCTGGGGGAGGGGGGTTTGGCAGTGATTGAGGGAGGAAAAGTGAGGGAGTGGAGGCAAGAGAGAGAAAGAGGAGGGGAGGGGGGAGAGAGAGTGCGGGTGGGGGGGAGGCTAAGGGAGGAAAAGTGAGGGAGGGGAGGCAAGAGAGAGAAAGGGGAGGGGAAGCGGAGAGAGAGGGAGGGGATAGAGAGATAGAGGGTGTGATTTGGAGAGAGAGAGAGAGATAGAGAGGGGAAGGGATAGAGGGAGAAGGAAAGAGGGGCAAGGAGGGAGAAGGAGAGAGGGGGGAGGGTGAGGGAGGGAGGGGGATGGGGAGAGATGCAGCGATGAGAGAGAGATATGGATATATAAAGAGACACGGAGAGATATAGAGAGAGGGTGAGAGAGAGAGAAAGAGAGAGGGGAGGAGAGAGAGAGAGAGGGGGGGACGGAGATAGAGAGAGGGATGAGGGAGAGAGAGAGAAAGAGATATAGAGCTAGAGATAAAGAGGTAGGCAAAAGAGATAGTGGGGAGGAAGAAGATTGAGAGAGGGGAGAGGAAGGGTGGGCGGGAGAGGGAGGGTGGGTTAGAGACAAACAAAGGAGAGATAAAGAGAGTGAGGGGGGTAGAGAGAGAGAGTGAGGGACAAACATAGAGAGAGAGTGGGAGGGAGAGGGAGAGAGAGAGAGAGAGAGGAAGGGAGAGGGGGAGAGAGAGTTCGAAAGGGATATGGAGAGAGAGAGGGATGGGGAGGGAGAGAGAAAGAGGGGAGCATAAAGGGGGATGGAGAGAGAGATACAGAGAGAGAGCATGGGGAGGCATGGGGAGGGAGGAGGAGAGAGTATAAGGAAAGGAGAGAGAGAGAGAGTGAAGGGCAGATGGAGAGACAGATAGATATAGGGGTAGAGGGATACATAGAGAGGGAGAAGGGAGTGAAAGAGACAACGAGGCGGAGGGAGAGAGTGTAGTAGATGGGGAGAGATAGGGATATACAGGGGAGGAGAGAGGGACGAGGAGAGAGAAGGGAGAGGGAGAGAGGGGGGAGGAGAGGGGGAGGGGAAGTGAGAGAGAGAGAGAGAGAGAGAGAGAGAGAGAAGGGGAGGGATAGATGGAGAAGGAGAGGGGGGCGGAGAGGGAGAGGGAGAGAAGGGGGGAAGGGGACGAGGAGAGACACACCAATGAGAGAGAAGTAGGTAGAGATAAAGAGAGAGGGAGAGATAGAGAGAGAGGGAGGGAGATAGAGAAAAAGAGAGAGGCGAGGCAAGAGAGAAAGAGGGGGAGGGATATAGAGAGAGGGAGGAGGTTGAGAGAGAAATATAGAAAGATAAAGAGAGAGACGGGGGGAAGTGAGAGAGAGAGAGGGGGGAGAGAGATTGAAAGAGGTGAGAGGGAGGGAGAGGAATGGAGGGTGGGGGAGAGAGGGGAGAGGGAGGGAGAGGAATGGAGGGTGGGGGAGAGAGGGGGAAGGAAAAAATGGAGAGGGGGAGAGAGAGACATAGGAGAGGGAGGGAGAGAGGAAGAGAGGGAGGAGGGGAGGGTGAGAGGGGGAGGGGTAGATACAAATAGAGGAGAGATAAAGAGAGTGAGGGGGAGTGGGGAGAGAGAGGGAAAGAATGGGGGAGAGAGAGGGAGACAGAGAGAGTGGGGAAGAGACATAGAGAGAGAGAGAGAGGGTGAGAGAGAGAGAGATAGACATAGAGAGAGAGTGGGAGGGAGAGGGATAGAGAGAGGGATAGGGAGAGAGGGAGAGGGAGAGAGAGAGTGAGAGGGAGATAGAGAGAGGAAGGGAGAGGGAGAGAGAGAGTGGGGAAGGGAGATGGAGAGAGAGATATGGGTGGGGAGGGAGAGAGAGAGATAGAGAGAGAGCACGGGGAGGGAGGAAGAGAGTATAAGGAAATGAGAGAGAGAGAGAGAGAGAGAGAGAGAGAGAGAGAGAAGGGTAGAGGGAGAGACAAAGAGAGAGAGGTGCGAAATTAGACACAAAGAGAGAGAGGGGAGTGAGAGAGACAAAGAGGAGTAGAGAGATATGGGGATAGAGGGGGAGATAGGGGGAGAGATAAGGATATATAGGGAAAGAGAGTGAGGGGGTTAGAGAGAGAGAAGGCAAAAGTAGGTCGGGGGGGAGGGTGACAGGGAGAGAGAGGGGGGGGTAGGGACAAAGGGAGAGGGATAAGGAGAGAGGGGTTGGAGTGTGAGGGAGGGAGAGAGAGAGAAGGGGGGCAAGAGGGACAAAGGGAGAGTGAGAAGGAGAGTGGGGGGGAGTGTGAGGGAGGCTGAGGGAGAGGTGGGGGTTGACGAAGGTAGGGGGATGGGGAGAGACACACCGATGAGAGAGAGAGACAGAGAGAGGGAAAGAGAGAGAGAGAAAGGGAAAGAGAGATAATGAGAGAGAGAAAGAGAAGGAAGGTGAGAGAGAGAGACGGGGGGAGAGACAGAGATAGAGAGGAAGGGGAGAGAGAGAGAGAGAGAGAGAAAGAGAGAGAGAGAGAGACGGAGTGAGAGAGGGAGGCAAGAGAGAAATAGGTGGGGAGGGATATTGAGAGAGAGGAGAGGGAGGGAGAGAGAAAGGAAGAGATAGAGCATGGGAGGACAAGAGGGGGAGGGGTTGGGACAAACAAAGGAGAGAGAAAGAGAGTGAGGGGTGGAGAGAGAGAGATGGGAGAGGGGAGAGAGGGGGAGAGAGAGAGAGAGAGAGAGAGGGGACGGGAAGGGAGAGAGAGAGTGGGGAGAAAGGGGGAGGGAGAGAGAGAGTGAGGGAGGGAGGGAGAGAGGCAGAAAGGGAGCACGAGGAGGGAGGGTGAGATAGCATAAGGAAGAGAGAGAGAGAGAGAGAGAGAGAGAGAGAGAAATAGAGAGAGAGAGAGAGAATGCCATAGGGAGAGACAAAGAGAGACAAAGAGAAAGGGGAAGAGGGAGACACACAAACAGAAAGAGAGAGAAAGAGAGAGAGGCATAGGGAGAGAGATATATGGTGAGAGAGGGGGAGAGATAAATATATAGAGAGGTGGTGGAGAGAGAGAAGGTGGGAGAGAGAGAGAGAGAGAGAGAGAGAGAGAGAGAGAGAGAAAGAAGGGAGGGAGAGAGAGAGAGTGCAGGGGATAGATGGAGAGGGGGGATAGGGATAGAGAAGGGGGGGAGAGAGAGGGAGAGGAGGGATGGAGAGAGATAGATAGAGAGAGAGAGAGAGGAGGGAGAGAGAGAGAGTGTGTGTAGAGGATAGAGAGAGTGAGAGATAGAGTGACAAACCTGATCACTTCATTTTGAGATTCAACCTCAATCATCTATTCTTCGTCAGATGCTTCTTTCTTATTATGCTTGGCCATAAACAATACTCTTCAGTTGATTTCTTCTTCATTATCATTATCTTCATTGGATGAGTAGTTATCTTCTTTGGAGAAGAAACTCTTCTTAAAACATTTCTTCTTGCATTTCTTGTTCAACTTCCTCGGACCTTTCTTTCCTTTCATAACAACCTCATTTTTTTTTAGGACACTTGGCTACAAAATGCCTAACCTCACCACAATCAAAACATGTCAATGGAAGTTTACCTTTGAATTTCCCCATACCTGTTCTCATTTTTCATGTGTAGTAGGAAGATTATTTATCTGAAAATTCTTCTTCATCTTCTTACTTTTCTTTTTCCTTACAACTACAAGTTTTCTCTTTCGGAGTATGATTTTCTCTACTAGTTTTCTTGGATGTAGCGAATGATGTTTATAGGTGAGATGTGTCATCCTCTTCTTCAATCCTCATTTCATATGTCATTAGGAATCCATGAAATTCATGTTTACTGAGATTGGCTAGATTCGAACTATATCCCAGGATAGATACCTTTGGGTTCAACCTTGGCAAAAAGGTTCTAAGGATCTTTCGGAAAATATTTTCATGTCAACAGATTCTCCCAAACCTTCCAATGCATATTTTATTTCACCAACACACTATAAGTATGCACCAATATTTTGATCTTCCTTCATTTTGAGTTGCTCAAATTTTTCCCTATAAATTAGGAGCTTTGTTTCTTTCACATTTGACTCACCTACATATATATTCTCAAGCTTGCCCCATACTTCTTTAGCAGTTTTGCATCTTAGTACCTTAAGATAGACATATTCGATAAGTCCACTGATAATGAGATCTTTAGACTTTAAATCATATATCATATTTTTCTTTCCCTGTTCATCTCAAGTCACTGTAAAACCATTGTCAATGATTTTCCATACTTCGTATCCTTCTGCTAGCAAATGAACCTACATTCTTCCACTCCAAAGTATGTAGTTATTTTCTTTGATCAGAGCAACTCTATTCTTGGTATACTCCATGATCTCCTTCCAGTTTTTAGACTACTATTGAAGGAACCAAGATCTGATACCAATCGTTGGAAATACTAATAGAGGGGTGAATCAGTATTTCTTATCAACTAGCACTTTTAAATAATTTCAGAGCATTAGTTAATATTAAATTATTCTTGTTGTTTATCCAGTAAAAACACTAAACAATAGAACACAATAGGCACATGAAATTTAGGTTGAAAACCCCCTCCAAGTCAAAAACCGCTGAAGGATTTTCTAATAAATTTTTTAATATGCAGCCTCAACTGAAATGAAAGGTACAACTTCCTAGAATTATATCAAAGCATTCTTCTTTAGCTCCCACTCTAAGGACACCCCAAGGCCTTGGTTTCTTCAGTAGTCATGTGAATGGATGCCCAAACATCCTAGACCATCCTACGACCCTAAAGTGTTCACAAGCTCCAATCTGTAGGTGACTTCATGCACCAAACTAGCACCTCCCTGCCACCCTATAATGATCATAAATAATACAAGAATATGTATTCTCATACCAGGGACAATGATCCATGATAAAATATGATTAACAATGATTTTATTGAACTAGACCAAGCACCCAATCACACTATGACCTACAACCCAACCATAACATTAGCCAAAAATGACACTTAAACCTCCCAAAAGTGCCTCTACAACTCTATGCACATTGACTCTTTTACAATAATGACTCTTTTACAATTTTACAATGATGATCTTTATAATACTGACTTTTGACACAACCTGATACTTGACTTGAGACTAATTCTTTGAACACTAGGAGTTGTTAAGGTATTGTTGTGTTTGCTTCAGGTAATGGTACTTTGGCATTGAATTGTCCTTCTTATATGTGTCTGAGTTGTCCTATTGTGTGCGCCTTCCTACACATGCATTAATGAACACAACCCAAACCAATATACAAAAAAAATACTTACACTGTCCTACAAACCATATGTCAGAGAAATATTCAACCTTCAAATGTAAATATGTTCAACATTTATGAACAAAACCCAATCAAACATACATAAAAGATACTTAAATGTCTTGTAAAAACACATGTCAAAGATGGTATTCAAATTAAAATTAAAAAATTAATCATACATACCTTGTTGTAGCAGACTTACCCTTGATTGTAGATGTGTTGTCCTTACTATAGTGATCCTTGAATGAATATTTTTTCTTTCCTTCTAGAAGATCGATATTGAATATGTTTTATCTATGTAATTTCCAATCTCCAAGGTCTAAAATTGCAACTTTTTTAGCCCTCTGAGTACTCTTTCCAACGTCACAGGTATGGTCAACATTGGATTCTTCAAGAAATAGTTATGCCTAATCTCCTGCAATGACCTGATTATAGAATATTTCAGTAGAGTGAACTTTTACGAAGTGCCACATGTCATGGTTTCAAAATTCAGTCCTGAAAATAATACGCAACAGAATACAACCGATCCTCTTTTTTTCACTTTTTATGAAATTTAAATCCAATGCTCAGACAGGAAGTTATGACGATTTTCTCAAGGTCACCTATTTGACATGAAATTTGGGATCCTACAAAAACCCTAAGTTCCTCAAATAATATCTCAAAAAATATAGCAAACCAATATCTAAAATTCATTTGATTTAGATCTTATTTGGATCTTCAAGGGGATATGTTAACATATTTATTAATGATGGAAACATTGCACAAGATTCGTCATGGGGCATTTCAGGATCAGGTACAGGAAAATGAGCATGGTAACAAATCATTATGTAATAGATGCCCCCTAAAGCATGAAGGAAAAGCATGGAGTGATGTCTAAAATGCTTTATGAACGAAGGAAAAGAACACAGAACCCCTTTGGAAAACCTGCCAAATTAAAAATTTACAAGATATGGCATCTCTCGTATAAATATGGCTAACCATATAATGTTACACTAGGCATCGAATGACACATGAGACCATGATATGCTTGTAGCCACCCATCTAAAGAGATAATAGAAATGGATCAGTGTTATGGACACAATCATCCATATAGATAGGATCATGTCTACAATCATGAATACTCAATAACTCCTCCGAGCTCGGACCAAAAAATTAATGTGACCCAGGGCCTTCACCACGATCTCAATCAACCCAATTTATGAATCTATCCATGCGAATAAATGTGTTGGTGTTGAACACGGTAGAAACCACCTAATTACCAGTCCATGATCAAAATCATTAATTAGGAACTACCGAGGGGAGAGTTTGTCACAGGAACTCTGAAGGGGATGGTTTTCATGTTCCAATGTGCTATTGTAGCTACTTCTACCCAAACCCAAACCCAAACCGTCTTTGGGCTATTCTTTTTTACAAAAAATTTGTTGCAGGTACTTTATTTATTTATGATGTGTTTATTTACATTTAATGTAATTTGTTGTTCATGAGAACTTTTTTTACTCTCTACCTTATTTTCTTTAATTAGTTTAAGAACTCTCTATTTCATTTTCTGTAGTTAGTTTAACCTCCTTCAAACCTTCCTTCCAGGCTTCTTGATTTTGATAATTAGGTTCTCTTGGTCGATTTAGGTTCCATTTTTGTCTTGGCATTCAAATTTGTGTTGGTTGCAACAACAATCATTTGTAGTAGGATTTTGAGACTCTCTTTTAGGTTCAGCTTCCATAACAAGGATAAACTCATTTTTCTATATCATATCATTTTAATATCATGGCATTGTAATTTAGTGTAAAATTCATTGTGTTCTTGATACCAATTTCAACCAATCCACCTAAGATTCAAATATGGATTTAGAGGGTCTTCATTAAATAGTTTAGCTTATAAAAAAAGTGTAAACTCTTTTTCGATTGAGTTGTGGATACCGATTTCAGCTAGTCCACCTAGGATTGAAATCTTAAGCATGAGATCAGGAGACAATACTTGTTTTTGATGAAATTAAATTACTTGGGAGGTTGTCCACTATTATTCATTTCCATTTTCGATAGTGGCCGGACATCTAAAACATAGGCAATGTGCAACCAAACTTCATTTAATTTTTGTAGTCCAACATGAGAATGAATCCTT